>CAJQUW010010630.1:0-233029 GCA_907163375.1 Prostheceraeus crozeri
CTTTTCACATTGAAGTCTGAAATCCATTTTATTACTTTGAGATCAACATTTGCATAATTAACGCTTAGAGCCAAAGATATTTCCCATAGGTTGCCACGGCAGGAGCTATCATTGGAAGTATTGCTGAAAGGAAACCGCCCTTTTGTGTTAGAGTTTTCCTCTTTCTTTGAAGGGCGACTTTAGGATTGGAGATGAAACGCAATTTCGTAGCATATCGCTTAAGTAACTTTCGTTGTTTTGGCGCTAATTTCTTCGTCCTCAACTTCCTCACATGAGAAATAATTTCACAAATGAATTTATCGTTAGCATGTCGTATAGCATTGTATCGCTGATTTGCTTTCATTCGTCGGAGAGCTTGAATGGCTGAAGAAAACTTTTGACTTTTACGTTTCGTCATTTTACGTTTCGCCATTTTCCGTGTTAGTCTTTGCTAAAACCTATCTTTACCACATTTGCATAGGTACTAACTATTGCGACATAAGTGACACTCGAAATGAGCAATATCACAGTGGTTACATTGGCAAAGTTGAATGCAATTACGTATGAAACAGCGTTGACAAAAAGCATGCTTACATCTCTTGAAGATGCGCTTTTCATTTCCATCCTTTCGCTTACATACATCGCAACACATAGTTTCACCGTTACTGATGTCTATAGCAAGTCTTTTTGAAGATATGAATTTGCTAGCCTTTTCTAAATAATAGACGCATGTACAGAAGGAATATACTTCGAGAGTGAGCAGACATAGCTCGAAAACCAGTTGTGCTACAATCAAGTACCACTGCATTTTCAATTTTTCTTTATGGAAAGTTGAATGTGAATATCTGAAATCGCTTCAATCACTAGACTGCTACCATGATGGTTAAATGCGTTAAGACGTTCAGCAATTTTTATCATATGTCTTTTAAAAAATTCTTGGGGGTGATCTACCACTTCCATTGAATAAGAAGCAAAATGGAAAGAGCGACTTTCCACCTCTTCCTTTCCAAAATGACTAAACTTAATTTTCGCAACTAATCGCGCCATGATAATGCTATCAGAGAATGTATTCATTAACTCTAGAAATAGAGTGCTAGCATCATCGACCACTGCTTCGATGTCGGTCTCATCTTTATGAAAATTTATCACATAATCTTGAACAGCTCCTTTTAAACTTTGCCTATGAAAACGTAATGTTCCGCAGTCGTTTGAGAAAGACATGATCGCCCTTTATCTAACCCATCCATTGCATGAAAACAACAACTCTTCTCATAGTAACATTTATTGAATAACGGTAACAAGCATGCATTATAAATCAATGGTTTGAAAGAGATAAAATAGATACAGCTGGTAACTATCATACAGCGAGCAATGATAACCATACAGGACTTTGGCAGTGTTGAGGTAAGGAGGAAAGAAGCATTGGTTATGAACGTAGCTACTACAACGAACAGACAAAATAGGAACACACAAATCCTTAAAACGTTTCGTGACTTCATGATAATGTTGATTCACTCTACTATCCCAAGGCGGGAGCAAAATATCATCAATGATTAGATTGGGAAATACTTTCCTCTCCTTACCAGGATTATTACAAAAGATGCGTATAACATTGAAAGCAGCTAACCATCGTTTAAAGTCAATAAGAAGAGCACTCTCACAAGAAAAGCCATAGTCTTGCAAATATTTCAGATTAAGTCCATGAATGTGTTTTCTCGCCCATTGATCAACATTGGGATCGCAGTTGGCATGTTGATGATAGACACTAACAATCTGATATGTCCAATTGTTCATAGCAATAGCACTGAGCTCCTGTACAGGTTCACCCTCACAATCCATAAAAATGATGATAGAAGCCTAAAACGGAAATTTACACATCTAAGGAAACGTTCTATAACATATTACAAAATGAAGAATTACATCGATGCTTTTCACGACAAAATACACAAATGATATGATGGCAACGAAGAAGTAAAATGTATCTAATAAGACCACGTCTACGACACTCAAAGCACATAAGCGAATTGTCATAGGGTAGAGTTAGGAAAGGACTAGTAATTCTCCTTCTTTGATTTGCGTTTTGATGTAGCATTCTTCTCCGACTTGCGCTTCGTACCACTGCTGTTAAGGATTTGATCAATTATGTCGTCCACGTTGGGTGGTTTCGGAATATATAGGATGGATTCCATATGCATGGAGAGAGAGGCTATTTTATTATCCTTGTGTCGACCATAATATAGCCCATTCACTTTGAAAAGGATATCCCAAGTACCTTCTCCGAGCTCATCACATCTGATGGGTATTGAATGATCTCCCTCCTTCTTATAGTAAGTACACCAATGTGATACCGGTAGGCAAATGTGATTACCATCCCAAATCTTTCTATAGGGAGTATCCTTGTCATCTCTCGCCTTCCACTCTTGAGCAAGAGGAGTAGGAATGTCCATATTTAATGTCACGTACTCCTCAATAATATCAAGTTGGTGGCGAATGTACGGACTCACGGGGATCAGTATGTAGTCCCCATACTGATTGTGCATTATCTTGACATCCGTGGAAGGGAGCATTCCCGTTTGGAGTACTACGCTATGATCATCATAACGCAAGGCTTGTTTAAATTTACGCTGTAGCGGTGTAGGATTATGTACCTTGGATGTTTCTTCCACTGGCCTCAGTTGTAGATGATCTGACCGTAGCGAACCTTGTAACGTTTGACCGCCATTTTGTCCTACTAGTGCAGCAGATGGAGTAGATGCCTGAAAATGAAAAAAGATTGTATTAAGTTTACGTTCAAGGGAGGAGAGGGAGGGAAGTAGCGACTTACCATTTTAGTTGGATAATAGAACAGGGAACTAGAGAGAGAGAAAATGTGCGTCCGTCACTCGTGTGATTCAACGATGGAATGATTCTCACTGTGGAAGGCTCGCTATTTATAAAGAAATGCTTGATTCTCATTGGATGATGATCCTCATTGGACAATAACATCAAGCTGATTCCAAATCTGGCATCCGTTTACCAATCCGATGCTTCGTTTTGAAGCTAGAGCCCAAAACGTCCCAAATTCTAACTCTGTCGTTTTTCACCAATGTCCCAAAATCTTAAATGGCGTCTCACATCTAAACGAAGACAGATAGGAACAAGCCGATTCTTTCACTGAATTTGTCTCACTCTTAGCTTTCAAACGAGCTATAGCACGACAAAATCCGACCACTGGAAGCAAGCTGTCCAGGGGGGGGGGGGACGTCAGCCGAAAATTTTTTCTCTCCGATTTCGCTGGAAACATCCTTCCTAACCCAAAATTTCACGTAGATTCCGAATCTGGCCTCCGTTTTCTCATCCGATGCTTCGTTTGGACGCTACACACCAAAAACTTCACACACTATAGCCTCAAGACTAATCCTGGCGGTCGCCCACGTCAACCTAGACGGTCGCCCACGTCATCCAGGCGGTCGGACCAAATCTCCCGATGTCTCTCGCTTGTCGTTGCTGAGGGGGGGACGTCTGCGTACATGTTGTGTACGTGGACCATACCTGGCGGCACACCTCGTCTGTACATAAATCCTCGTGCGGTCCATGAGGGGGGGGACGCTCCATCCCCTCCTGCATCGCGCCTGCTAGCCTGTTGACAAAGAGACCTCGCTGACTCGCTCGTGTCGCACGTACGAGCCTGCTGTGCTGCCGCCTGTCTCGAAGAATCGATGCTTTCGCTGGAGGCCGCCTGGAGGACGTGGGCGTCCTGTCCGACACTCACTCTTTCACACGCGGGCTGTCGTCAGCTCGCTTGAAGTCGCGGCAGGGCGACGCCGCCTCCACTATAGACGTGTGGGAAGGACCGGCCGTTGCGCCTCGAGAAAGCCGACTGCCTGTGAGGCGTGACCCAGCACACTAAAGACATGTATAGGATACAGAAAGCTGTACGCTGAGGACGCCGCCTGCAGGATCAGACTTATGATCGGGAATCATCTCGCGCAGCACGCACGGCCGCGAGCACGTCGCCTCGCGAAGAAGTCTAGCGAGAACGCAGTCTATCGGAGACCTAAACAGAGTATGGCCCTGCGCCCGGGCCTACCGTCACGTCTGTAGCGGGACATCGCCGGCGCACTAAGCCCGGCGCTCCGCGCCGGACTCAGCCCCGGCTGACTGCAGAACAAGAATGTCACCCTCTTTTCGACCGCAGCAGCCCGAGTGACGCGCGCTGCCTCGCACTGCGCACACGTTCGCTGTCTGTCGCATGGTTACAGGCAGTTCTCACGCCTCTCAGACATGTACGCGGGCGCCGCCGCTGCAAGCCGAGCGCAGGGCAAGCTCGCTGAGCGCGCGCGTTCTCTGCAGATAGCATCAGTCGCTGCGCCTCCGATGAAAACAGCCGATTGGACCTCGTGCGAGCGTAGGCAAACCCGATACGCTAATAGAAGCAGGCTGACGGACGCCCGCTGTCTACGGCGCATGCCGTGGATGGGCAGTCGCGGCGACTTGGGGACGGATAGGAGAGCGTGGAGCTGTGGGCGATAAGGGGATGTCAGGCGGTAGGCTACGTCTACGACCGCAAGCGTTGTTCCTGAGACGGTAGCTGTCTGACCCCGGCAACAGCTGCAGGTGCCTTGGTGAGCCTGCGCTACGCGATCGCAGCGCTGCACTCGGTCGCATGTCCGCCGGTGCGCCGGCCTGACTACGCGAGACCGAAAACGCCCGCTCACAACCCCTACCGATGCGGCGGGTCGTGAGGCAGCGCGACTGCTACCTCGCCACGACGAACGCTGTAGGATGTCGCGGGCTCCTCGCTCAGTAGACAGAGCCGGGCCCGGTCGGCTGCGCAGTATCAACAGGGGCATTGCGACGCGCGCGCGCGCGCGACGAAATGAGCTGATGTCTAAAGTAGCCTGGCTCGCCGGTCGATCCGTGCGCGCTCGGAACATCGCATAGCCGCGTACATCTGAAGCGATCACGCTGGCCTCGGCAGGCAACGCAATTCTGGTCCAATCACCGAAAGCCACCCGTGACGCATAGCTTCAGCCTCGCCGACATGATGACTGTTCCGCTGGACTTTAGGCGTGCGCTGGGCAAGACGCACACTCTCCGGCGCTGAGCCGCTGGGAAGCTTCTGTCAAAGCACAGCAGGCGCAGGCGGCAGTAGCTCCGCGGCCTGACGCAGCAGCTCGCGGTCAGCCAGTCCCGCGCGCGCTGCTGGCGACCTGCTCGGACGCATGCCGCTATGCGCCTCTATTAGCTTCCTGATGCTGACGACTCGCATGCTGTCGGTCGACGATACCGCCGACGATCCGCTCTCTCTACCGCTGCATAGTTTCAGCGTCTGTGGGCAGATGACCTCGCTTGTTTCACCGGCTCTCCTCATCGCTGGCTATCGCGATGCGGGCGCGCCCTCGGAGAGCGCCGTCCCATCTAGACCTGCACCGCTCGATCAGTGTGGTGCTCTTGGTCGACAGCTATCGCCGCATCACGCCGGACGCTGCCGCACGCTGCAACGGCCGCCAGTGGCCGCTGGTATTCCGCCCACAGCGTCGAGTCACGCAGAGCAGGATTCTCCCACCTGATTGACCCTGCTTGGCTTCCCCTCCGCTCTTGTCCGCGCGTCGCTCTCTGCAGGGAGCGTTTTGCAGGTGGTAGCCGCTAGGGCTTCCAGATCCGAATACGAGCGTCTCCTGTCCGCCGAGACCCGGCGACGCTCAAAACCACTGCCCTTCGTCATGCTCAGACTCGCAGTCCCTGGGACGCCACTTCTCCCTGGTCGGTCGCGTTGATCCGCTGTTCGCGACTGTTCATCTCCGTCTAGACTAACCGTTTTGACTGCTCAGATCTCTCGTGACGCCGGCGTGCTTGCGCGTCCCTGCCCCTCCTAACTCCGCTCGCGCTCCCGCTCTCTCCCCTCCCCTACTCGCTTCTCCCTCTGAGCTCTCATCTGACCGCCCTCTAGATTCTAGAAGGCCTGTATTCACTCGCTTTCTCAGCCCTTCCGCTCCTCCTGCTTCGTCCTTGCCATTCAGATTGCCTTCTCAGACTCGGCCCTCCTCAGACACGAAGCACCACGGCGGCCGACCACGACACTCTGCCGTGCCAGAGGGGGGGGACGCAGCGGTGGCCGCCATCTTGCGCGGTCCAGAAGTGGAGTTTTGCTTACTACTCATTTGCTAACAAGCATCTTAATTAAGCGGAAGTTAAGCTGATTATCGAAGAAAATTCATGAGTTGTATTATGCAAGTCCTCATAAATGCGTCGACATCTTACTGTGAAATTTCAAGTTTTTAATTCCATTTTCATCGGCATGATTAATTTTTCGATTCACTCAAATCTGAATAGTAACACTCAAATTCACTCAAATCTGAACCCATTTACATCTTCTAAGTTAATTGTCAGTAGCATAGAGTAGGTATATTAGGTAGATTGGCAACTCCGCATTTATTAAATCCCTTATGTGTATACACTTTCGATTTTATTAAATGAACTGGAGGGGATACAATTGTTAATTGTTGCCAAATGTGAGATATGTGCAAATTTTTGCAGTTTTGAAGAAATTGTCACGGAATTGAGTAATCATGATATGCAGAAGGAATGATGGTATTTTACAGATCCTCCGTGTCATGACAGTCTTGGAGAGGCAATGTTTGTTAAATTAGCAATTCGATAGATTCCTATTACTTTCATGCTCAACCTCACGAGTATCTTGCTAAGCATGATCATATCACAGGCAACCTGCCACTGGCAGAGCAAAATCACATAATCAAAGACAATGATTTCAATTAACTTTGAAAGATGTAAATGGGTTCACATCACTATTTAGGTTCAAGAAATGAATCATGAATTCAGTGAATCATAAAATAATGCCGATGAAAATTGAATTAAAAACTTGAAATTTCAGCCAAAAAAGCGCGAATAATATCGCGACTTTTTCATGAAGACTTTCATTATAATGTGGCTCATGAAATTCCTTTGCAAATTATCTCTATTTCGATGCTTATTAGCAAATATTCATTCCTTTTGATATCCAACTTGTACCATGCTACTTATATAGGGGCGTCATCTCGGTAGTATATGAATTTAGAAAATTTTGACATTTTTAGAACTGCTCATAACTTTTTGGACCACGAGAACGCAATTTCCGCAATAAACTGAATCTTCTCATACAAAAATTTTCACTGTATACATATACTTTTTTGAGTCGACACTCTACCTATATATCCCTACTCTATGGTCAGTAGTTATAATTTATTTTGCTCTTCCTGTGACAGGTTATAGCTTGTGACATGATTACGCTCAAGAAAGTGCTCTTATTGATAAGGCTAATTGATAGTTACCCATTTGATTGCACATTTAACGAACTATATTACCTCTCCACACATGTTGACATGATACGGAGGATCTGTAAAGTGCCATTATTTCATCTGTTTTGCTATCACGATCAGACAAATTCAAAATTTCTCCAAAAGTGTAAAAAATTGCATTTCTCACATGTGATGCTGGGTCTCATTCGAGGTCATTTAATGAAATCGAAACTGAATACACAAAGTGGATTTAATTATTGCTGAGTTGCTACTCTACCTGTGTAAAGTAAACAATAAACACGAGAAATTAATGATAGATGATGCATGTCAGGCAAATCCGTAATTACAAATTAATTACATTATTATATAATTAATTACAATGAATATTAATTCTATTTATCAATAATTAATAATATTACTAATAATTCTAACCATACAAGTATATTTCTAGTACTAGGTTGGATTTTTTTTGGTAGGCCTGTATTGGTAGAATGGTAGCACATGACCGAAAGTTACAGCAGGTTGACTCTTTCATGCGATTGCCTGTTCCTTGGCTCGTGGGTCCGCCCTTTTTAACCCGGAAAACCCAGTTTAAGATATAATGGCAGAAAATCATTTACACTTTCCAAACCTGCTCATTAACTCACCCGACTTAAATGACATGTTATTCTGAAATTTGAAAATATCTAAGTGACTATAGGCTTTCGCGGTAGTGAAATCCCGGAAATTTCGATAAAAGAAAAATGCAGTGATGCGCTTCGAAATACCTTATTTATACATTACGATTTCAGTAAGATGATGTTTCGTGAATAAAATGCTTGCTGTTCTACAATGCTTACACCACTTGCGGTTGATTTAGTTTTCCTAAAACATATGCACTCAGGGACGCGGAAGACGTTGACAGGGGCAGGGGGGGAAGTCAGAAGGGCACTTTTTTATGCCTGAGATTTTCGACCATAGTTACAGTACAACAATGGAATATATTCTAAGATCCAGTGGCGTCGCGTGCTCCCATACCATAGGCCTTCGCTCGGCATTGGAATACTATTTTTATACCAAACTTTTTTATGTTATAACATTAATTTTCATAAAAGATGAATTTTTATTAACAATTTCCCGAACATTTTTTAATGCCAAGTGAATGTGCACATGAGAAGTTGATTGCTCATGTCGCCTAACCGCCTTACTCAAGGAGCTGAGATAACTATATCCCCTCTCTCTCCAGACCACATCTTCTCGAGAAAAAAAGGAGGAACAGTTTCTTGTGCTTCTCAAGGCTGGTCAGCCACTCATGTGTTTGAACTTTGATGCATTAAAATGTCTTGTGTATTTCTTATTTCTTTCTCTGTAAGAACCCTCAATTTTTATATCAAGTGTTGGCCTACCTTGCTTGACGACTGTCATCTTTTCAGTATATTCCCTTCGGACGAAAGTCGTGCGTGGTTATGAGCTCATCTACAGAACTAAACATAGCGTCACATCAATCACGGAAAAACAAATTATGGAATTCTACGGAATCTGGGTGTTCGAGTCAGAGGCATTACTCTGCACTCATTGGCGAACGCTCATCATCTGATCACAGTCTTATCTGAATGTCAGTCAGCTGCTATTGTTGACGTAGTGGCCTCTCCGACGAGAAACGAAGTACAGGAACAATTGGGTTGCGCTCCCCTTTCTATATTTAGGTACCGAGCCTCGATCATAATAACGGAGAATTTCATTGTAAACTTTGGAGAAGGCAAAGCATTATGTCTGTCGGGTAAAGCCAATATTGGTGCGGGCGCGTGCGCTTGCGGCCTCACACGCACACAACCCTCTTTCGCTCCATCTGAAAACACGACTAGCATGTGTGTCTAATCGTTAGAAGAAAACAGCTGTGATTCGTGCACGCGCAGCAAAACTGTTCACTCTAAGGTTGAGCGTCTGATTTTGAGACGGAAAGCTGTGTACAGCTACCACGAGAAGCTATCGAATTTAAATGAAATATAATGAATGATGAAACTTTTCATTTTTATAAATGTTGGTAAATTATTATTGAGGATGCGCCGAAGGCCTCGCAGGTACGGAGAAGACGCCACTGCTAAGATCTATGTCATGCGCCATATCAGGAGCGTAACAGTTGAAAAGGCTTTATGAAGCGGCATAATTTTCCAGGAATTTCCATTAAAACTACTAGGAGTTTCATCAATCAAATTAATCGTGAAGTTTATAAGTATATTCAAGCACGTGAAGTGCAGCCATTTACATATACTCCGCACATTTAAATCAATTAGACGTTTTCTTGAAAATGATTGAGCTTTCATTTGTAGATTCCGACTTTTCATGTAGATTCCGACTTCGAAGCTGAGTCATACTCAGATAAGAGCACAATGTCATGAAAGTTGAAAGTGCTATTGAATACGAGTAGTTCATAGACCAATCAGAATACAGTCAATCAAAATTTTCCAAAAAAATAGTCGTGGTTGGTTTTGAATGAATTATTTCATGATGTCTGTTGAGTTGAGATTGTCTGTTCTTTGCTTATGGATGTTTAGTAGAAGTAAATTGTTGTATCTTTTCTGTGACATTCGGCTTCTAATCTCAGTCTTAAGCAGCCCCGTAGCCAGACGCTGCTCTTATGGGGGGGGGGCGACTTTCTGATGAATTTCTCTAGGAAGTCCACTTTCATCGTTTCCTAGTTCTTGACCCCTTGTAGTAATTGACGAAGTTTTAGATTTTCTACTAACAAATTTGTCCATAACGTATTTACCACTGTGCCTGCAATAAGGAGCAAAATCCTATTTAAATAAATAAACAAATAAGAGTTTATTTGAAAAACAAATCAAAACAGGAAATCTCCAATGGGAATCGGGGAGATTTAGCATTTATTTAACAAATATGAAGAGAGATATAGAGCCATAAAATATGAAAATAAAAAATAATTGCACTCCATATGAGTAAACGATTTTTATGAGATGTATGTAGTATCAACTTATGATTATCAGGGTTATCTCTATGCTAAAATTACTCTATGCAAAGAAAGTAAAACGAAAGTAGTTTTCGGAAATGTGATGACATCAATTTTCATAAATTTTCGTTAACTTAAAAATTGACGAAATGATCCCTGCTTAGCCATATGATTCAATGTGGGAATCATATAGACGTTATATGTAGTATATGTATAGTATACGTTATACATACGTCTAATGTAGGACACCGGCGAAATGCATCGGTCTATAACTAGAGTGCCTTTTCACTTTACCGAATATCTAACGGTTGCCCTGCCCTCCCACATTGAATTAACTTAAAAATTATACATGTAGTTTCAGAAATACAGAAATTATAGTTTCCAGTCCATTTAACCGTATCTTCACCATGATTTTCTAGGGGGGGCGAAAAATTTTGCAGGTGGGGCACCGCCTCCGTGGCCCCCCCTTAACTACGGGCCTGGTCTTTAGTCTTCGCCAGACTGAAAACTGATTGATATAAAATCTGTGAAACTCGCTTTAATGTGTGTATTGTATACTAGTCAATCGGTCATTTAGAGGCAAAGTTGGCCTACTGTGGAAGAAATATCAATGCCTAACACATGGCTCCTTATACTTAAGAAGGGACCCTCCATACGGCCATACTGAAGACCCAACATACGTGTAATACTGATTAAAGGGACCAGCTCAAAGCTTTGAGATGCACCTGGGGCCGCATTAATAAAGATAGCCTAGCAGCAACTTCCGGATTAATAAAGGTAGCGAAAGGGTAGCGCTAGGCTGTCGCATTAATAAAGATAGCGACTATCCTAGTGCTAGCCAAGCACTACCCTAGCGCTATGTCCAAAATCTGGCAAATTCCCTAGCAAGGTCGAGACCTTGCTGGGGATGATGCTAGATTGAATATTTGAGCGCAATATTGAAGGATATCTAATGTGATGTTTACAGCATAGTAATGTTGAGCGCATTGGCTTCAAGATGCTGTATGATTTTTCTAATTTGAACAAACATATCGAACAATAAACTGCAATTATAAAAGTTTCAAACATAGGGAATTGATTTTGTAATTATATAGAGTGGAAGCTTTCCCAAGTCAGATAGAAGACTTTTCTGTTCTACCGCGAGATCTTTCGGCCTACATCGAAAGATCTCGCGGTAGAACAGAAAAGTCTTCTATCTGACTTGGGAAAGCTTCCACTCTATATAATTGCAATTATAAAAGTTATTCCATAACAATAAACTTTGCGCTAAAATGGAATTTAAGCGGCACATTCTATTTATGCATTACACTTTTGAACTAGAAGTCCTGATAAATGAAATGGATAGTTATTTTCGACATTTGGACAATCAATATTCCTATTTATGAATTTCACTTAATGACGACAAAATAGATTATCATTGATACTAATTGCTTGCATATGAAGTAATACAACGGTGACAATATTCCGTGATTTTCATAGTTTTCAAATTTACTGAATCGTGGGTTTGCTATTTTACAATCTCAACCGCATTTTTATATACCCATACAAACGCATTTCAAGCTGCTTGACATTCATAGTCGTTGATAAATTTGTATGATAATGAAATTGTGATGAAATAGTGTGCTTAAAATTGCTAAGTAATCGAATTGTATTTTTTTTATCTCAGTAGCCTGATAGGAATTAAGATGTATTGGCGATAAATTGACAGACATTTTTCTCTCCGGAATGCTTTGGAAAGTAATTCAGAAATGATTTAGAACGATAGAAGAAATTCAGAAAGTAAGAAAAAAGCTCCCAATCAATACATCTGACACTGCTAATGATTTGATCAAAACGTTCAAGATAGGAATTACAATAATACATATTTTATTTATATGTAGCAACTAGTTCACAATGTAATAAGTCAGACAATTCGAGAGATTTATTTTCTGAAATTTCATTCTCAGATTTTAACGTATACTTCAATACGCCATAATTAGGGTAATCATGGCATGAGAGGACCTCATTACGCTTAGATGTTAATTTTTAAGAATTACCTTCCAATACCTACCAAAATAATGAGACTGAGACTACACATCGAGTTGGACTGCCATTGCTCCATCGTGTCCAGTAGGATGGGCGTCATGTTGTGTCACTCACTTGGCAACATATTATTAGAAATATATTCTACACTATTTCTACACTTTCAAATTTAGCTAATCATGTTACATTTAAGATCGGAAGATCATGCCGGTTGTGATGAGCCCCATTTCATGCATCGAAATATTCAACCGTTATTCATAAGCAAGGTTAATTTTCTCTCGAAGTGAGCGTCTAATTGTCAGATTTCTATAATTCTCTGTCCGGCCTGCTCATAATCCAAAAAATATAGAAATTGTTTTAAAATTTCGTTGAGTGCTTCAAATTTGCTATTACAGTCATCATAATCGGGAGTTCAATGCACGGCGGAAATGTCAAGTGGCTAAAATTCTTTGATTTATCCTTTCAAATGCAAATACAATAGTTAACTGCTGAAATTCGCCTCACATTTGACTCTATTGTGTAGTACGTTAAACACTGCAAGCTAAGGACGTCATCATATTCATTTACTGTGAAGAATGTATTCTTCTTTTTCTTAACTTGCAAAATTAGTTCATTCTGATCTCATATTGAAGATCGGGAGATGATGTCGATCAAAATGAGCCCATTTCATGTACAGATTGTTTCATAAAAAATGGATCACCCTTAAACATCGCCTTAACTTCAACTTTGTCTAACTCCGCCAAACTTGAACGAATTTCTCTGAAATTTAGAAGATATGTCAGTTGTGCTTACTAATATCATTGCTGGAAATTTCAAGCATGAATATTGAGTTGTTTTCCTGTTATAGATAAAAAAAGTAGTAGATAATTTGATCTTCATTTAGCAATGTTACACAAAATCATACCTCACTCTTATAAAATTACATTTGTTTCCTTTGTTATGTAGTATGTTGTTCTACAAGCCAAAAACTATCAAGCAAAACAAAAATAAAGAAAATCGGTCAATCAGAGCCAGTATAGCACCATTATTCATCAACAATAATGTAACTGCTACATGTGATTAACTGGACTTCATGTTCCATAGCATCCTGACTTCGTTGCGGTGGTGTTGGCAGCACTCCTGATTGCTTTCAGCTAGAAATCTATCTCTTACCGAAAACAATACAAAGCACAAATGAACAATAACGAGATCGCATTCACAAAAGGCAAAGTGTCAGCCTTGCTAGAACTAGGGTTTTCTTTGCGAGCTACAAGCAAGCGACTAAATGTCCCTTACACAAGGTGGTGCGACTCTACTGATTTGGGCTGGCATTTGGACCATTGGCCGCTCTGAACTTCACATGCAGCAAGGAACCATGAATTCTGAACGCTATGTGAATGTTTTACGAATGAACATTGGCCAAATGACAGATCAACTTGGTGATCCATCGACTTGGTTATTTATGGATGATAATGCTACGTGTCACAGGAGTAGTAGAGTCAACTTATGCAAGTCTCAATTAGGACTTAGGACATTATCTTGGCCAGCTCGTTCTCCTGATCTGAATCCCATAGAAAATGTATGGAGTATTCTAAAACGCAACGTTCGTCGTTCACTGCTACCTACAGATGGCGTATCACAACTTACGTCACTGTTAAAAAGAGAGTGGAGAAAGTTAGATCAGTCAAAAATCAACGATACCATCGAATCAATGCCTAGACGAATTGGTAATGTCATTGACAATAAGGGTAGGGCCACAAAATATTAGCTTCTTAAGAACCGTTACTGTATCATAGCTTATCAGATTATGTAAGGACATTTAAATATATTAGGGACATGAAATAACATGAAAAATGCTTTCTGTATCATACTTATGTTTTATTTAGTCAAATTTTAGGATGATCCACTTTTTATGAAACGGACTTAGTAAACTATCTAACCATCGTTCATTAGCAAGGCAGTCATCATTTTAATGTTCTATCTTCTCTGAATGACAAGTGTCAACAAGCGGGAATGAAGGAAACTGCTTTGATCTCCGACATTCACAGTTGTATTGTTAACAATGAACGCGCGCGCTTCAACATATTATTTTCACTCGGAATGTGCGTCAAATTGCCAGATTTCTATGACTCGATTGCCGGGCGTGAGAGCAGGTGGTGAATGCATCTGCGTGCTGAATCGGCACGTCAATGAAACTTGATCTGGCGTTAACTGGCGCCGGAGTTGACGCTAGGCATTCTCTATTAATGCGGAACTCAAATGCTACTACTCCTAGTAGCAACTTGCCTAGCTCTACCCCTAGGAAATGCTATAGCAAATGCTAGCTTTATTAATACGGCCCATGATGCTAGTGATAGGGTTTTCCTTGGGAAACAATGGACTTTTAATACTGTAGGTCCCTTAAAACTGATAAAGGGCTGATAAAATTACACCTAACTTGCCACAAAAACAATCGCTGTAAATTGCACAGAGTTGGAAGTGGGTCAAGTGGGTCACAAAATCACGTGGGTCGTGTTTTTCCGAAAAGTCGGTGGGTCGTGGGTCGTGGGTCAGACTTCATTGACCCACTTCCAACCAGTTTGACCCATAATAGATGTGACAATCTTAAATACAGTAAACTTCATTTATTCATATTATTATCATTCATGAAAAATGATTGAGTCAGTGTCGCTGAAAGGGGTGATGGATGCATACAGTCAAAATAGCAGCCAGCAAGTCTCACTTCCATCGGTAGATTGTTCCAAAGCCGAGCAGCAGCCACAATAAAAGTTCTACCACCGAAGGTAGACCAACGACACGTCTGCAATTCCAGCATTCTTGCCTCAGCAGATCACAGTCTTCGTCAACTTGGATTTTGTGAACTTTCTCTCACATGGACGGACAGTTAAGTTGGTGCAGTGCCCTGAATGCAGTGAAAGCTCAAAATACACATGCGTCGTTCTGTTCTTCCTTGTAGGCTACGGGAAGCCATCCAAGCTGACGTAGGAGTGAACTTACGTGACAACGATTATTGGAGTTGCAGACGACTCGGGCGCCAATGTTTATAATTCTCTGTAGGCAATGCAGACAGGATGCTGGCAGGCCATAGTGGTATGAAACACAGTAGTCCACTCTAGAAAGCACCAGAGTGCTTACCAATGTCTTTGATGCACTACACGTCAAGCAGTTCCGTATTGATCTAATCCGTCGCAGAGCCGAGAAACACATGGATACTGCCCTAGAAGTATTCTGTCGTATACTGAGCTCAGGCTCGACAATTACTCCCAAGCAACGAATACTTGATGCTGGAGATATCATCGTTCCACACAGATTCACGGGATCAAATTGCAGCACATTACGTCGCCTAGGAGAGACACACCACATCAGTTTCGATTTCGATGTATTAAGCAAGATCCGGTATGACGATAGCCAACAATCAACCGCATCCACACATCTGGAGAATCTATCTTATAATTCAAAGGCACAATATGAAACATATGATCCATAAATGAAGATACCATCAGCATAGAGATGCACCTTAAGATCAAAGCCTTGAACTATTGTAGACATATCGCATGTGTAAATTAAAAACGAAAGCGGGCCTAATACTGACCCTTGAGGCACACCACAGACATACGGCCGAAGTAGAAGCTTTACGATTCACCACCATAATTCGGTTATTGAAATATGAGCTGAACCAGTCAATCGCCACTACCGATAGTCCAATTGAACATTGAAGGCGACGCAGAAGAATATTATGATCAACACAGTCGAAGCTGAAGTCACGTCTCCGTGGAACAACCCCGACGGTAGGCTGATTGAATACTGGGCAACAAATCGTTTGTATCAATGAAATCCCACAATTGAGTTGCAACAGACTTCTCAAGAAGTTTGCATATGGTAGGTATAGTCGTAATCATTAGATAAGAAGAGCACAAATGTTGGTCAGAAGACAATGTCTTTGGTATAGGACGTAAGTTGATCTGCTTCCAAGCTTCAGGAAAGACCCCATCTGACAGCGATTGTACAGGTCCACCAGAAGAGGCGTGATAAGCATTGTACATTCTTAGGAGCCAAGTCGGCATAGGGTCAATATTTGAATACTTATTTGGAAGCTTTCTAAGCATATTGGATATTGTGGCAGCATCAAGCACATTGAAACACGAAAATGATGTCTCAGCTGGAACATACTCAGGAGATCTTGAAGTCTCAATAGTCTGTGCATGGATAATACTTTCTGGGTGAGAAAGTCAGCACAGTCATCAGCAGTGATGGACGAGGGAGAATTTTGAGCACTCCGATCCAAAAGCGAATCAAGCACGCGCCCGACTCCGAGTGTTCCCGCCATGCAAGGAAATCTTGCTCTGCCAATATCTTGATTTCTTGTATCTGTGAGTAATGCATGATATTTTTGCATCGCTTTTCTCCAATGTGCGAGAACGGAAGGGAATTGAGCACAGTTAGCATATCTCATGGTCAGACAAAAGCACTCTAACCATCTAACAGAGCGTTTAGCCATGCGACAATCACGATCAAGCCACTTATCAGAAAGTCTTTTTGCTCGTCTTGAATGCTTCAAAGGGATCAAGTCGTCTAGAACACTTATAATTTCGGAATTGTATATCATAGCTAGTTCATTCACATCCAACGAACCCCATTTAGTGGGAGATTGAGGTACAAGATATCCTTTGCTGGAATTGAACCAGTATATTAAGATCTTTCCAAGGTCTATAAGTGTAAGACTCAAACACAGCAGTTGGTCGCTTCACACAGGACTTCCAACAGAGTAATGAATGATCAGAAATTCCAGTGTCATGAGTCTCCACTGTGAGGATAGAATCCGGTGCCGAAAAGATACCATTCAGACTGCCGCCCAATATTTATTTATTCAAGTACTCCAATAAGTGCAATAGAGCACCAAGGCAGGATGATGGATAAACACATTTTGATACACACGTTGCGTTACACTGCATTGAATAGTTACATTGTTACTGCATAAGAAGCCAAGCAATTTACACCTAAACACTTTCACAGAGCTGGAAACAGCGAATTCTTCAGGAAGTGCGTTCCAGGCATCCAAAATTGTTTGGGAGAAAAAATTAAGCTGAGTGTTACGATTGCACGGTTGTCTGTACAGTTTCAGAGAGTGACTCGTTACGAGTGTCTGACGCATTTCGGATGAAAGAAGTATTTGGATCACAGGGTGTGCAGTGATTCATAATTTTGAATACTTCCACGAGGTCCAATACACGTCGACGACATTGGAGGGATGGTAGATTTATATGTCTTAGTCGTTCTTCGTATGGAATGGAAGTTAAGCCATGAATATTCCGAGTCAAGCGCCGTTGGAATGTCTTTGGATAAGGATGGATTCCAAACTTGAACGGCATATTCCAGGTGTGGGCGAACTAGGTAGGTGTAAAGCTTCAAAAGTACGTTAGGGTCTCTTGACATGAAAGTCCGCAGGATGGCAGAAAGAACATTGTTGGCTTTCTTGACACAAAGGATGGTGTGCCTTGAGAATTTGAGATCCTTCGAGATGTGGATTCCAATGAGTGGGACCACTAACATGATTGGATAATCCATAGCATTGAAACTGGTGTAGTAAATTCATTCCATGATAGTCTCTGGGTCGTTCAATATGAATGTTTAAGTCGCCAGTTACCGTTACTGGGATGCTTCGAATCATATGTTCATCAAGTAGGTCGGACAACTCATCAAAAACGTATATGTTATGCTCCCAGTTCGATAAATAAGAACAATTACGTTGTATGAGGACTCAGAAGTACAAATATGTTCGAATGTGCATGCCTTTCCCGAGCATGAAGCATCAAGTAATGTGATATTCGTAAAATAAATCACAGTTACACCACCGATAAGTTTTCACTGATAAGCTGTTTAGGTTTCTACGAGGTCTGGCACGTTCTACAACACTGAAACCCATTCGACGAATGCAAGAAATACACACAGAATCTGGATCGTGCCAAGTTTCTGTCTAACAAATGACATCAATAACACTGTCCACTTTATTGTTAAGAGGGCGAAGCTTTAGGAGTTCAAACGTTAAAGTGAATGATGGCCGAAATCGATGACGATCGGTGCGAAGCAAAGGACGGATGTTGTGATGACGTTGTTCTAAGCGATCGGGGTATTGTAAATTGTGCGTCGTGAAGTTGTTATTCGAACAGGAATCGATTGAATTGGCTCTGCATCACGCTCTGATGAAGCTCCAACGTCATGTTCAAGATTCACGATTTCTCAGGCCTGCGGCCTTCGGGAATTAACATAGATATCTCTCTCAAAAAAGTACGTTATTTGATACATGCTTATCCGTATAGAAATAAATTGTGACATCTTTTCTGCAGTTTCCGTATAGAAATAAATTGTGACATCTTTTCTGCAGTTTGCGTCAATAATTTATGGAAAAGGTACTCAAATTCGGATTTTTTTGAATGCGCTGTGACATGTTTTCGAATGATAGCGTTCGCTTGGTTTTCCATCTTTGTTATGCTAGTAGGTTCTACTTCAAAGTAACTATTTTTATCTTTCAAAATGTTTTCAGCACGTTGTATTAAAGATGGAGAGGAGGCAATAACGAACCTATAGGTTATCGGTCAGAAAACGCTCAGTGTTACGAATTATCGCAGTTTCTTTTCTTTAGCGTTTATCTTTCTTTAGAAATTTAGATTTTTTACTAATTATTTTTATGGCCAAATCTCTAAAAAACTGTAATTTATTTTCCTTTTCCACATTCATTTTCGGTGGAAGAACCACGGTATTTTCAGAGAGCGAAATGGTGAACTGGTTTTCTGCTGTGCCATCTTTAAGTCTATCATTCCAACGTAGATTATATTTAAGTCTATCCTGTTTTTCAACATTTGTGAAAGCTGTTCATTTAATATGTTCAGGTACAGGCGAGCTGCTTCGCGTGATGCTGAATTGACATCGACGGTGGTAGTTTTCAGACCGATAACGCTATTGAAGCCTGTGCTTCAGATAAAGCCAATAGGCTCGTTATTGCTAGCTCTACATCTTTAATACAACGTACTGAAAACATTTTAAAAGATAAAAATAGATACTGCGAAATAGAACCTACTAGCATAACAAAAATTGAAAACCAAGTGAACGCTATCATTCGAAAAACCTGTCACAGCGTGTTCCAAAAATCCGAATTTGTGCGACTATTAACTTATGGAAGCCATGCAGCTCCGTTCTATATTAAAATAAAGATCACAAAAATAAACTGACGATGACAAGTATCCACCTGAGAGCCACTGAATCGAGCATTGGTGCCCCAACTGAAAAAATAGATTAGGTGGTCACTAAAACATTGACTCAATTGGTGGAGTTCATCCATATTAAGATTACGAATTACATGTCCTTAATTGAAAACTTGAAAAATTTGAACATAACAGATAGCTCTAGCACGTTCATCTCTTTAGGCGTTATTAATTTGTATCCTAGCATTCAAATAAAGTACGGCATTGAAATTGTGTCAAATTTCCTAAAAGAACACTGTAACAAAATCGATAATTTTTCCCTTTCTTATGATGACAGCTGTTTGAAATTTGTCTCTTATAATTATTACATAAAATTCAATAACGTAGACTACCGTCAAATTAAAGGCTGCCCGATGGGAGCTCGATTCTCGCCACCATTCGCCATAATCTACATGTACCACCTAGAACAAAAAGCACTTGAAATTCTAAAAAGTGATGATGACATAATTCCCCAATATTACGGTAGATACATAGACGACATCATCACATGCCCATTTAAAACGAAAGATACTCGTAGTATCAATATTATCGACAAAGTATTCAATTCGGTGTCTCCAGACATAACATTTACGATAGAAGTCCATAACGAAACTTTTTTGAATCTTTTAGATGTTAGCATTGGAATAAGCAATAATGATATTGCGTACAAATGGTACACATTAAAAAACATGCATTCCGGCATATCTCTTAACAAAAACAGCTGGTTACCTTACCATGTCAAAAACAACTATATCAAAAATAGCCAAAATAATGTCGCCAGGAAATGCTCGGATCAAAACGAAAAAGACGAAGCTCTCTCAAAACTTAGTCATAGATTCAAAATGAACAGCTTTACTAATCGTGAGATAGCCACTAAATCTAATAACAAAACCAAAATAAGTAATGAAAACTTCGTTCCCTGCAAGATTAACTTTATAAGTGATACGTGCAATCACAAACTAAATAAATTGATGAAATATATTTAACATATATTTAACGCACCGCATCATACTGCCGTTTCAGTAGTTGGCCCTTGAAGCGTCTGTGGCACGAAGAGGCGGCCGTTCTCGAACACTTTTTAAAATTATTTTTACTTTGGTCAATAAAATACAAAGGAGTGAAACCCAGTGTTGTTCTTCAACGATGTCGCTAAGAAACACCCTCCTGTTCCTGACCATAAATTGGCTCACTCAAACACTGCATTTCGTTAAAAACCTTTATTGAATCATATGTTAAAAGAAAAATATTGAAAATTGGAATACATTGACAGTCACCATATTCAAAGACTAGTTTATTATCTACTGTCTTTGACCATATCACATCAAAAATTTGAAATTTCGAAGGCTCCTTTAAAAGTAGTTTCTTGAACATAGGCCAATCCAACACTTCGCTACCACCTCACCCTATCATTGCCCAATGGGGAACGTGGGTAAACGCCGCACTTTTTTACGCCAAAATTTGGATTGCGTGCGAACTATAATTGATTCATCTGACTTTTAGGATGCAGCATCGATCAGACAATGTAAGGCGATCATCGGTGACGTGGACTTAAGATCAGAACTAACATATATCGCAGCCAACTTCCACTTTCAACCTGACCTGATAAAATCACTGGAGACCCAATGATTGAGTCTGATTGAAATACTAACAAGACTCTAATAATCTAATAAGACTCTATTGAAGTACTAATAACCTCACAGAGTAAGAAATACTGAATATGTAATGTTATTATATAATCTGGGAAGTATGAAAGAACAATTCTCTACCACAGAAGTTGTCCATGTCGCGCCTCCATCTTCTTCTCGGGCATCCAGCAGCACGCCTGTCCTCGAGGGCTCCACTCGGTCAATCTTTTAGACCACCTGTCGTCACGGTAGCGACTAACATGGCCAGCCCATCTCCATTTCTGTATCCTTATTTGCTTAACTTCTATGGCTGCGTCAACTGGGGTGCTGCTGCGCAGAATCGACGCTGGTGGAAGTCATGGGGCAAGGCCTTTTCTTGAACCGACGGGATAAACGCAGGCTGCCCTTAAGTTAAGTAAGTAATTCTCTACCACAAGCATGGAAATTATAATGATTCAATTAATACAAATTGAAAACTAATTTGTTGTGAAACAAATTTAGGCGTTACATAATTCCTATTAGTTTGAACATTGGTTATTCATTCATATATCTTGCATAAATTCCTTTGTGGAATTGCATGAGGGTAAAATTCTCCAAATGAATGCTGATCATTATTTATTTCCTGCTGCATGATTTCATAATAGTTCACTATTTCTTTTACATTCACAGGTGAGATGCATACTGCAGTGACTTTTTCGCACATACACGTAAGCTTAGGTTAGGGACTAAAAGTATGCTGAACAGATTCGAGAATAATTCCTAAAATAGGATTCTGTTGTTTTATGGTGTGAACAATGTGTAGCTTGGCGTCAGGAAACTATCAGCAGGTCTCTCAACCGATTTTTGAATTTAAATTTCAAATTTGATCCATGTCTAAACATAATTATGTAAATCTAGTGCGCTGAACAAATGCCTCATCGCTTTTTCTATTTGTAGTTGTGAAATCAGGACTGAACAATGGTTTTAAAGAATTGTCTGCTACATGCTGCTCTCTTCAACGACTTCCAGAAACATGGCCTGCACAGTTGTGAGAAAGCAGTTACTTTTTGGAATTTTCAAGCTTTGGAATTCAAAAGTTGCAAGTTTGACATTTCTTAGGCGATGCATCAACTTAGCTAACAGATACAAAAAAATCATCGATCGATATCACTGTATTTGCAAAAGTATGTTAACATCGAAGCTACTGACTGACATCATCGCATGACACTTCACGTACAGAAGGAAATCCTCAGACTTGAACAATTTTAGTACAAAAATTGTTTGGTAGTCGCAGACGCTGCGCAACGGCTCGGAATGGCTCAAACTAGCTTAAAATATGTAGAATGGCTGAACAAGCTGAAGGACTGCACAACAGGCTGCTCTGCGTTTGTTTATCCTGACTTTGCCGTGCGGCTAATGATAATAGAGATTGTAGAGTGCCAGTTTGCCTGGGTATAAAATAGAAGGATGACATCAAACTTGAACAATTTTTATGATGATCAATAATCTTCATGATTATCAGCCGCACGGCTTACCCAGGATAAACAAAAGCAGAGCAGTCTGCTATGCAGTCCATCAGAATTTTCAGCCTTTTTCAGACCTCTGATCGCACGTACATCAATTTTTTTAGTTTACCAAGAAACTTTAGGATAGCATATTGTATAATATTGAACTTATAAAGTGTTTCATAGTGGGCCTAAATTTGGCTCAAATATTGCAGTATTTAATGCCATCAACAAATAATGCTCTATTTGAAATTAGCAACAAAGCTTAAGGGAACTGTGCATGAGGTCAATGAATAATGCGACTTGTAAGAAAACAAATACATAATACACAATCTTTGCAGATATAAACTCTGCAATAATACGACTAATTCCGTCATCTGTAAAAACAATTAGGAATCTATCAACTCTCTAGATAAGAAGTCTGTCAAAATGCGATTAGTAAAAACAAAACGGTCAATTCCGTTGTCTCTCACGATGAACATCTTTCAATTTTTCCTAAACTTCATTTCGCAGTCGTGAAGAACGGTCAATTATGGCGGTGGCGACTCTTATTTCCGCCATGTGAGCCTTGCAAACCTCATTCTTCAGTCGTCTGTTTCCCTCCTCCAGCATCTTTTCTGTCTCTCCAGAAACAACTATTAGATGGAGAAATATCCTCCATCTAATAGTTGTGAGGATATTCTCAAGGAGCTTCAAGAGTTGATGAAGAGCAACAAAATAAGAAATTTCTATAATTGCTTGAAATCGATTAGTGATAGCATGCTTAAAATTATGTATTCTAGGCTTCTTGATCAGTCGAATGACCTATCTTTCGTTTTGACGACATATGTTCATAGTAAATTATATAGAAACAAGAAGGATAGTTCTACCGAAGACAAAACGCATATAGTGATTCCTTTCAAGTCTCATTTAGTTGACAAACTTCATTTACCTTCTGTATTTAATGACAAAAGTGTCTGTGCTTTAGTTCCAGAAAAAGCGAAACATCTATATCCTCCCAAAGTGTACCATAAACTTAATAACCCTATTTGTTTGAAATTCTTCAATTATGATAAGTTTCTTAATAGCCTGACAATTCAGGAAGTTGTTGGATTTTTACAGAGTGATTGCAGCTGTGACTCGATGACCAGTTTTGTTTATGAGCCTTATGGGCATGTTTTTACCGGTAATTTAGATATAATAAATGATCCAGGTCTCAGAGCTATATTTGCGTATGGCACTAAACACAGATTGTCTAGGTCAATATCATGGAAATTCATTCAAAAAGAGATCAGCGATTCCATAGATAATCATATATCTCGTGTGTCCAGTCGCCTTCACTTAAAAGTTGATGACTTCTCTATTTGGAAAAACAGGGTCATCATGTTAGTAAAGCACCGCATCTTTCGTTGTAAGAAGTTGGGTAAGAAAGATAATGGCAGCAACGTTTGTGTTCATAAGGAGTTGCAAGATCTCCATAAAAATTTGATAGTCGTTCCTATCGATAAAGCATCCAACAACTTTAGTTTCATATGTAAAAAGTTCTATCTCAAAATCCTGATGGACGAGCTTGGTTTTGACATAGATTCTTCCACTGCAGTAGGCAATGCAACTTATAAACCTGAGCTTATTTCTGAAAAGGAAGTCCTTACTAAACACGTTAAAGATATGAAATCAAACTTTAATATTAATGTTAGTGACAAGGACCTTAAACTACCAAAACTTTTCTGGATTCCAAAATTGCATAAAAATCCTTATAAGTTTAGATTTATTGCCGGAGCCAGAAATTGTACAACTAAAAAGTTATCGGTGAATATCAACAAAGGTCTGAAAGTGATAAGAGAAAATTTCCATAGATACTGTGAGTCAATCAGGAGTAATACTGGTTATTCTTACTTTTGGAGTGTAGCCTTGACTCAAGATTTTTTGAGAAATATTTCTAACGTGAACGTCCACTCTATGCAAGTTTTTGACTTCTCTACTCTTTATACAAACTTAGATCAAGGTGCTATCAAGAATAATATTTTTTCCATCCTTGATCTCACATTCAATTCCACTAATTGTAGATACTTGTATGTAGGATATGAGAAGTCGTTTTTCTCCAAAATCAAATATAAGGGGTATTTTTGTTATGACGTGGACTCTTTTAAGAAGGCTATTGATTTTATAGTGCCTGAAGTCTACATTTCTTTTTCCGGTTATGTGTTCAGACAAATTCGAGGGGTACCAATGGGAGGGAATTGCAGTCCTTTACTTGCCGACTTGTTTCTGTTAAATTGCGAATTTGCTTTTATGAAACAATTGGTTAAAAATAAAAAGGTTGGACTAGCTAAATTATTGTCAAACACTTCGAGATATATAGACGATATATGCGTAATAAATTACAAGCATTTCAATACCTTAATTCCAAAAATTTACCCAGTGGAGCTTCTTGCAGATAGAAACGGAGTCAATGACAAAGCCGTTGTTTACCTCGATGTGAGACTCCAATCTAGTAGTGACGGTCTTCGAACCTCAATATATCATAAAGTGGAAGATTTTGATTTCCCTGTTGTTCTGTTGACATTTCCAGACAGTGCAATACCTTATAACATGGGAATTAATGTATTTGCCGGCCAGGTTTTACTTTATTGCCGCATCTGCTCGCATCTTGAAGATCTAATTAAACGAATTAATATGACACTTTATGTGATGAGCAGCAGAGGGTATTGTAAGTCTAAAATGAAGGCATGTACTGAGAAAATCCTAACCGGTCATAACAATTTTCTAGTCAAGTTTGGATATTTCTCAGCCTGGCAGCTGACATCGCAGTGCGCATTTTAAACAATAAAATTAACACTGTCTGTTTGTTTTCTTAGCATTTTTTTTATTGGTTATACAATTTCAGTATTTCACACATATATTTCAGTTTGTTTTTGGTTGTATCCGTCTTTTGCGGTTGTTTTGTTTATGTTTTTACTATTACTATCAGTATTACTTATTATTACACATATCATTACTGTATTGATTTTAGAATGCCAGCCGCATATAAGTTTATGCAGGGCCCCGCCCGCCTGGGCTTGAGCGTTCAGGCAGAGGGGCTGAAACGCGACCAGGCGGGTACCTGCTGACGACTGGCTATTGTTTTATTTGTTTTAACGTTGTTTTTTTTATCGCTAACTGCCCTAGTGTGATGAATGGACTGTGTCGGTTACTGGTCTCCATGGGGTTGACATGGTGATTACTAAGTGTCTATTTATATGTAAGTTCCTAATCAATCGAGCCTGAAACTTTGACCAAGGAGATCACTTGCTAAGCGGCCTTGTACGATCTCGTACACTTAAGGGTGAAGTCCAGCCCGTATAGCGCTATGTTATGGACCCCCGGGAAGGTCCGCCCGGCACGCAATCAGATCCGTCAAGTTTTTGTGCTTAAAGACTTTCATGCATTCATGCATTTGTCGAGGATCACAAGTCAGAGGACCATTAGGGGTAAGGTCCAGCCCCGCTTTAGAAGCGCTGATTGAAAAATGGACTAGTGGGAAGGTCCTCCACACCGATCTCGTCAAGTTTGGCTCTAAAATGTAGTCCTAGGATAGTCAAAAGTTTGACGCGTCTTGAACGTTTAATGTCTGCCGGTGGGAACGCACCACCTGTCCTCTTAAGGGCAAACCTTAAGTCTTATTAAACATAAGTTTGCTAAAATTATGAAACATTTAGATGTCGTTATGGGAATGTCCCAGCTTCAATCTCTCAGTTGTTTGTTGATGGACTCGATCTACCTGGACTCCTCTTCACACTTTCACGCTGAATATGTGCCGCAACTTTTCAGCCACTAGGACTCAACTACATATGAGCAGGTACCAGGCCTGCTCAGAGCAAGAGAAAGAATCTGCTTACCTGTAGCACGACTTAGAGATCTTAAAGAGATGTAAAATTCGCAAAACGTTCTACATGTTGGAATTACAAAGATTACTTATTTTATGGTAGAGAGATTCCAGGTAGGTTGTTAAGACATTTTTATTATTACAGTAAATACCGTGACCACTAGGTCCTCTAAGGACTGGAGAAGAAAGAGAAGTACTGCTTATGTAAGGAACCTTTGGAGACACAACCAAAACCTTGTAGTCTATAGTTTTAAGCATGATAGCCTCGCAACGATTGAACAAACTCCTTGCCGCAGACCGTTTGTGTGAAGGTGCATGATGCGACTCATAGGTTAAAATTTTTCCTGTATACAGATGTTTCCACGGCAGATCCTTTGCGTTTGACCAGAACATCCAAAAAAGCAATGCTTCCATCTTCAGCAACCTCATGCGTGAACTGAATGGACGGTCTATGCTGTTGATGTATTAGATAAATTCATTGACATGATTTGAATCTGCCAAAACACACGTATCTCAGGCATTTCACAAGCTCCAACGGGCAGTTAGAGATCAGTCTCTCCTCCACATCTTCCATCACCAAATTCGCCATCAGTACAGATGCAGGCGAACCCATCACACAGTCATGTACGTCTGTCGATAAAAACACCGTAAATGGTATACATTTGTTGTATTCTGGTTTTATTTTTGTTATTGCTTTGTCCTGTTGTGCTATGGCTGTATATCTCCATTTCTTAGTGATGCATCTACATGCTAATTTCCATTTGTTCCTTTTGATTGAGACCATGAAATGTGTTCAGTTGTAGCTGAAGCATGCCGTGTGGCCCATGCGATTTTGTTGTGTCAGTTGCTCTGAAAGATTACTAACGTCCTGTCTATCGAAAATTCGACAAATACCGATAAACAGCATCGAAGAGGCGACTGTTTTTCCGATATATCACCGATGCACAACCAATCAAATTTCAAAAATCTACCTGTAAGATAGTTATCAATAAAAAAAGGATTCCCGAAATCTTTTGCCATACAACTCAAATTATGTCAGTTTGTCAGAAAACTATGGGAACATTTCGGATGGCGCTCGTGGTGTAATCTATCATTGCTTCCGCTATACAATGTAAGTCTAGATTATGCTAGTAACGTCAAGTCATGAGCTTACCATTAATAATGCGGATGACCCTCCATAGTCTCAGAATAATGACAAAGTTTGGCATGTTGTGAAAGGCTTCCTCATCCAAAAGAGCAACATCCACAATGAACGAAATCAACACGATTGTTCCATCCACGACACTTATGATGCTTTTGAAAAATTTGCGGCCAAGTATCAGTAACTTTACGATCAATTCGACAACAAATATTGTGAGTAGAGCAATACTTGAATAATGAAGGATTTCAGGGTATTCAGTCTTTTTCACATCCTCACCAAGATAGCCTAAATCAATCAAGAGTTCAAACAAAACAATGAAAGAATCTATCACTATCAATAGAACCATGGTATTTTCCACCTTTGAACTATGTAGTCCACTTTCTATGTAGTTGCTGAAACTCTGTTTCACTTCTTTACTGGGCGACGTTTCACTAGGAGATGCTGAAAGTTTGGAGCTCCGCTTTCTAACATTTTCATTGTCCGAATCATCACTCATTTTTGCTGAAAAGACAAATATTGACTGTAAGCTGATTTAAAGAAATGTACATATTATAGCGATACTTTGCTAGATTTTTTATCTTACTTATTAATCATCCCTCATAAAAAGTGCTATCTGTTAATTATGAAGATTTGAGACTACCAGTTCGCCTGGGCATATAATAGCAACGAGAGAACGGCTAGTGTCGTTACTAATTTTCAGGATTTGGAAAGGCCAATACAGTAAAAAGTGTCAAAATTTATAACTCTAATCGATATATTTCAGCTATTCATGTACCATAACCATCATCACGAGAACCATGAGATGTATACAAAGGGATCAACATGAATACAAGACAAGTTTTAGACAATTGTTTTCGGCAAGCATGCAGCATAGTATCCCATAGATTTCAAGCTATTGTTAATTTGTCAAACCTCACCAACCTCCAGTTTCTGTTATAGTAGTGTCTGTCGTTGCCTCTATTTAGCCAATGTTTCTGAATGCTGATGTTAATAGTGTATTAACGTGCTTCATGCAGTGAAAACTTTTTTTTCACTGCCACGCTTGTTCTCTGAGTGATTTACAACAAGAATACAATATGACTACTGATGATGCTACAGGAAATGAAATATGAAATGAGAGACGTTATAAGAGTCATGCTTAACTGCACCAGTAGCCTAGTCGATGCCGATGGTGCATACATTCACATGGAGTTGAGATAAAATCTAAGAAAATTATATCTAATTAACAGATTATTCATTAAACACACAGAAATACAAAAACTTTTTTTCGGGAGAAAGAAATTAAGTCATGAAATAAAGTAAACAGGTAGCAGTGTTTTAGTCATTTTACATTTTTCAAAATGGTACTTTTACCTGGAACCCTTACATGCAATTAGTAAAAAAAGAGAACAGTTCAGGATTTAAAGATTCAGAGACTAAAACCGAGATATAAAATAAGTATTCATCGGCAGCCGTAGAAGCTGCGTTTCGTCTTCTAACGATGTGGATCTACTCTTCGACATGACTTGAAAAGGTTCAAACTCAAATAACAACATGTGTAGAATGGACGAGGAAGCTGATGAACTATGCACGTACGAAGCAGGTTGCTTTGAATCTGTTGATCCTAAATTTGCGTGCATTTCATCATCGGAAGAGGCTGAAGTGTTAGTTCGTCAAATAATTGAACAATTTAAGCTCAATTGTTTCTTAGCGGTCAACCAGCCAATAAGTTCGTATTAGGGAGTCCTTGCATTGACGAAAGACAGCGTTAAGCGCTGCAAAAGAAAAATGAGATGAAATGTCCGTGGACATTCTGTAATCTCTGAGATAATCAAAAGTTTATTTATATAATTGTTTCTTGTAATACATTTTTCAAATATTCAAGGAATAATCGTGTATTTCTCGCGATTAAATGATTTTCATCAATTATCAAAAAAATGTCATAGAAATCTTATTCATAATATTGAAGGACGTAAGAGTAGCACGGGCATGTGTACATTGCAGCATACTGCGACGCGACTGTAACAGCGTTACACTTATGAACTTATAGCAATTTTTTAACGATAGAACGGTCAGGTGCATTGAAAACCATAGAACGTCGTGGACATGCATTGTCATGACAACGGTGCCTAAACGATGGCGGCTTTGAATAGTTGACAATTGGAAGGCACAGGCAGCTCATCAATGTACTTTGTAAATATTCACGATTACAATCATCTATCCTTATAGATAAAATCACTTTGTTAAAATAACTTTAAAAAGATCGCCTTGCGGAAAGAAGCTACAACTGTTGCATGTTTCCATCATTGCTTCTTTCAGCGCAACCAAAATTTCCATCAACAAACAGCTGCTGTCCATTCTGGTCTCACTAACTTAAACAAAGCGAAAAGTCGAATTTCTATGTTTTTAACCATCAATAAATATCAGCTGTTCTCTTTCTAGTGAGGCAACTCAACAAATGGAGTAGATCGAATTTTACACAAAACATTAATACCCATGAATCCATATTGCTTGTTTGAATCTCTTTACGATACATGTATGTCATGAGGGAACAGTACAATTGTTTGAAATGAGTAATTCACATATGTGTATATACCCCTTATGCTTACACATCGATTTAGGCTCCAGTATCAGTCACTAGCAAAGATAGCATAATACCAACATTTGATGTATGCCTGCTGTGAGTAAGATATTTTGATCAGCAAGAAATTTCAGTAGTCTGTCATTCACTAAATTAAAAACTTCTATGTACCTATGAGACAATTACGCTGCTACATTTTTTTCTTCGTAGGAATTTTCTTCAAATTCTACTGATGAAAATCAAATTATGTCTACTTTTACAGATCCATCACGCTACACAATGACGTAGGCTTAATTGTGTAGCAACTTTTATATATTAGGCTATATATAATTCGTTGTTGCAGTCAATCAACAAACAAGTGGATCAAAAATAATCGGTATTCAAAATCCTCTATTCATTTGAATTGTTCCTAATGAAAAATGTACATATGTGCGAGTGTACGAGTATTTAAGTTCCATAATCAACTTGGTATTCAATAAGTTTCGACTATTTGTATACCACAGCTATCGTCAAGAAAATATTTTTGTGATGAGTTTTACATGAACACGTGGTTAAGTTAAAAATTGTTTTTGACAAGCATTCAAAGGCAGTAGGCCTAGTACACCCATTAAATTTTTTTCTTGTTAATCGGGAATGTAGAGCTCTGTCATTTACCAAACACATGTCTGTATATTCACCTTACATTGCAATAGTAATACAGGGTTTGCGCAAAGTGTTTGAGCATACGTTGATAAGTTCAATAAACATAAGATTAATCGGTTAATTTTTTAATCGGTAAATTGATTCAAAAACTTTAACCACTGCCATCCCTACATAGTAACCTCCCTCGATTTGGTAGCAGCAGACAAGAGCGAGTTTATCTATAAGCCGTGTTTATTATTCAAAGAAATGCGGTACATGTTAAGTAAAATAGGTCCTATGCTGCGATGAGAGAATAAGTAAATAAACGATGAATTATATTCGAAATAGTTCATTTGCATAATAAAATCTATGAGATCTCAATAATGAATGGGAAATATGATGAATGATGATTCAAGAATTCCAGTATGCTTAAAAATATTTAAAAATGTAGGGCTCACTAAATTAACAATTCTATGTGAATTCAAAATTATGTCAACTCTCAATCGAAATCTTTCACAGTTTCAAAATACTGCGGCAAGATTTGCTGACCAAAACGCATGGCAAGCTAGAGTTTATAGAAAAAGAGGCTAATTTTTTGGCTTCCAGATCGGGCTAGTGGCAGAGGTGTCTTAATGACCGACCAGACGGTTGTCCGGTAGACAGTGGTCTTTCAAAAATTACTGACAGTTCATCTCTGTGATTCATTTTCATCATGACTCAGCTTGTGGGATTGGTTGTTGAAATTGTCGTTCTATCAAGAGCTGCACAATGGTTGCAAAGGTGAAATGATTCATTGTGTCTGCAAAAGACTGGTATATTCTGACCACTGGTCAATTATGGTATTTTCATGTTTGTTGTTAGATCCTTGTTTTTCTATCAAAAGATTATATTGAGCTTCTGGATGATGATTCGTTTTTATAACTTTTTACTTTTTACGTGATAGTTGATGCAAATAACATGTTACAAAAGAGTTTATAAACCTGTTGAAACTTGAAATCACTCATTTTTAGAAATAAACATAGAAAATGACACAAATTCCATATAGATGCAATTTAATGCTTGATTGGATATTTGTACTTGCATGCAGCATTGTGACACATCGGTGCACTGTTATGATAAATTGATGGACAACCGACTATCATATTAATGATATCTACTTCATTCAAATGGATACATAGGTGGCAAAATTATAACATTTCGAGAGTAGTGATGCATTTATTTTTGTCGTTTCAATATCAGAACAAAAAGAAAGTAAGTGTTCATTTGATCTAAGCACCATACTTAATTATTGATTTATAAAAATAAACCATGCTGTTCTATCTGTTTTTATTTAGTTAGTACTTTCGGCAACACCGGTCTTATCAAGAGTATCTATCAAATATCTATCAAGAGTCTTATCAGAATTAAGAATACAAGCCTACTTTTACCTTTTAACCGGACCGGTATTGGCGAAGGCTTACGCAAATAAAAGCAAACATAGCAGCAAGGCTCATTTCCTATAATTCGTTGATACAATTTATCAATTTAGCCTTGATTGAAACCTGTATTATTCAACATGAGAGTCTTCGTGAGAATCTTTGTGATTGTCAAACATGACATGTTGACTGACATTCAACGATTCTAGAGAAATCAGAGTGATGATTTATGATAATGCACAGCCGCATTCATAGGAGGTGGAAGTGATCTTAAAATTATGTAATCAATTGCACATTCAATCTTTATGATTTAAGGTTATACGGGCACCTGAAGATTTCATGCATGGAAGCAATTGTGTTTCATCCATTTGCTATATTGTGTACAATTGACTATTGGATCTGAATGCTTCGCATATTTCATCTGTATCAAGTAGTTTAAGTACACCATCTCACCAGAAATATTTACTAAATGCAAGCGTTAAATCATCATCCATTGTTAAGTTATAATGCCGATTCGCAATCAGTTACGTTTCAAAATAACAAGGTGTGCTTGGGAACCATGTTTCTTGATTTTTAAAAAAATCTACAAATAGTGAATGACATTGGATATAAGGTTTACTTATGCAAGCTAATAAATATTGTATTTAGTAGCATGTTCCCGGCTTTAAAAAGTGTCTTTTTGGCATTTATCGGTAGATAGATTTGATAGTCAAAGTTATATAGTTATATAATTGTGCATCTAAGCACATACTCTTAGTGTCAACAACATTATATTACATAGTCTTTGTTTAGTGCTTTATATACACATTAGCATATGACACGACTACTGCATGATGTGTGTAATGAAATAGGATGAGGTTTCTAATATCAATTGAATAGCTGCATTTTCAAAGGGACACAACTAAAGTTTTAAGGCATTGCCTTATCTGAAAAAAAATCAAATCAAACATTGCTGCATAGATTTGTTTTTGAAGACAAGTTTCATACACTATTGTAAACATGGTTGTAAAATCTTGCATTTAAACCGTGCTTTCCAACGTGATTTTAGAACGATGGTTTTTAGGGATGTTTTTAAACAGGTAATGTTTCTATGTTTGAGATCCCAGTAATTGACGAGTATGGTGAAGACTTCTTGATAGGCGCCTTGATGCTTTGTTCACAGGTTAAGTTGATCGAGACAAAATAATTAGCAAACCTATTGCTGGTTTACTAGAAAGACGAATGCGAAAGTTTTGAACACTTACAAGAATTGGTGTGGTTGTCACAAATATAAATAGCATGATAAAAAACACGCAACTTAGTAGGCTTGCTAATTTCATGTCATCGACATTGCAGGTGCTTTATTGCAAACATCAATACAGTTTTTGATACTGCCGATGCATTCAATATGCTGTTCAATTAAAAAAACGGTACAAAATGCTGGGACATTTTTCATCTTTCAAACATGTCTAAACCCTGTTTTTAAGCCCCTACTAAGTATAAAGTTACATGGGTATTAAGAAACAGTTGTCACAATTTCAATGGTAAAACAAAGACGTATTCTCGTAAAAAATATCAGTACATCGATTTTTCGAAATTTGATGAAATGGCATTTGGCATTCAAGTTTCAGTAGACCGTTTTTCGATGTGACAATATAAAACAATAAGTTAAGCACTCACTTATAATGTAAATATCAATAATAGCATCTGAGTGAAATACGATTGGCATATCGGAAGAATTTCCTAGGGTGCATTTCATGAATTAAGTGTGCGAATCTCCGGTCACGAAGTGCTTACTTTTTCATTATCATTTTCAACTTTACATTCTTTAGGCCTCTTTATGGTATATTTGAATGAGGGAGTTGAAGTGTGTGTGTGTGTGTATGACGCTGAACGTGGCTTAATATGTGAGATGAGAGTGCTCTCATTGTTGAAGCGTGATGGTTGAGATATGATTAGGTTGAAAGACTTGAGCATATGCGGATGAGAAAATGCATGATGTAGTTGCATACGGGATGCAATTAATTACAGGAAGAGGTTACGTAAGGGAAACATGATATTTGCATGATGCCTTACTTATTATTTTGACATATTTTCCCGAACATATCATTACCTATTGAGTGTTCTGCCAGCCACAATCTGTGGGACCCTGCTCGTCTGTGTTTGAGTGTTCAGGTTAGGGGTCGAAGCGTAGCTAGACGAGTACTTGCTGATGACTGACTACCAGCAGTATTGTGTCTTACATCTCTTAATCAGTAGAAGAAGTAGGGTCGGAGGCACTGTACTTCATACAGCATTAGCTGAAGCATCAAATCAATATGGAAGAAGACAAATGAGGAAAAAGCGAAGAAATGTTGAATTTCATATAGTAATAGTCGCGGTCTGAAACCTGCGCTGTAAACTGTAAATATCAGTTAAAATTAACAGCTAAAATTAGTTTTACGGTTTTTAACAGTCTGAACTGTAAATATCCGCAAAAACAGACGTTTTTTATCTGATATGAACCGATTTTAACTGTTACGTCATCACTCATTACGTTGTGACGTCATCAGTTTAACAGACTTTTACGGATATTTTCTGTGAAGTTTAACGACTATTTTACCTGTTTTAACGGTCTACAGTTTACAGGGTGCGATAGCAAATATGTTCAAATAAAGAAACGTTATTTTCCATACGTATTCGCAGTTACAGTGTGTAGCATTAGCATGTATATTCTATGAACGTTAGTGTGTTAATAGTGCACTATTATTGTTCCATCGGCTTTATGTTGTTATATAATAATTTCCTTTGCTATTGGTGACCATTGTCGCTTTCTATTTCCACTGCTGCATGTAGTAACCTATCTTTACTCAGTGAGGCTAACTATACGAGGCGTTTGTGTTGAACGTGCATAAGGTGTTTAGTGTTATGATAATAATAATAGTGTAGTAGCGAATAAGTGGCAGCTCTGTTGCGTCTAGCATTTTTTGACATTTATTGGACCAAAACTTTTCACGGCATGATCACAACTATAAGACCTTCTTCAAATTCATGCGCCATTATTTGAACTGCTATTACATCACTGTCGTCTAGCATTTTCGCTACTTGATCATCGAATGCATTTGATGCTGTTGTAAATGAGTGCAGTCGCTTGCAGTACAATGTAAAAAGTTTGAAGTTGCCAGACTCAGATTTATAGTCGAAAAACAGCTTTTCTAACGCGTATTCAAGACATTCATGAAATTTCGAAAGCTCAGATAGACATATCAGATAAGTTAGGCTTACATCGCGATCGTTAGATGCGAACAACAGCATTTCGTTATCAATACTATAGACTGTTTAGGAATGACGGACTGTCATGGAGAGCATTCGTCTGACATAATAGCCAGACGATGCAGAAAACTAGATTTTCAAGAAATAGTAACATTGAAAATTTATTCTGAAAGGTTATTGTTGGGATCTTAAATGACCATGAATTCTAATGGTCTAAAAATTTAAAAAATTCTTTTTAATGGTCATGCCTTGAGTTTTCCTTTGTTTCAATTGAGTAACCATTGCGACCAAAAAACTATTTTGTTGTCAGAAATAGAGCATTTGCGATGTCGAAAAATGCTATTCGAGAAATTGGTATGTCGAATGCTTATATCTACCATGTTTCTTGGTAGTATTCCAGGCACTAGCATCTGCCTCTGGCAAACAATGAATATATAGTAGGATTGCTGGTATAATTACCGGCATATTTGATCACTTTTTCAAGTGAATCAAAATTCTAGGATCCTATCAACATGCCTCCATCCTTCTCATTAGTTGGTTGGATATTCTTTCGACTTTGAAAGAGGATTCTTTCAGAAAACATGATTAAAGACACTGTTAAAACCATGGTAAACAGCTTCAAAGAAACAAGTTGAAAGAGCAGTTTGAATGAGTATGTTTGAAAACGATGATGAAACTCTTCCTAAAAGCGAGGTTTTTCTGGTTTAAAAAACTCCATAAAATATTGAAAAGCTCTGCTCCATTTAATCGTCGTGAATTCTTTACTAACCCTGCTTCCTATCGACTCCAAATGCGATGTGATCTCCTATCAAAGACTTTCAGATATCGTCATGAACAGCGTTCTGAAAAATATATATGAATACATGTTGCATATTGAGGATGTCATTGTGGCTCTTCTCACTTGTGTCTTGAACTCACTATTGAACAGTGGCGGTGCCGACTCAACTCAACTATGTCGGAAGCCTCGTCAACTAAGTGGTGATATATATTTTCACTAGGATCATGTTTTGGTTATCTTGAAATGGATATAGATGGCACTCCGCAACCTTGAAGATTATCAGACGCACGGTAAAGCCACAATAAGATGTGCAGGGTCTGTTGAGAAGTCCTTCAGTTTGGTCAGTCATTCTAGATTTTTATCTAGTTTAGGTCATTCCTAGCCGCAGTGACGAGCCGCTGTAGGGCGAGGCGCACGGTCCGCGGCTGTTACGGATTTTTTGTACTTAAATTTTGCAATTGTTCTTATTTAAAATTGTTGGCGATTGTCCCATTTAGTTTCATAGCAAAGTAATGAATTTAATTATATTTCATGCAACTATTGCCAGCAATTTTACATTGGAAGCACTGCATGGAAATTGCACACACGGATATCCGAACATCTGAAGATATACAGTTGTGTATACACTTTCGATTTTATTAAATGAACTCAAGGGGGATGTAGTTGGCAATTGTCACCAAATGTGAAATATATGCAAATTTTTGCAGTTTTGAAGAAATTGCCTCGGAATTGAGTGATCATGATTGTAATGCAGAAGGAATGATGGTATTTCACAGATTCTCAGTGTCATGACAGCCTTAAAGATTTAATATTTGTTAAATTAGTAATTCGATGGGTTGTTATTACTTTCATGCTCAACCTCAAGAATATTTTCTTAAGCGAGATCATATCACAGGCAACCTGCCACTGGTAGAGCAAAATCATATAATCAAAGACAATGATTTCAATTAACTTTGAAAGGTGAAAATGGGTCCACATCACTATTCAGATTCAAGAAATGAAACATAAATTCAGTGAATCATAAAATCATGCCGATGAAAATTGAATTAAAAACTTGAAATTTCAGCCAAGAAAGCACGATTAATAACGCGGCTTTTTCATGAAGACTTCCCTTATAATACAATTCATGAAACTCCCTTGATAATCAGTTTGATTTCCGCTCAGTTAGGATGCTTATTATCAAATATTCATTCCTTTTGATGTCCAACTTGCTTCATACTACTTATATAGGAGCGTCATCTCGGTAGTGTACATAAATTGACAAAATTTTGACTTTTTTCAAAACTGCTCGAATAATTTTTTGGACCGCGGGAACGTAATTTCCGCAAAAAACTGAATCTTTTCATGTAAAAATTTTCACTGTGTACAGATACTTTTTTGAGTCGACACACTTACTATATATCCCTACTCTAATTTTTGATTTTTCTCTAACTAAATTTGAACTCTCATTTCTATCACAATTTTACATGATGTCTGTAGTTTTACTGAAAAGTATTATGCATTTTGACATTGATAAAAGTCCCTAACAACAGAAATCCAGCAAAATTACTTTTTAACTAAAAGTTTCTTATTTATTTTATACTCGCATTTCCCAGAGCTGTAAATTTTCGAACCGTTTACATCATAGTTATAACGTATCCAGCCAGATTCTTTATTGCAATGCGTCAACTAAAAAAATGCGTTCACAGCAGCAAAGGCGTCATCAGTACGCATTTTCCTCCTCCTTTCCTGTCAGTGTTTAATTTATTGGCTCAATCATCTTATTCCTTATAATTTCAGAACATCCGAAACTTTAGCCGACAGTGTAGAAGTGAACTGAAGCATGAACAACGTGGCGGAATACTGCGATACTGCAGGTTTCTTGTTCATACAGTACTGAATATATCAGAAATACATTTGAAGATCTAATAAATCCTCTTCTAATCCATCACCAACATGGGCTGGAACTAAACATGTGAGAAAGACATATCTAATGATAGATGCTAAATGCATGCATGCTCCATCAATAATAATATGTGACGCTAATCAATCTATAAATGGTATTATGGAAAAAACTAACTGTGAAATTCTTTCTTTCTGGTGCAAATTTATCAAAATTATGCGGAAAGAACATATGATAAGTGATGCGAACAAGAAATGTCATTTCACAATTTGGAGAAGAGGAGTCCTTGATGTTGGAGGATCGCTTTGATGTTAAGAATTTTCGCAATTAAGTAAAACTCAAACTTAATGTATTTCCGATATTGCTAAAAATCAAAAGTTATCATCCTCTCCAGAAATGGAAGACAACGAATGATTTTTTCATCGCAAGTAAGAACCCATACCCCTAAAAACGTAGCTTTTATATTTTAGGACAATTCTCGAGACCCAATAAAATTCATCTTGCATCTCTGCATTTGAGGGAGAATTTTGCCCCTGCCTTTCAAAATCCACAAATTTCGACGAACAAAAATTATCAAAAGAGTGATCACAAACTAACATTCCTCTTCTGCCTGTTTCATCATCATATCCACATGTTTTGCTGTAGAAAAATTCGATCTCTAAATGGGGCGATTTTATAACTGATTTCATACACATAATTGATGGAGTGTATCATAGTATTGACTTCTGAAAACGCAAGATATCGTATGATGCATTGCGCGCTAATGCACAACACGAATGAAGGTATGAGAAAGGATTGAAGTTCAACATAAATTATGTGAACCTTTTGAGTATCAACTTCGCATTTAATCTAGCAGCATGATATTGACTTTTGAACATACTTGGGAAAACTTAGTATCATATGATATACCTGCATAATACTTGAAATCCAATCCTTAACTTCCCCAATTATATTTAATGCTAGTCAAAATCTATTAATTTGTTTTACATTAGCGATATATTTCGATCAGCACCTGCTGATCATCTTCAGGCAAATTAATCTATCCTGCATAATTCAAAAGAACTCAAAAAATACAAACATAGTAATGCATAAGCATAGAAATGAAAGGTAAAAGACTCAGATAGTACTGGGTTACCTTCTACAAGAGTAGTGATCCCATGGCAACGGAAGTGCAAAATGTGAAATGATGAGTCATCATGCTGACTCAGCCCCCCCCCTCTGGAAGGAAGGAAGGAGGTGAGGGAGAGGGCGAAGGATGTGCTGGAAGGGATGGGTCGAGAGGAGGAAACCGTTCTCTTCCCCCCCTCTGGCAGGAAGGAAGGATGAGCTCTCCTGTGAAGCAAGGGTAGGAAAGTGTTTTAGAAAAGTTGGGTTTTGGACGTTTTTGGATGAGAAAGGCCCTGTTTCGGCATGAAGGAGGGCTCGGATGGATAAACGGAGGGCAGATTCGGACTCTACGCGAAATTTTGGGTTAGGGAGGTGATTTCCAGCGGAATCGGTAACAAAAAGTTCTGACCTCCCCCCTCTGGACGAGACTTCGATCTTGGCTTGTAGGAATGGTAGAAAGTCGTGCGATAGCTCGTTGGAAAGCTAACAGTGAGAAAAATGCAGTGGAAAGCATCATATGTCCACGTTTTCCTGGGTTTAGAGTGGAAAATGGCTTGAAAATGGCAGGAATCTCCGAAAAACGACAGAGTTAGAAAAGGTGGGTTTTGGACGTTTTGGGGTGAGAAAGGTCCTATTTCTGGCTGAAGGAGTGTCCGGATGGACAAACGGAGGGCAGATTCGGATTCTACGTGCAATTCTGCAGCGGTATGGTGATTTCCAGATCAATCGGAGAGAAAAAGTTCTGACCCCCCCTCTGGAACGAGACTTCGATATTGAGTTGTAGAAATGATAGAAAGTCGTGCGATAGCTCGTTGGAAAGCTAAGAGTGAGACAAATTCAGTGGACGAAGCGGCGTGTCTCTACGTTCGTTCGGAGGTGTGAGAGTGACTTCAAGATTTTTGACCATCACCGAAAAACGAGTTAGAATTTTTACGAAAATGGCTCTAACGGGTGAACGAAGCCTCGGATGAGAAAACTGAGACCAGATTTGGAATCAGCGTGACATTTTACACCTGAATAGATGGGTTTTGAGGGTCGTGGGAGTGACATAAATACGCAAACATATTCATCTTCGATAGCAAACAACCTCTTCTCATGAAAATACGAGACAAACGTTCAACATTAGACAGTGTTTCATTCTAAACGACTGCAAAATCTTGTTAGAACTGTGTCATTCATGCTATGTCTCCAAAGTGATAAGAAGAAAGATGACAGATGCACTGCGTTTTCATCGACAAAGTCTTCGTGGTGTGATTAGGGACTACATCATCTCATTTCATCATGAAAAGGCAGACTTAGAATTTGCTATCGATAAAGGTTACTTCGTTTTCCAACAGCTCATGGACAGTTTGATGAATAAAGATGTGAAAGGACGATTAGTTGCAGACATTGAATTTGAGAAAATGACTGATGAACATGCGGGCGAACGTGTAGTGTTTCATTTTGCATCATATTCTGCAGAGACGATACATGATCCTAAAGATTTCTATCAGCGACACATGGCGAAAATTGCATCTCGACTAGATTCATTTCATGAGCATGGATCCAACTTGCTCTTATGTCGCATAAAACACATTCATATTCAACTCAATGTGCTAAACTAGATTTGACTACAAGATTTGGGAAAAGCAATCATGAGTCAGTCGTCCGCGTGCCTCCTTTTCCCTGCCGCAGCGAAGTCAGGGGAGAAACGGAGGTCTCTGATTGGCTCTCATAGTGTCAAATGTGGATTTGCAGGAGACTATAAAAGCAGTCATCTCCCCATTTTCTCTTCATTTCATTCTCTTGACTTGAAGAGCGTGTGTGACTTGTGCAAGCCATTCTCCGTCTCAATTTTGTCTGATTCAATCCTGTTTCCAAATTTACAAGTGAGTGTCATGACTGTGTGGCCTAAACCTTACCAACATTTTAGAAGAGAGGCGCAGGAGAGTGTGTGGCCGATCATTATACAAGCTTATTTTGTTGAACCATCACCACCGCCGCCGCCTCCACCACCTAGACGCTTTACCTTTAAGTCTTTTAGGGAATTGAAACTTAATTCGGGTCCTAAGCCCAAGACATTTAATTTACTGGACGATGACGAAGACTTAGATTGGTGATAAGCTTTAAATCATGTGAACGCCCCAAAAGGTCCTCTTAAGGGCCACCTCATATGTCACTGCTAAGCTAAGAATTTCTTTTCTCTGATAATCATGAATGTACTTAGTGGTATTCTTTCGTTACAGACTGCCATGGCCATGAATCCTACTCCTACTGCTGCATCACTCAATCCTCATCATCTCGAGCTGTGGAATCCGAAAATTGAAAAGGTAATTCACGGCTATCCTACCTACAAACAACAAGTGCGCTACGACGGTGTTCGACTCTATCTTCAAACGCCAGCGGTATACTTACCAAAAGTGGATACGCAAGTAAATCGTTGCGGTCAAAACCTGAGTATACCTATTGATAATTGGTTGCGTCAGCAGCTTGACATTTTAGAAGACGTTGTGAGGCAAAAGGCTCTTATTCCCACTGAACTATTACAGCTGTGGCCAGAAAAGAAAACTTCTTATTATAAACCTTTGTATCGCGGCACTCGCTGCTATATTTTACAAAGCAAGTCTTGTAAAGTCACTTCAGCAGTGACAGTTGAACAGTCAGTTGAAACAGAATTGTCATCGCTAGGTGCAGGCTTTTATTCCTTTCATATTGAGGTGCCTGCTGTTTATGTGGGATCTCATCAATCTGACGGTAATTTAATTTCTCTCAATTTGCGCGTTGCTCAAATTCATCATCAACCTGAGTTAACAGGTCTTGATCACATTGAGAAAGTCATTGATTCTTGTGTCAAAGAGTGTCAAGAACCTGTCACCAAACCTAAACGTCGTCGCGCATCAAAGAAAGATGGTGTTACCACCAAAGAGAAATCTTAAGTATTGTAATCAGTTAGTATGTAGTGAATGTGGAAAACGCGGTCTTGTGCGTTATTTTCAATTAAAACATTGTCCTCATGTTGTATGTATCTTTTGTTATGTAAAGGACAGGCATCCTTGTAAAGTTCCTTCTCAATGTATTTTCTTGTAATGAAGTCTTTTTGATATTGTAGGTTGTCATCTTCATAGACAGTGAGGGGACACCAATGCAGGAGTTGGGTGCAATTGCAATGAGGGAAAGCGATCAAACTGTTGTTAGTGTATATCATAGATTTGCCTACTGTCCTCCACACAAAGACGAATGGTCACGACGTCATGTGCATGGACTTCATCCCTCTATTTTGATTCATACTGGATTTGTAAATGAAATGTATTTGATAAGTGATTTCAAACGATGGCTGTCAGGTTTTTATATTGTTAAAATATTAGGAAATGATTCTGAACGAGAAGCAGCAACACCTCAGTTGCACATTGATAATTGATATTTACCATGTTGGGTAGATCGTGTAAGACAAGACTATCATATGCATTGTGATCAAAAGAAGTTCAGAGATGAAATGATTTTTGATATGGCTGTATGTTTCGGTGAGAGACATCACCTTTATAGACCACCATCACATTGTAATACTAGAAATAAAGCCACCTACATTGCAAAACTCTCTTCACGCTGGCATTGTAGTCTCTATGATATTTATGAACTGTATATATATTATTGTCAACAGCATGGGTCTATGTAAAACATGTTTTTACTCCTTGTGAATGAGTGATGATCTTTTCATGAAGTGTATTTTGTACTTGTGAATTTTGACTGATGTTGAATAAACTTACAGTGGAACATGATTGTTATTTCTGTTTTATTCATAGTGGAAGTCATTGAAGCAATGTGAAATCCATAGTCACAACGTTTATGATGACGCATCGCACCTTAAGTAACCACATGTGTCATTTGATACTTGATCAACAAGGATTCGATGGATTTTTACAAGATTGGAAACTTACATTTAAAATGAAGATGAATGATATGAAAGTAGTGGTAACTGAAAGCCTTCCTCTCTTCAAAAGATTGATGGAGAGTTTACAACCTCAAGATGTGAATGGTAGACTCGTTGCTTATATAGAATTGAAAGATTTGCAAAAACCACTTCGTTTTGGATCCTATTGCACAGAATGGATTACTATTAGTGATCAATTTTATGTACGACATTTGGAGAAAATTATCGAGAGAATAGAAGAGACGGTGGAAGGAAATGCATACGTTGTTAAACATATCATGATTCAACTGAGTGTGTTTACATCCACGACTTTGTTTGATGGTCGACATGTTGTGTAGATGCAATAAAGATTTCTTTTAACTGAGTAATTTGTAATGGTGTATAGAGCAACATGAGTCATTGCGCTTTGTGCATTACTATCGTGTTATTTGTTAGATAAATGAATGTGTGTTTGTTCGCTAGAAGGGGCGTATCACAAAATGAGTCATTGCGCTTTGTGCATTACTATCGGGCTCTTTGTTAGATAAATGAATGCGTCTTTGTTCGAGAAAAGGGGTGTATCACAAAATGAGTCATTGCGCTTTGTGCATTACTATCGGGCTCTTTGTTAGATAAATGAATGCGTCTTTGTTCGCTAGAAGGGGTTGTGTAACTAAAGTCTTTGTAAGGACCAGAACGACTTTGTAAGAGGGCAGTCAGTCATAGGGAAAGTTTCCATCCACGCAGTGAAAAGTTCACGTGTGATAACTCTTTGTCACGTAACAAAGACAGGGAAAACATGAAAAGGGAAACGCATGTGATTGGTGCTAGATCTGGTTATAAAACGGACAACTGAGCTCATGGCAATCATTTCCGTCCTTGCGCCAACCATGCAGTTGCTCGAAGCTATCAACTCCTCTGCTCTCGCACTGGGTACACTGAACTCCCTTACTTTAGCATCGGGTAAAAATGCTTTCAATCAAAAGATACCGTAAAAGTGACCATAAAAACTCCAAGTCATCGGATGGATTATCTAGAGATTATGTCAACACAGTATGCTATCGCTGTGTGTGTACCGTTAGACTATTGGACACTGTTACAATTCAATACTCTTGAAAAATTTCTGAAAGAAAATCTCTCCATTCCCAAAGAAATTGTTCGACACAATGGGAAGCGGCCACAAGTTCCCATCATGGAAAGAAGATACATGTATGTTCATATGGCCAGACACTGTCTCATCATCCATGAAAAGGAGGGCAACGAATTCGACTTACTCAATTGCAAACCTCTCACCATTTTGGGAAAAGGATTCTACTCCTTCGAAATTAAAATTCAAACCATCTACATGGGTCCGCGCAGGGACGGAAGGTTGTTTACGTTGAATCCCTATCTTGTCTCCATAACCTTTAAAAATGATGTCCATGTTGGTGATGATCAACTACAGTAACACTCCACACACTGAGAACGCACCTTCGGTCTTTATGAGACCACGGCCTAACGGCCACCGTATCAAGAAAGAAAATGTACACTCACCATGCCACACATGAACACCACTCTCCCCTTCTTTCTTAGGCATTACATTCTTCACTCAGGTTTGAATCATGATCATGTGGAAATTATCAGCATGCCTCTATGTATCATGGAAAAGTCAGTGTGTTACATTTCATGATATGAAACGTCAACTTCAGATAACTCTAGAAATCTTTCAACTACGAAGGTTGCATCGCACTATCCTATCCAACTCTTGCCGTGTCATTAACGTAGGAGACGGCATTGTATTTATTCGCATTCAAGAGATGATTCTACATAATGATCACTGCTACATCGTGATTCCAAAACCCTCATGGGAAAATTATAAAAGGGAAGTTCACTCAACCCTCATGTCTTTTGTGAATCATGCTCCCTATCCGCATCATCAACGCCATGCGCGAGATGAATCTCAGAAGAGACATCGATTTAGAACAGTTGCACGTCCATCTTCCCGATTCAGTCTATAATCGCGGTCGTCCACAAATGTTGGTCATTTGCATGAGCAACGGTCGAAATCTTCAAATCTTTCGCTGCGGCAAAATCCAAGTCCTAGGAAACCTTTCTCATTTCGTGATGCAGTCCATGTGCTACGAAGTCGTCAAGAAAATGCGAACACTCATGCCTCATCTACGCCTCAGTCCCCTGACATTGAAGAATATAGTAGTGTCTGTTCAATTGAAGATGTTAGTGAATCTAGCAAACATTAAAACCAGTAATCATTGTATATTTTATGAAACTGAACTCTTTCCTGCCGCTCTGATTCGGAAGTGGCATCCTGTACATATTGCAGTGTTTCAGAACGGACATTGTATCATGACTGGTTTATGTGATATCAGTAAAGTAGCTGACATTGTTAAATCTTTAATGCGTTATCTGTATGAGTCACAGTTAATAGAATCGTGTTAATCACATGATGTGTTTTGAATGAGTCATCGCAATGAACTATCGCCCACGCAGTTGTCGGTGAAAAGGTCACGCTGTCTGACGTGAGGCGCCATCGATGTTGAATGACACGCCCACACACGTGTCGGTGAAAAGGTTGAACAAGACTGATTAGATTCTTAACTGACTGGTGCTTTACCACTTCATGAGTCAGAGCTATTTATAGACATGAGTCAGCAAAGTGGTTGATGTTTCTTAAGCCGAAGAAATTTTCATGATGTTGCATTTGTTGGAAACTTGAGGATGTTAACTTTTTAACTTACAAACTCTGACATGGCTATGACTTTATTTTATACTTTACCTATCTTGCAAACGGTGAAATGCTTGTCACTTTATTTTATACTTTATTTATAAATTGCTAAAATCCATAATCTATGGGGATAGGGTTACCTACGGTTGAATTTAGGGATTTAGGGTTTTATATAACACAAGTGAATGCAACCGTTAGTGTATAGTACATTTATTAACTTAACCATTTGTGAATGACATTATTCCTAACATTACAAACAACTACTTTATTTGTAACTTTACAAACAGTGAGATGATTCTAACTTTATTTTATTCTTCACCTATCTTACAAACATTGAAATGCTTGTCACTTTATTTTATACTTTACCTATCTTGCAAACTCTGAAATGATTCTAACATTAATTCAAACTTCACAATCATCAACTTTATTTCTAACCCTACCCATCTTACAAAATGATCAAAACTTTTACTTCTGTCTATTGAGTGAGAATCCCATCTTGGTGTCAAAAGAAAAACGAGACAGTCTGTACATGATATGTTATTGAATGAAAGACATTTCATCACAGTCACACATAGTTAATACTATACACGGAGAAAACAAAGTTACTGATGTGCAGGGAGAAAAAAAGTCACGGATGTGTGCGGAGAAAACAAAGTCACTGATATGCCGGAAACTGTACAGGGGCAAAACAAAGTCAGCAAAAGCACTGGATATCCCATCGATGATATGTTGTGATCAGGAGTTGGACGCATGTTACAAGGCACTCACTCACAACATCCCATAGAAAACGCTATGGAGAGAAAAACAAAACATCAACCACAACAGAGGGGAAGCATACATCATCATACATCGTCGGACGTAGGAAGAGAAAGTTTCTGTCTCTTGGGTGGAGGTAGATGTGTGTCTGGATGGCCATACGGTAATGAGTGGTTAGGACTCATCCAGCATCGCTTGTCTTCCCAAGCAGAGAGTGCCCGTTTCCTAAACGTTGTTGTCGTGACTTCGTGTACCTTTGATTTTAAAATCGTCATATTGACTGAACTTATTTTAGTTGAATTTATAGCATCTCGATAGTTCCTATGTGTCATTTTCCTAACGATGGACTTCGAGATGCCTTTCGCCCGTTTTATGGAAGGCTCTGATGATTTAAACTTCATAGAGTACATCTTGGGGCGAAGCAAGATCATCTCTTATCTTATTGCCGGCGCATTCATCTTTGAAGCAACCGAGCTTTGCTTTATTTAAGGTCGAGTAAAGCGGATGCTCTGTGGGATAGTTGGAGCTATCAAAGTGTGGCTTCAGCTGGTGCAGAATATCTTCCTTGCTGACTCCTTTCGTAGTGGTGAGTGAGAGGGAAAAGCTATCAGTATCCCCGCCTACCAATTCTGCATGATGGATGAGTGGGCATGATTATATCGTGTGGTAGTAGAGGTTGTACATCTGAAGCTTGGAGTGATCTAAAACGGCTTGACCTATGTAGATGGGTTTGCACAACTCTACTTTGGGTTTTATCATCTTAATGCCGGCCAGATCTTCGGTAATGGCATCAGCATATACAAAGAGTGGCGAACGATGCATTTTTCTAGCTACCTCAGGATCAGTCACCAAATTATAATTGATGCATTTTCTTACATCCTCCATGGTTTTACCAAAGAGGGAATTGTTCTTAAATTTGAAGAAATCCTTTTCAAAAGGATTCTTGCAGTCAGCACGTTTCTGGCTATTAAAATCGATGTAAGGCTTCAAAATGGCCTTTTGATGAAATTGAACACCCCTATGCACTTTTTGTAACTGCATGCCCATCCTTAAATAAAATTTGAGAATTTTGTAATGAACAATGTAATGTTCTTTATCATACTGGGTGAGCAGCAGGTTTCTAGAAGGATGATAATTCATTTTATTTTCTCCTTCATACTTAGATTTTAGTTGCTCCATGAAGGGAAAACACATATCTTCAGTCACTATACCAGACTCCGGCGCAAGAGGAGTCTGATGTCTTATTCTTAATACAGTCTGGATAGGTGAGGTCGACTTCAAACAAATAACCTATGTCGGCTTCATCTTCCAGTCCTAAAATGTGCTGGGGGTTGGAAAAGTGTTCAACCTCATGGGGTTCAAGCCAAGCAAAGTGGGATTGTGGCAAAGGTTTCGACAGTGCACTTCCAAATAAATTATTTTGGTCGATGTACATCAGGTGGGTGTCAAATTCACCATCGACTTTTTCATTGACAACATGCTTGTTGACAAACCTCAGTCCACCTCGGATCCCGCGTTCAAACATGGTGTACATTTCGGGATCGTCTAACAAATGTATTTTCCCTAGTCATTTTAAAAGCTGACTGGTAGGACAACCCCGGTCAACTAATGTAATGGACGGGGTCCAACGCGTCCTGCTCCAGTGTAACTTTCCTAAAAGCCTCAAAGACATCGGCTAAGAGCAAAACATGTAATTTTAAGTAGGCAAGCATATAGTCACTAAGCGAGTGACAACCTATTTCTTGCCATGCCTGCTGTGCATGCCTATAGTCATGAGGCGAACAGTCCTCACCCGTCAAATCGTTCTTAAATTTATCGATGGACGGAAGGGATGTTTCTTTCAATATGTCCATTGAACTAAAATAACTATAAGGAAACACCCCTTTCCGTCGCATGAGACTGTCACTAATAGTAGGATAGTCTTTCTTTAAATTTTGAGTGAGGGGAAGTGAGTCTAAATTATTAGCCAAAGTGGCTAAGGAAGAAGACATAAACTGGAAACTGTCCATGAACTTAACATCATAAAAGACAGGTTTCCCCTCCTTCGTCTTGTCAACATGGACTTTGGCTGACAGAGACATGAATTTTTCCTTACTTTGCGCTATGACGTTCATCGACCATGACTTCATATGTCCTAGACCATGGCGAAGAAGAATATGCGCATCATAACATTTAAAGCTATGAAAGATGACGGGGAGCGTTCGCCGTTTGAGCCTAAGTGAGAAATTACACTTACTGCACAAGGCAGACCTAAATTTACCACTGAGATGGCAATGGTCCCTCACTTTCTTAAGCTGCTTCTCATCAAAGGATGAACAGCAGCGGGGACATTCTGTGATCCTATCAAATTTTAATTTATCGACTTCGGTGAAACACATGGCTTTCCTAGTGAGCTCCGTTTCATAGCGTTGATGAAAACGGGCTTTTTTATCTAAAAATTGTAAAAATTTTAAGATGCAGTCTTCACCTTGCCACACATGCAGTTTATTTTGGTTCCTATAGTAAGAATGCCAAACTTCATAACAGGCAATGGCTGCAGGTTGGTGAGTCTGATCTTCACTATCAATATAGCAGTCAATGTCCGCATAAATGACACAAATGGGACTCAGCTCATTGCCTTTCTCTTCATACCCATAAAATTTATCTTTGGGCATCACTTCCATTTGAAGCTTACCCCGAGAGCACCACTCATAATGCTCTTCAAAAAATGGTTTTGACCTAAAGCGCCGTGTGCAGCGATCACAGTAGTAGAAATTGTTCCTATATGCAGTTTGATGATGGTATAACTTTGAAATTTTAGGAATGCCACAATAATGCCATTCTGGGTGGTTGTCGCTATACACTTGGAGGAGATTGACAACCCGGTCGAAGTTACTTTGGCGGTTGTTATACCAAACGCCCTTCAAACCTTCTTTCCAGAGATGGACAACTACCTTAATGTTATTGAGTTTTTCAAATTGGCCGATGTCTTTAAAATCTAGTGTGTTGACATCTAACCCGTCAAACTTAAGCTCATCCTTCCATTCACGATATTTAGTGATTCCTTCACGATTTATACCTATATCATTATCGTGAAGAATGGAGAGAACGGCATACTTGAAACACTGGGACTGACACTCAACATTGATGACAGCCTTTTTGTCAGCCAGTGGTTTGGGGAGGGTGAAACAACCAGTCCATTGAAAATTTTCTAATAAATTAATTTTGAGATCTACTTTCTCGATCCCATCAAAGACCAGTCCGCTGTCTCTTTCCAGGAACTTTTCCAGGTTGTTGACGAGATAGGTCGCATGTCTCTCTATCCACTCGTTCACATCACCTATGAGATCAGCAGCACAGGAGGCTATCGTAATCGTCACAGTGAACTCTACTTCTCCCGTACTGCTGTCTATTTTATTGAAACGAGCAGAGACGTAAAACATGCCTTTGAGCAAAAACCTATCTAAACTCGCCAACATTTGATGAATTAAACCTATATTATTTCACAGGAATGAATGAATATCCTGTATAGGTTCAGAGCTTTCCATCTCATAGTCACGAACGAGCCTCTCAAGGGAGAACTTGCTCAGCTTTAGAGTGACGCTGTTGTCAGTGTAAAGCTCAGTGGAATGTGTGTGACAGAGTGTGTGCGAAGAGAGAACAAACTCTGTGGGAAAGGCCTTCCGACACGAGGAACAGGAAAAGCCGACGGGTGGTGAGGGATGCTTCCTACCTGTTGTTGTCGGTGGTTGCCTCACACTGCCACAGGAACCGCCTTCGATGTGACGCTGTAAGTTGGTGCTGTTGTAGAACGTGCGTCCACAACCTTCGCACTTAGGTCGTTGAGGGATCGGTCGGCGCTTTCCTCCTCTGCAGGCATTGCCAGCGGTGTGACGTCTTAAGTTGAAGGCTTTGGCGAAGACCCTGTCACACCGCTGGCATCGAAAGTCCTCCTTCTCCACTTCGACATCAATCTCCCTCTCCTCTCCGACTATCTCCAACTCCTCCTGCTCCAACAGTCTCTCCACGGACTCGACGGGGAGGAGAGGGAAGTCGTTCGCTGCTGCTGCAGGTGGTGGCGATGCTGGGATGATGATGGGGCGAGAGGGAACGTCACCGTCCAGGAAGTAGGCTGCCAGATCTGTTGAGAAAAAGAGAAAAGAGATTAGAAACATTAACATAATTTCAAGTTTGAAGTCTTATCCCCCTATTTCCCAATCACGGTTACTTACCATCTAAAGACTTGATCTCCGGCAACACCGATGGTCGAGGAGGAGGCAGGAGTGGGACACGAGCCGAGGGTGGAAGGGTCCTGGGCTTGGGTGTCGGAGGGACGTGGTGGCGGGGAGCAGGGATTGGTGCAGGGAGCGGAGCAGGCGATGGTGGGGCGATGACGGTGCCCGAGAAAGGAGTCGGACTTTGAGCGGAGGTAGATGGGCGGGAAGGTAGGGTCGGAAATTCAGCATCGAATCTCCGCCTCGCGGCTTCCTCCCACTTCTTCATCTTTGCCATATCTGTAGAGAGGAAAAAGAGATGAGATTAGAGGTTGCGGAGACAACAATGATAGAGAGTAAGCTATACGGATACAGAAGTGCTAAAACATGACATTCCAACTCTCAGTTCTCATATGTGAGGGTACTTACACTTGCCAAGCTGCTCATAAGCTTTCCCGATTGCTCCTTGGGGGACGGGTTCCCCATTTCGAATGCATTCATGCACTGAAAATGAATGAGAGCAAAGATAAGCAGAGTTAAAATTTGGATTCTGTTTAAACATGAATAAAATAGGGGAGGGGTTTTGATTTTAATTGGGATGTTTACCCTAATGATGTTAGTAATAGAGTGAGTCAACCTTGATGCAAATACTTACATTGCTCGATGGTAGCCTTCTCCATCTCGACAGCAATGCGGTAATTTTCAACTTTGTTGAATTCCATGACGGATAGTTAATAATAGGTAATGAATTGTTAAACTTCAATCACTGAAAAGGAAAGATGAAAATCGTTTCATTTACCTAGTCAACGTTTATCATGGGAACAATCATTGAAGTGACATCTAATGAATTACATTTCACTCTACTCCATATCATAAAGACTAACCTTTGTCGAATGGCTGAAGTACTCTGACCTGGCGAGAGAAAGCGTCACGTTGAGTATGAAGTCGAACGCCCAACATGAGGAACGGCTCAGAGGTTTCGGTCTAACAAACGACGAACAACCCGTGCAACGCAATCCCTCTACGGCAGTACCCGCCGTCCCGAAGGAACGCTCGAGCAAAGGAGGTAATACAGCGATGATATGTTTCATGAGCAGAAGTGAATCTCTCTTGATAGCAAGAGACTATTCAACCTGATAGCAGGAGCTCATCGACACTCACCTTGTGAAAGATAAATGTGAAGAGCAGAGCTGATGCACTGCCTTTTATAAGATTTTCCTGAGCGGTGAATGGATTAGACCTCTCGTCCAATCACAGACGAGCTAGAGTTCCCGATGTGCGCACGCACATTTGTAACGCGTTATTGAAATCGTCAAAAATGATGTTTAGCAATAGACTCAACCATGGCACCTGAAGTCAATACATTGAAACATGATGATTGCACGATTCGTTTTCATCAAGAGAGCTTCGGATGCTTAATACAAGATTACATCCTTGAGTTTCAAAGGGAGGAGACAGAATTGGAAGCATGTTTAGACTATACACGAAAAATATTTACGGAGTTGATATCTTATTTCAAAGACCATCTCATCAAGGCTCACTTAATTGCAAATGTCAATTACATTCATTTTCCACAAGGTGAAGAAGCGGAAAGTGTTGACTTTCAATTTCGTTCCTACGGACAAGAATATGTTACTGATGCTTCTGTGTTTCATACACGACATCTGCGGAAGATTATTTCTCGGATGGACAACTTTCATGGTTACGGCGATCATTTAATTCTGAATGAAATAAACCATATCGACATCGTTTTGTCAAACTATCCTATCTCAATTTTTTTGAAAATTGAGTTAGGATCAGTTTCTTAGTAGGTGGGATCTAAAGCATCACCCTACGTAATATCATTGGCGAAGTCCTTTGGGAAAGTGCTTTTTCAAACTATCCTATCTCAACTTCATGTATAACGTGCATTTTGTCAAACTATCCTATCTCAAACCAAAAATTTTCCATCGTCCCTGTTTCAACTCAGCAGCACAGTATTACTGAATAGGAAACGGTTATTCGGAATGCTACAAGGAAGGTGAGAGTCTTTGAGCCAATCAAAACGTCGCCGAAGGTCAGCAGCTGCGTATCAAAACCAATCAATGTGAGTTAATCAAAAAGTCAACCGAAGTTTTGTTTAATACAAGTTGGACTGCTTGTTTGTATCTGCATCACCTTCGACAAGGAACACCTGTTGCAGCTCGCTGTATGCTGGAAGCTTTCACTCAGTAAGTTAACGAATCATGCTGATTGTACCAAGTGGAATGATAGATTTAATTATAAAGTGGGCTTATGATGCAACAATGCACCCATTAGAGAACAAAATAACTGCTTGCAAAATAAAATTTAGGCTTATGTCTATACGTACAAGCTAAGAGGGCCATGCGAATTGTATCAAAGTGATAACATGCACAAATTGTACATGTACATGCATATCGTAGTAAATGACATGTAGTAGAAGCAAGTATAGTGTAAATTACATCTATTTGTACTGTTTCGCAATTAGTAGACTTCAACACCAGCTACTGCAGCTACATACAGTAAATTACAGTAACAGCAATTCATAAAAACCAAATTTGATTTTCACAACAATACAAACGCCTCCTAACACCTCCCTTCGCAATTTTTTTTCGAATTTAGACATTTAGAAAAATTCAGCATACGGCCAAATGAGAAAAAAAGTGATTAGAAATAGCCTATAACCAACGTACTTATTCACTTTGAGTCATGCATCGAGCATGTACAGACTGCATCACACGCATGTGAACAAATATTTCAAAATCTTCAGTGTCCTTAGTGTACATGATGTATTGTTCTGATTAGTGCTGTTGACTGCACACTGAGTCTATACATGTACTGTATGCTGTACATGCATACCGGTACTGAGTCTATATACCGTACATACTGCATACTGAGTCTACATGCTGCATACTACTACAGTCTACATACTGAAGATTCACCCACTTCATATTTATAGTACCGATATCCTTATTATTGCTTAATATTTAGATTTTCTATTTCCTTTTCAGATGCCAAAGCGAAGGAGAACCCGATTAGGTCTAACTGCTCAGCAAGTACTCGACAGGATTGTGTCGGACGTGTCTGACAGTGACGTCGACGCTGCTGAAGATGATCTGCCAGCAATTTCTTCAACCTCAATGGTGTCCATGGATTAGTTGCCGGAGTCAGGAGCAGCACGTGCTATTGGAAAAGTCTAAGCCTGCTCCTTCACGACGAGTTCAACATCGCGACTCGATCCGAGACGGAACCCTTATTCAGCGGAAATCAAACAGTGATGATACTATGAACTGTCGATGTACCAAAGAAAGATGTTGTCACGAATTACCAAAGCCATTCAGAGCTCGATGGAATTTTGAGTGTTACCGAGTGTCTGATGTCGACAGAGAAAGAATTTTTCAATCGTTCTGGAATATGCATGATGTAACTCAAAAGCGTGAATTCCTGCTACGTCACAGTACCAAAATTGATAATAGTTGCAATGAAAAGACAAGGTCTTCCTTCCACTTCTCTTTAAGCGTTGATGAAAATGTCCAGATACATGTATGCAGATCATTTTTTCTAGCCACATTGGACATTAGTGAGCAGATGGTGAAGACAGCATGGAAAAAGCTGGAGAAAAATGGTGTTGTAGAAAAGGAGAAGCGGGGTGGCCTTAGATTTGATAAGGCTGCCGATTCGGTCGAAAAACGATCGTTAGTGACAAAATTCCTAAATGCAGTCCCAAAAGTCGTCGGTCACTACCAACGATCGACGATCAATCCGTCAACATTGTACATAGAAGGAACTGTCAAAACTTTGGCAGAATTGTATCGTCGCTTCGAGGAATGGCTTCTTGCGAATAATCACAGCGACCAGACATCATCATTTACCCTTTTTCGATCTGTGTTTGAAGAAAATCAGGTGAGACTTCATGTTCCTATGAAAAATGTATGTATAGTTTGCCACAATTTGAGAGAAAAAGCAGATCAATCATCTGAAGAAGAAGCATGCTTTCTCGAGCATGTAAATGAAAAAGATGCTGTTCGAGTTGTGCGGGCTGCAGCCATCGACCTTCAGAGGTCAGGTGAGCCTGTAGTTTGCTTGAACTTCGACATGCAATCAGTCAAGCAGCTTCCATTGTCGACTAAGTCAATCTTTTTCTACAAAAGAAAACTGAACGTGTACAATTTCACTGTAGTTCAGCCTATCTCCAATGATGTGTCCTGCCATATCTGGCACGAGGGGATTGGAAAGAAGGGCACAAATGAAATCTGCACTTTTTTGTATGACGACCTTCGAAAAATTAATTCCCTACTAGACGAAAGGACCCAAATTGTCATGACGTCCGATTCATGCGGCGGCCAGAACAGAAATTCCATTATGGTAGCGATGATGAGCACGCCGTTGAAAATCTACCGAATATTCAATCCATTGATTTAGTTTTCTATGTTTCTGGCCATTCCCAGCAGGACAGCGATAATGTTCACAGTGTTATCCAAAGAGCTCTACCCGAAGAGGTGTTTACCATGTCAGACTTTGCAACCTGTGTTCGTAACTCGAGACGTGACGGCAAGAAATACGAAATCCTTATTCATTCAACTGGAGAAATCCAGGATTTCAGGGGACTACGAGAAGCAATGATCTCTAACATCTCCGAGGCAACAAATGGATCAAAAATTGTTTGGAAAAACATCCGACAGGTTCGCATTAGCAAGACTGATCCAAAACTAATGCAATTCAAATATTCAACTGATGCTGAGTTCATGATGGTCACACCCAAGTACCCGTAAGCGTATTTGTATATAATTTAACTACATTTATCATTCTACCCGATGGCTATTACCATTAGCGATGTTCAACAATTATCACCATTCATTAAATCAAAGCGGACAATCAATTCATATCCAACGAAGTAGCCTATAGTATCTACGTTTACATCATCAAAACTACCATAGCTGCAGTGTTCACTACTTATGGACAAGAGGTTCAACAAAATTCTCCATCTAATCACCTTTGAACTTCGATTTGACAATTAAGTTGACTTCAAATTGTAAAATCGTTTTTATTTTCTGATTTGTCACGTTGAGATGATTCATTTAATGTCTAATTTATTGATTTTATAGCATAAGCCAATTCGTCCAAATGTCAAACTATCCTATCTCAAGCTTAATGTATTTAACGTTTTGTCAAACTATCCTATGTCAAGATATTCAGCCTTTGAAAAGGTGTTTGTAATGGTCTTTGGTCATTTTCCATAGTTAGTAATGTCAGTTTCAACATCCTAATATTCCAAGTCTCTAGTTACAATAGTTTTTTCAGAAACAAAAGGTAAAGCTAAAGAAAAACTTTAAACGCTGATTTCTCGAAATGTCATTTTTTGAGATAGGATAGTTTGACAAAACGATGTCGATATTGTAATTGCTATTAGTAAAACGGGTTTCAATGTCATGTTAAATCAAAGACCAAATAAAGTATTTTTTCATGACGACTTTTTGCTAACTATACTTTAGAGATAACGAGCCTCTACTGATACCATGTAGTTGATTTCCATAAACGGTAGACTTGTTACCCTTCGTGGTAGCATTATTCATCAATGGTTTATCATGTTGAGTTCAATCTTCGAAATAAGTATATTTGGAACATCACATGTCTCCCTATGTTTTTTCTGCTGATTTTACTAACTTACGTTTTCTTCAATACTTGTATAGCAATCGACTGCGATACAGTAAAGTAACTTATGCATTCAGAGCTTGTTCACTACCGAAGAGAGAAGTCTGTGATGTGTTGCATGTGGTGCAAGGGTGGCCTCCCGTTTCATCCCTTCATCATTTAGCCTCGGTGATGGAGGCAAGCAGAACTCATGGTTCATTCTCAGATAACGTATGCAATGGAGAATTTAAAAAGTAACCTGTGGCAGATAGCTAAGATTCAACCGATTGGCGTTCAAAGTGCTACGTTGAGCGAAGAGACCACAACGACCGTTGAAAAGTCGGATTAAGGTAGGTCTCAAGCCCTTGCCACACTCATCACTACGATATCATCCGCTGTCTCAAGAGAGATCGCCCACCAACAGGAAGAATTATACCGAAGTTCTCCGTGCCATGCAACGTTAAAGTTGACTGACAGCAGATACAACTTTGTGATTCTATTTTTATTTATATGATAGATTCAGTCAGACCGAAGCCTGTCCAGGGCAAACCGCGAGGAGGTACTATCATGTCTTTCCACATGGTGGCCCTTAAGATGGCCCATGGTTCGTTCTCGGGATGATGCGGGAATATGGGACTCAAGCTTGCCGCTTCGTCTCCGGCTCGTTGACGGAAGCAGGTGGGCGCTTCTCATTGATATCTGTAAAGAAAGAAGTTGTTAGTTATCATCTTGACCTCTAAGTTACTTCTTTTCTCCTCGCTCGTAGAGAAGTGGCTCCGCTATCACCTCTCCCTTCTTGATTGGGATGTGTAGACGACTCGATCTCTGTCACTTCCTATCACTGCCTTGTACCTTGCAATGTAGCTCCTGATTGGTCTCAATCACCGTAGCCAACTGCTTCCGCAGCCCTTCGATCTCCTCTCTCATCCGCCTCATCTCCTTCTTTCTTTTCTCCTTCTCAACTAGCAAGCCTTCTTCTCTCGCATTGCACGACAGGTCTTGAACCTTTCACGCTCCAACTCGCCTTCTTTTTCATTTAACGCCTTCGTCACCTTTTTCAGCTCCTGTGTCATTCGCGAAAAATTTTCTGATTTCTGCTTATAGTAGAAAGCATCTTTCTTCCACTTACCAAGATCTTTTTCCAACTTTTCATGCTTAGCGAGCAGTGGTGGACGATCTTGGAATGTGCGACATTGAGTCACAATTCCACTACTACTCGCTGACTCTGTCTTGCCATCAAGATGAACTTTGTGGAGCGGACGAGGTTTGTTGGCTCCTTTCTCAGCCTCCCCCTCACTCTCGCTACTGGTCTCACTGAGATCAGAAGTCGACTGTGGTGCTGACTCGCTCAGGGCTGTAGTAGCTTCTGGTGGTACAATTGCAGCGACTGCCTGCTGATTTTCAAGCGTCTTCAGTTCTATGGCGAATAATCTCTCTTTCTCTGCCTCTGTGAGCTCTTCCTGCTCACATTCGCTGTGTGTGGAGTGCCATTCCGTCGGTGTCTCTATTAGGCGTGAAACTTGGTGCTTGCTGCAAAAGTAGCGCAACCCACTCACCTGCTTCTTATTCGCACACTTGTGCTTTTTAAAACCGTCACTCTTGAATACTTTTGAGCAGGAGCACAACTTGTACGTTGTTCGCACATTTGCTGGTTTAGGCATTTTTCTGAAGTGAAAAGGGGAAAACAATGATTATAAGTCCGTAAACGTTTGATAGCAAACGATTGATTCCCAGTTTATAAAATTCCTAGCTTATGAAACTCTAAAGATTGTTCGCATTCGTTTGATAGCAAACGATTGATTCCTAGTTTATGAAACTCTAAAGCTTCTTAAAAAACTTTGTCAGAGCACTCACCGTTCGTCTCGCAACTTGAAACAGGAGTGAAGACTAGAGAAAAGACGCGGTTTATATACCCAGTGAGCACAAGGCCATGATTCAGACCTTCCTTATTTGGCCATGCGTTTGACAAGACAACAGCGGTTTTACCAAATATGGGCATCGGCAGTCACCATGCTTTCAGTAACCAACTCCCAACACAAAGACTGGTTACCCTATGACGCGAAAAGTTTTGACGTCAATGCCTGCAGTAACCCTCTCATTTTTACCAAGTTACAATGACAAACGATAGACGTTGCCAACTCTGAGTTACTGAGGCTAGACGAGATTTCACAAAGTCCTGATAGCAGAAGCCATAGCGACTTGATAGTCGCTGACAACTAAAGGTCTTCATTGATGGTCTTCTATCTCCGGTTCTAGTGCTCCGATTGACTTCAAATTTTGACAGTCACGTTTTCTCGCTCTCACCTTTCATTTAAGCTATTCCTCGACTCTTTACGATTACCAGAAGCCGAGTTAAAAAAACTAAAATGCGTAAAAATTCGATTTTGAACATGCTCTCATTTGGAAACGAAACCTTCCTCACATCTGAAAAGATAGGATCCTAGAGAGCAAAGTGCGGTCTTGACCCTAAAAGAAACCCGAGCTCTTCATTCACTTTCATTCTTGAGTGAGTCGTCACCAAAGTAGGCCACAATTTAACATTTTCACGAAAAAATCCCGTGTTGAGGCCCAGTGTGAAGAAAATTTTCGACTTTTTCTCTCCGATTCACTTGAAACTCACCCTCTGGATTCAGAATTGCACGTAGAATCCGAATCTGCACTTCGTTTTCTCATCCGAGGCTTCGCTCGCCCGTTAGAGGCATTTTCGTAAAAATTCTAACTCGTTTTTCGGTGATGGTCAAAAATCTTGAAGTCACTCTCACACCTCAACGAACGAACGTAGAGACACGCCGTTTCGTCCACTGAATTCGTCTCACTCTTAGCTTTCCAACGAGCTATCGCACGACTTTCTATCATTCCTACAAGCCAATATCGAAGTCTCGTTCCAGAGGGGGGGTCAGAACTTTTTCTCTCCGATTGAGCTGGAAATCACCATACCGATGCAGAATTGCACGTAGAATCCGAATCTGCCCTCCGTTTGTCCATCCGGACACTCCTTCAGCCAGAAATAGGACCTTTCTCACCCCAAAACGTCCAAAACCCACCTTTTCTAACTCTGTCGTTTTTCGGAGATTCCTACCCTTGCTGGAGAGTTCCTCCATCCTTCCTTCCAGAGGGGGGAACGGTTTCCTCCTCTCGGACCCAGCCCTTCCAGCACATCCTTGGCCATGTCCTTCCTCTCTCCAGAGGGGGGGGCTGAGTCAGCGTGATGACTCATCGTTGCTTATTTTGTCCTTCCTTTTGCCATGGGATCACTACTAACAAGTAGCTGAAGCAATTTGATGCTTTGATCAGACTGACATAGAACGAGTGAAACGGGATGTACTGGGTTATAATTTACCAGTAGTATAGTGAAATTACTCGAACCTGACTAAAAACACACAAAGAAAAACTAAATTCAGGAAATCACTAAACTGCTCAAGTTTACCTCCTATTGTTTATTTCAGGTTTTATTTGTTTGATGCAGCAAGCTTCACGAAGACGTTGTCACTATCATGTGCTAGTATTTAAGTTTGAAAGATGTTTGTAAGCATGAGTTGAGATCTATGATCATGGATGAGTCTTTCTTAGTGATGTGTTCCTTACATCTAGCGTGTGGAGTGCGTATCGTACTCCCTATGTACTTTTTCTAGCACTTTTCACATGTTAGTTGATATATGACATTCTTCCCGTGGCAAATAGAATTGTTCTTTATCGGGCAATTTTGCAGTGAGCATGTTGGACTAGTTAATATTTGTTTCAATTGCTGACGCAATGATTTTGTTTTTCTTACAATTATTCATCTTTTCTTTCTTGAATGCTGTCTTGACTTCTCGATCAATTTTCTCAGAAATTAACGGAAAGCTGAAGAAAAGGATATCTTGGTTGTTTTGTTTTTTTCTGGATTTCAGGTGATGCTTTTTGACTTGGTGATGAAATCGTCTCGATATCCACTTAGTCTCAGTGTATGGTCAAATTGCTTTCCATTATATTTAAGTGTTTCGGGTTTGGAGCATCTGTCAAGTATCCTGTTCCTTTCGCTTTGAATGCAACAAAGTTTGTCATGTTTGAGGCAAAATGAGGCACAAAAATGTTCTTTTTCGATTCTATGCTTTTTATTTTTTTGATTTCTATGCTTATACATTACTATGTTTGTATTTTTTGAGTTCCCCCTAATAAATGTTTACCCTAAATGTCACATACATCATTTGTAGTGAGTAAATATAAAACTTGAACTAATGTCCATCGTACATCACTACATTACATCGATCATTACATTGTTCATGTAAAATAGTCAATTTTTGTTTGACGCATCCTCGGAGCTCTGATGCTATGCATATGATTCTCCAGCTCTGTAATGTGTTTCAGCGCTGCGTCGCCATTGGCGTGTTGAATACGAATTTACTTACTTGATCCAGGCACAGAAAGATTCGTAGTTTGAGACTACCTCACCGGCTTCATCATCTTCGTCATCTTCTATTATTTCAATTGACTGTGATCCCGATTAAACAGCAGCTGCGATGTCCTGTGGTGATAATTCTTCACACATATCAGCTGAATTATCGATATCGATGAATTCATCCACACTCAACAGAGTTTGTGCTAGTCTACTGAAGGTATCAAACACATTTCGGAAGTCGTTCACCTGAAATTCATCTTCAGAGTTTGCAGTTTCAGATGATTGAATTTTGAATTCCGCGTGGTCGAAGCAATTCTTTATCGTAATAGAATTCACTTCTGTCCATGATTTACGAGTAGCTGCAATGATAAGCGCGTCTAACAAAGACAGCTTGAATCAGATGTAACAGTTCCTGATGATTCAATCCTAGGTGTGGATGCCATTGCTGAACTTGAGTTTACTATTACTGGACGTCGATATAAACGAACCGGTACTCTACACACATACTCGATTGGTCGTACGTTAGACAGGGCTGCAAACACTCCCACAAGTACATGCATCCCAACAAGTTAGGATACCAGTATGACTTCGTAGAGTTCAGTTTCGCAGACTCCCAATCAAGAGTCAAGTGAAAGTAGTCGCTCAATGTCTAACAAAGTTAATATAGGCATACCTGCATTGCCAAAGCTTATCGGGTATGACTTCTTTATCAAGCTGAAACCTGACGCTCCGACAACGTTAATTCAAAAGCAAAGGAGAATTCCGTTCGCTCTACAAAGTTCAGTCGAATCTGAAATAAAGCAATTACTTATTAACGACATAATCGAGGAGATTGATTCATCCCCACACGTGTCTCCTGTTGTCGTGGTGCCGAAGTCCGAAGGTGAGATCCGATTGTGTCGATTACAATTACAAAAAAAATCAACCAGCACATCGTGGTGGATCAACACCCACTTCCGACAGTCGATGAGATTTTTTCGAACATCGCTGGAGCTAAGTGTTGCTTTCTAAGTTGGACTTACGTTCTGCTTATCATCAGCTAGAGATTCGACAGGAATCACGCGACCTCACGGCTTTTACGTCGCACGTTGGAGTTTTCAGGTACAAGCGACTGCCGTTCGGACTTGCAAATGCACCAAGTGCTTATATGAAGGCCATCTTCAACATTATCCGCGGATGTTTGAACACTGTGTGATACTTAGACGATATCCTTGTCTTTGCTAAGTCAATACAAGAACACGATCATTGCCTGCGCATGACTCTTGAGCAACTTGCTTCACATGGCATCACTCTGAACGAGAAGAAATGCGTATACCAACAGACGTCCGTACAGTTTCTGGGTGGGATGATTGGTTCCGATGGTGTTTCGCCTCTACCCTCAACTTTAGAAGCAATCATCAATGCACCGGTGCCACACGACAAACAATCATTAAGATCGTTCCTCGGTTTGGCAAACTTCTACCGAAATTTCATTGCCAATGTGACCCTTCACTCTGCTTCTTTGTATGAACTTTTGAAAGATAAAGTCCAATTCAGTTGGACTGAAAAGCAGTAGGTGCACTTCGAATCACTAAAAGCGTCGCTTGCAAATTTCGTCCCACTTGCATTTTTCAATTCAGATCTCAACACGACCACAGTCCTCACGACAGATGCTTCCGGAAATGGTGTTTCTGCAGTCCTTTCTCAAACAGACGAAGAATCAGGTGAAGAACGCCCTGTGTACTTCTTAAGCAGAAAACTTTCCGACATGGAAAAAGTACTCAGTATCGGAAAAGGAGTTCTTGGCTGTGCTGTCGGGAATTGAGCAATTATACCAATTCCTGTATGGCCGGCACTTCACAGTACGTACTGACCATCAATGTTTAAAGCAGCTTCTCTTAAATGGAGTGGAATGAGGCAGTGCACCATGTCGTGTAACACGTTGAGCCACGAAACTTTTAGAGAACAGTTTTGATGTACAATATATTCCGGGTAATCAAATCCAGTTGCAGACGCGTTGTCACGTGTGCACCATCAAGATCAAGACTCAGGGAAAGAGCTGTTCGCCGTGTCATTAAGTTCAGATGACTTAGTTCCCTTGACACTTATCGATCTTGTAAAGGAAACATATGAGGATAAAGTACTTCTAGAAGTAATACAGCTTGTAAGTAATGGTTGGCCTTGCAAAATTTCATCTTTACCTGATTTCTGTAAAGAGTTTGGAAATGTTCGTCATGAACTTACAGTTGTCGATGGAATCGTTTGCCGTAATGACAAGTTCGTCGTTCCAGCCAAGTTGCAGAAAAAGTTGTGACTTTCGCCCGTGAAGGACATACGGGGATGTCCAAATGCAAATCTCGGATACGCGAGTTCTACTGGTGGCCTAAATTGAATTTTTCTGTAGAATCAATGATCAAAGACTGTCCTTGCTGTCGCGAAGCATCCAGAGAATCTCCCTGCCAAATTCCTAATTATGTCAACAAACCTTGACATCAGTTAGCCACTGACATAAAAAGGACCGTTTTTCGACTCTTCCTATCGAGCCCTCTACTTTATTGTCGGTCGATTGCTATTCGAAATTAACTATGACGCGTGTTGTCACTTCAGCAACATCCAGCAAGATAATCGAGCTTCTCAATTCTGCATTTTCTGTGTTTTGGACACTCAACTATCATCACTTCTGACAATGGACCTCAGTTCATCTCACATCCCTTTGTTTCCTTCTTGCGTCGAAAAGGGATTATTCACCGCCACTCTTCAATTTTCAACCCACAGAGTAATACTTCCGTCATTGCATTCTTTTATTGGTGCAATTTCCTAATGAAGTAGTTTGATGCATGCTTACTGTAATGCTAGTTTTTGATTTTGACTTCATCATTTCTCTCAATGAAAAATTGATGAACTTGTTAACGAACTATGCACCTCTTTTGTTTTAGAGGGGGAAATGTTGTGACCTGGTCACAAACATATTTTTATACATGTTTACTTATAATGCTTGTTTAACTTATTCAATAAAACGATATTATTTGAATATCAGCTGTAGTCAAGGGGTCTCTTACAGATTCGGGTAATTTGTACTTTCATTTCAGAACTTTATCTATTCTCCTGGTGTACGGCTCACAGAATTAAATATTTTGTTTATCTGCTTCGGTTTGCTAGAAGTGTGATTAATACGAAATCGCCGGCACATCGAAGAACCTATTAAGTGGGCAAAAAGGAATTCCTAATACATTGCAGAGATAGAAAAAAGAGTCGTGCGTCGCTTGCGGATTGATGTGAGTTCCAGCAAAGTGCTTCGATTGCCACAATTCCTTCAGATTCGAAGAATTTCGATCATTGCGCACAAGTTTTCTCCATAATGTTGGCCCTTCCGATCATTATTAAAAAAAGTAGTAGGCGTACGAAAATTAATTCACTTGATGTTTTCACATCCTCTCGGCATTTCTCACTGTATAGTGCATACATTGAATCGAAGCCAGGAATCGATGTGTGTTTTGGTGTGTGCGAAGTGATATCACAGCACACACGCATCTCTCACTGGCTCTGGTGTCCTGTGCTGACAGCTTATTGTTTGCCATTTCCAATAGCAAGCGATACACGAATTATCCATTCGAGAAGGAGCAAGTTTTCTAATTCGGTGATGTGCCATTTCAATATTAAGGTTACATACAATTCTTCCTTTCTAGGAAATCGAAACGCACGCAGATCAATCTAATTCTGTGGTACGGCTGTATAAATGTCTACCTTGTAAGAAGATTGAAATTCATCTATCGAATTAAATGAAGTTCTCTCAATGAATTGGTTTGGAGTTTTAACAATATTCAAATAGTTGATGACTTTCAATGTGCTCCATACTGTGCATGCGTGTTTGTGATCCAATGAAGGAATTTAGTATCGGTTGGGTTGTGTTGAGGGTGCAAGTAGGATATTTTGATATTTAGAGGGATGAGTAAGCCATTTTGATATTCAAGTAGATGAAGATGAAAATTCGGAGATAGCAGCAATTTCGTGAATAACAATGCAGAAGTTGTTGATTCACCTATTTTTTCTAAAAAGCATTATAAACGATTTTTAATATCAAAATGAATGTCATTAGAAAGTTTCATACGTCTGAAATAAATAGGGGCCTATGTGTAATTACAAACTGCCCATATGCTTAAATTCAGTAGAACATATCCGGCACCATTTGACGGTGGAAAAAGCATTCATTGGTTCTACAGACTTCCATATGCAGCACTCCCTTAATGACATCTGAATTCAAAGATTTGGATGTGAGCTAGAAGTCGATTATATTCGACGAGGACGGATAATCACACATGATATTTTTTGAAGGACCGCCACTTTCAAAAATTGCTATACATTCAAACATAAGTATTAAAATGATTGAAAGTGCTTTCAACTTGAATATGCATGATTTTTGTGTGATAGTGCACACCGAATGACTTGCATTGATTCACGCAGAAAATGTCTGTCATTCGATGAGAGAGAATTTTTTATCAAACCCATTTCTGCAAGAAGACAAAAGTTTAGAGTACAAAAGCATGAATAGACAATAAATGCGTAAATACAGTTCTTCAAATGATCAAATGGTGCAGCTGTGAGCATGCATTTTTGTCTTCGACTCTTGTCTTTCAATCTGCCTCACTCACTCTGCCCCAAAAGTCGCTGTCCTCTTGCGATTGTTGAGAGATATCAATGCAGAAGTAGAGGCAATTCATGTTGAGTAGCCAAGGGCGTCATGCAGATAAAAAATATCATTATTTCCCACCATTTATTCCACAACTGTGATTTTTTGTCAAATGTTTCAGGGGATATCAGGTTGGTATCATTACTGAAAGTTATGGAGAGTCATGCAAGCTATGGAGAATCGAGGTAGCAGCCTATGGAGCAGCTCCCTACATTAGCATTTTTCCTGACTGACTACCATCATTGCCATATGCAAGCAACAAGCATAAATTTTTGAAGGGCATGTATTTGGAAATCATTGACTAGAACTGGAAATATTCATCGAGAACGAATTACACATTTATAATTTGTTTTATCCTGCTGTAATTACTGTTACACTTTCCTCAACCATATATGAAGTTGCGTTTCTAAGTTGCTTGGGATTGAACACACGCTATGATATCAGCTATCAGGACTGTTCGTCACTGTTTGCATGTATTCCGGACACCAATTGTATTTGCTGCATTCCGTCCCTGTTCAAATGAAGCTTATTCCGATGCTGGTCCACAATCAAGAATGAAAAGCCGAGACGAATTCTTGTTTGAAGAAGGAATAGTTGCTGACTTAAGAAGCGGCAGAAATAGAGAATATATGTCTGGCAAGTTCCGAGCTGTGAAGAAGAGAAGTGATGCGTACACGCCGTGTGATCTGAAAACTAGCATTGCGTATACTAAGAGCTCTGCATTCCAAGAAACATACCTGGGGAAACCTGTTTGGTATTTCTATCGACGCAATTATCCAGGTCATTTTCCTCCTAAAACAACAAGAAAAACTTGTGTGATGGGCGGAAAATTGATAATTAGTAGCCCATGCCCAATTTGTCGTGACGAACAATTAGTTTTGCACTATTCACACACCGATTTGTTGAAGCACTTTGTTGATCCTTTAACGGGTCAAATTTTGGATGTTGTGACAACGGGAGTCTGTCAAAGACAGCATAAGAAAATAGTGTTTGAAATAGCTAAGGCTCAAGAGCTTGGACTAATAGAAGTAAATTTGCCGTTCAGAGTTTACAATTACGAACATTACTATCCAGATGTTGATCCATCTGTGAACCAAGTCTACGAGGACACTCAGATTCCATACGCACAGGCAGTTGAGATTAAGGAGCAGACCATTGTGATTAACAGACCTTCCGTGCCTGATCCATATGACATGCTAGAGAGTGAAAAGGTTAAGCAGAAACGAATTAGGATGAATTTGAAATGAAGCATGGTATTATGAGCTGTTTATATGATGTCCTGGAAATTGTTAGAAAATATAATTTCTAGCACATTTGATGTTTTATTTAATTTTCTCGCCGAGCTGCTAAAAGGTCTCAACAATTTCTCAGACAAGGTCAGAGCTGTGTATAATATAATCAAATAGATCATGTTGGTACAGTTAATCAATAACATGAAGTAAGGTCTCACATAAGTTGTGTATTTGATCGATATATATTTTTTCAGTTGTTTACTCTGTCACAATGAAGTCCATGGTGCTAATCTCGAAATCTTTTCCTTCAGCTTCTTTTCGAAATCAGCCTTCGTCGTTTTGCAGCACAATGCTGAATTTTCACAATTTTCTGCAGTAACCAAAAAACATTTCCGAAAATTGCTTTTTTTGTTGAAAAGAATAGAAAAATTTAAATAAAATACATGCCATGTTTTTGGCTGTTATTGCGATAATATCTGTGGTGTAATTTGCATACATGAAAATTGTTGATGGGTGTCTGTTTCAAGTTGGCGGCTATTGGATATCGATGATGAGTCAAAAAACTGGTCAGCCGGTAGATCTCCTGAAGTCCTTTCATGGTACAAGGGTAATATCGCTGTTTTTGCAATTCTAGACTAGCATCACAAGGCATTTGCATGGAAGTTTGGAACATTTAGTGAGTGAATGCAGGCTGTCTAGTGCGTCATTTTTTTCATTTTTTTGGTGGCATCATTTTATTTCATTTTTTTGCTGCTGCTGTCATTTTTTTCATTTTTTCTTCGAAATCATGCATTCTCAAATAGATTTTCGTAAATTGCCGACTACTAGCCTAGTTCAAAATTTATCCTTAGAGATATCAGCTCTCAACTTTTTGGATTTTATGACTAGTGCACTGAATTCCAGATGTCGTATAACTTGATGGAGAATCATTAAACTTCCGCAACACTCTGTTTTTTGGGCTATTCATTATCTTATGGGTGATTTTAATAAATCAACGAACCACAGGAAACATCCTGTAACAATTAAAAGTAAATGTAGAGTGTAGACATATTTCATTGTATTTCCCTTCGATGATTTTCCTTCTTGTCATTTCAGTCAGTTAAAAAATACCTGAGGTCAGTATTTTGTTTTTGTTATAAATGCTGCTCGGATGATTCCACTTGAATTAGCCAAACATTGACTTCGGACTTATGCTCTATGCAACCAAGTCCGTGTATGCAACACATAAAACAAGAAATGAGAGGACAATTTTGCTCTATTCGTGTGACTTTGTTATCATCGTTCAACAAGTGTGACTTTGTTTGTTATCATCGTTAAATTAGTGTGACTTTAAATACAAAATAGTGTTTGAATTAAATACAAAACAATCCATAAAAAGAGCAGAGATTGGATCGAAGCGAAAGCGTGCATTCGAGAAACTTATGAACAATGTTAAAAATCGAAAGAAGATGTGAAGCCATGAACTATATTTGCAATTATTCATGAATTGATTGGTTTTGTTATTCTATCAAGTGAGACATCGATATCTAAAGACGGTATACAGTGATGGACAATTAATGATGCATTTATTGTATTTATTAAATCTTTACATACAGGTACACGATTTTGATATGTACGATTTTTTTAACCTTAAGATTTGCAGCGTATGATCTTTTGAATGATGACTGTCGGACACGTTGTTTGGATGGAAATGCTACAGGAGTCAACTAAAAATTTCATTATACTATTGCAATGATGAAAGTGATACGCTATATTGTTCGATTCTTAGTGGATGCTTTATCATTTCTTTCATTTTTCAGTCCCCAAAATTCATTTTTTTTCTTGAAAAATTCGTCATTTTTTCTCATTTTTTGACTTTCTATTCGGTAGACAGTCTGTGAATGCCTTATTATTTGGTGTATCTTACTATCATTTTTTAACTTAATCAATGCTTCCAGTGTTGTGAAAACGTCATTTTCACATGAATGAAAAGAAAAATAATCAGTCGATTAGCAAGGTCCCTACTCGGCACACCCGTGTTATTGATAAAAATGATGCTTTTACGTCACTACTCCCCAATGTAGGCTTGGACTGGACTTAATAGTCAAGCTTTTCTGGAGTGCTGTGATACATCAAGTCCTGATGCCCTTCCTGCCGACTGCCAATATCCCTTTCAAGCTTGACTTTCGAAACTAAAGATCACTAGGTCAAGCACTTAACTAAAATGCCGCGGACAAAACTGTATAGGTCATGTTCTTTCAGATGAGAGGTATTTCTAAGCAAATGAACGAAGTGCAAGTGTACAGACATCCGATGAGGAAATGGCATCTTCTTGTTGATATTTCCTTAGAGATGTTTTAAAGTCACTGCATCTACACACGTAAGTGGTATACAAGGCAAAAAAGAGATGCTGGACATAAACGCCCTTTCATATGAAAGCGTATGGACTGACGATGATGCAAATTGACACTTTCATTGTGGTCTGGGAGAGATGGTCAACCTGTCTTCAGAGCAGCAATGTCTCGAGAACGGTTTTTTATTCATAAAGAGATACTTCAGATTTGATGACAGATTCAAACGACCATCTGTCTCCAGTTCGGGATGCATGGAAAACGTTGGTTGAAAAGCTCCAGCAATTCTACGTCCCTTATGAGAATCTTGCGATCGACGAACAATTGCTAGAGTTTCATGGAAGAGTCAAATTTCGAGTGAAATCTAAACCGGCCAAATATGGGATCAAATTTGGTTCAATATGGTTGTGCGATGCAAAGACTTCATATGCACTAAATGCAGTACCGTACATCGGAGAAAGCATATTATCTGCCAGTGAAAAGAATGGAATGCCTATTCCAGAAGCGACTACAATGAAAATTCTTCAACCTTTCCTTGGAAAAGGTTATCATGTGAGTGCAGATAACTGGATTACCAGCTCATCACTTACCGAAAGGATGCTACTAAAGAGAACAACACTAGTGGGAACTGTCCGCTCTAACAATAGATATTTGTCTACGAATGGACGGACGAAGAAATCTTCAGAATTCTTTTTCTTCGGGGGACCAAGTACTTGCTTCGTACTGGGATAAGGGGACGAAATCAGTGATACTGCTTTCTTCGATACATGCTGATGCTCAGACAGATGAGTTGAGTTTCCCCGAAATCATTCACCATTACAATCAAACCAAATCTGGCGTCGATTCTATGGACCGAATGCTGAAATATTACACAATCAAAAGAAAATGTTGCCGCTGGACCTACGGATTTTTTTGCAACATGGTTGACGTTGCCTTATTGAATGCCTCAGTTATTATGAGGCCAGAAACCCAATCACGAGAAAGTAAGCTATTTCGATTCAATTTCTTGATGGATGTCGGATATGAGCTAGTTGATCGTCACATCAAGAACCGCTTGTCGAGCAATCGGAATTCAAAATCGGCAAAATTTGCAATGAGTCTTCTAGGATACAAGTTTGAATCAAACATCACAGCTGGAATTCCGTCAAGCCGTAGTGGTCGCTGCAAAGAAAGTTCACGCGACAAGGATAAGAAAACTCAAAAGTATTCGATCTGTAACTCTTTCGTGTGTTCAGCACATTCTCAAAAGGTAGTGCATTGTTCAGACTGTTCCGGCAAATGATCATTATGCTGCGAAATGTGTGCTGAAACTCCGTGAATAGTGAATGACATAAACAACTCTAATTTTCGAAAAATCTTAAACGTGTCAGCTGATTAAGCGCATATGCTTTTTGCTGAAAAAATCAGATTGGCCTATAGAATGTAAATTTAGAATAATTGGGGTCAGAGAATTGTGTAGTGAAAGCTGCTAGATGATCCGTAATGGAAATTCCTTCGTTTCATCTCGCGCTTTATCAGTAATATTTTCTTGCGAGAGTTGATAGAAACTAATTAAAAGTTGTGGGAAACAAATGTGTAGGATATTTTGAATAATTTCATGATGGGTGTCTGAGACATCCCAAACGTAAACCAGTTGATTTTTGTCTCGACGTAATCCAACCGATAAGTATATCATTCTATGCAATTCTACGTGCATGTATATGCGAGCAGCCATATGTGTCGAGTTTGCAAGTGTCTATTGTTAAGCTGATTGTGGGAAGAGATCTTTAGTTCTTGCATCGCATTAACATTCACGTTTCACGCATTGTATCTGTTACTACATGTTCCTTATCCTTAGCCTTGTTACCCCACTTTCATACAGCTCCCATCTGTCTCATAACAGATGCTACCTAATCCCGGGATTGAAAACCCTTCCATATACCTTAGAACTGTTATTCAGATTTTATTCAGATACTTGTTACGGTATTGCTCAATAATTGTAATACAGACCGTTTCATAAATAATTGCGCAAAAAAGTTAACCCATTTTCAAATGTAGTTTTCGTGTTGAAGTCCTGGTTCAATTTTAATAAACGATATGCCATATAAAACCTTATGGTCCATAGATTATTTTGGCATACATTTTAATTTCCTAAGTGGTCAGTAGGCCTTCTGGTAGAAAATTTGAGCGTTTTCTTTGATGCAGGATTTTAACATGAAGACGACAGAGTTTTTTAATGAAAACTAGCCGACAGTGTGAGCTATCACTCAGCTTCATCATGATGTAAAGATTTTAAGATTCGTTCAATGTACAAAAAGATGCAGCACAAATAAGTTCAGCCGAAAAAATGCTGCTAAAAAAGTCTGACATGATTTTTTCATTGATGAAGATGCTCAATTTCAATAAGCGTTATGCCATGTAAAAGGATGTGTTTAGTACTTTGATTTGGCAGAGCGATTAGGTTGTGTATGGTCAGTTGTGGTCAGCAGACATAAAAGTATGAATTTTTGGTCAATTCATTCACCGATGCCTACAGACTAAACTACGCAAAACAGAAAATTAAGATTATCACTATTCAATCAGGCTCGTGTTCAGCTTTCAGATGATACATTTTTTCGAATTTCGACAACATTTGGTGCAGTTTTACTCAATTAACAAGTTCGCCTGAGTTTTCGCTAAGGTTCGCGTTAAAAATGTTTTTAATGGTCAGCTACACACAACTAGGGATTCCAATCCCCGGATTGGGGTCTAATCCTGGGACTGTCAATCCCGGGATTGAGAAATTAACAACATAGCTGTATTCCGTCTAAAGTAACACAAATTGGCGAAGATAAAACCACCAGAAATCTGCACACACGATAGAATTAGGCTCTTAATACTTCATTCAGTATGATCGTCAACGCTACATTTTCCATAATCCATTGGTGAGGCTTTTTTTGAATAAAGGTCTTAATAAAGGACTTTAATTTGAGCTTGTCATTTGCCAAAGCTAACAATATTTGAAAGCATGACCAATTTGAAGATAAGCATTTGCGATGCAGGCCTATAGGCTACACAACATCGGGATTAGGAATAGAGCTTATCCTCGGGATTGGGATCTTTAGGAGGCAAATTTCTCATCAAGCCAGTTTTCGTTTACATATTAGCCATTGGTTAACTCAATACCGGGATTAATCTGTTCAGGAAGAATTGTTCTCATTTGACCATAGTTGCTATTCAGCTTAGCTTACGGAAAAAAGCATGTAAAATATTCTTCAATCGTACAATCCCGATCCAGGGATTGTGGAATCTCAATGTGCTCGTGCAATGCATTGAGGAAATAGTTGTGATTTTGATTATCTTATTTTACTTCTATGTAAGCTAGATACAGCTGGTGTGCTTACCTATATTTTGTGAGTCTCGATACCGGGTCAGAGCTTGTAATCCCGAATCTCGGGATCAAGAAAAGTCGGGATTTTGTAGGCAGGCTCTAATCCCGGGTCTTGCTTCACTCTGCCAATCCCGAATCTCAAGAAATCGTAGATTGAAAGTGAAAAAATCGGGAATTCGCAACTGTTCCGTGTTACTCTCAACGTTACCGTTGTCAATTTGTGCATAAAGCGCAATAAACGTTTAGTTGACTTGTCAATTGTGATCGATATAGGCCTACTGCAAGTAAACCGACTTTTGGAAATTCCCTCTCTCTCTGCTATTCACACATCCCGGCATAATTATTGGCAGTTGGCATACATATGTGCTTTGTCATAGCATAGTTACTTATTCTAATCCCGTGACCAAGATTTTCCGGGATTATGAAATCTCTACCCTGTACAGTGTACATACACGCATGATAAGAAAACATAAAAGACGTGAGTATATAATCACACATGCAAATATGCTGACATAACTGTAACATATAGGCTACAATTTTTAACAAGTAATTCAAAGAAAGATATTGAAAAGTTTTCGAAAATCGATTCGGTTTCCCCTGCCGAAGTAGTTAAACATCTATAAACTACTAGCAAAATAATAAGTAAATTGATAAATTAATCCTAGGATCTGCACAAACCCAAGGAGTCCCAGCATTTCAATCCCCACCCGTATCACATGCCATCAACATGAAGGCCTATCTATGCTTTGTAATGGGATATTTGCGATTCTACTCAATCCCAGGATTGAGATTTTCCGGGATTTTGGAATCCCTACACACAACTTAATAACTTTTGCTGTATTGACACTGGCGCTTTCGAGTTTGGGTTTAAAAGAATGCTGGTATTATCAGCTCCAAGAATATGCAAGTTTTATCACGATCTGCCCATCCGTTCTGTGGCAGACTTCAAATTTGTATTGTTCCCATATTCATCCATCGGGTGAGTCATCATTTCCCACGTTGGAGGTCAGGATTTCGAATCATTGATCTGCGTGCACACACAGGCTTGGAGTCAGACTGAGACTCGCCACCTGTTTACAAACAATAGTAATCTCTTCACGTCGTAATTGCTGCACCCGATAAGTGAATCGACAATACTTTATAAAGTATTTGAGTTGTTATAACAACTCATTCAATGATGACAGGAAGCGGGGCAGTTATGACATGATCAGCTATAATATGATCATGAATAATTTTTCTAATCACTAATTACTTCGTTTAACTAGGCACACCACACTGTTTCCTAAACCAAGCAAGTGTCTCGGCTGACCAAGTGAATAAGTTCAGTAATCAATTACATGAGCTTAAGCAGCTCATGGTTAAATTTGATGAGAATAAGCAAGAGATAAAAGAGCTCATCGGGTTGTGCAACGATCTAAGAAATGGACTGTAAATTACATTCAAATTGTGAATTTGTTTTCATCACAGTTTAGTTTCAAACTCATATGTACCAAATCATAAGCACCTGTAATAAATTATTGTTGCTTTAAGTGACGAATTCCATCTCATATGTCAAATATGCTTGTTTTGTGGTGCTTCCACTCAAAATACCCGGGTATATTAACCTGATACAAACCTATTCTGCAATTTTGTCATTTCCAGTTATTAAGTGGAAAACTTTGGTGCACTTAGCTTGCAATACATGAAGGACAAAGTGACAGTTTCGGGTTAAGTTGACCGCAAATAAATTTGTGGCAAGTATCACAAACCGTCGTATTAGTTTTGATTGCGCTTACGAGGAGCATGTGAATACAATAGACTTCGCATCGATCGTGATTTCGCAGGAGCCGGCTTGATGACACGTGATCACTACGTCAAGTTTGTCTTACAGTGCATGCAAAGATGATTACTATCAGACAGAGAATTCGAAAAGTCAGGATAGCTGCCAATCTGAATTAGATTTTCATTTATCAAGGACACGGCACGAAAAAAACACGGAAAAATATTTTTGCTTCATCTGTCTCCTGAGCAGCTGTTCCAAGCAAGCAGCTGTATGCTATTATTATCATCACTTTTTGATGCGAAGTAATCGACTCAATTTCACATTAAAACTACAAACTTTAAAGCACACCTATGCTTAGAAACGTTATTTTGAAGACTGAAAGTCATCCATATGACACATTCAGAATGCAGTTTAGCTGTACCAACCAGTACTTCGTCAACAACGTTTTGTTTTTTCACCAGATGCTGAACGCGTTGTTTATAGCTTAGATAAACAAGAGCTTGCAACAGTTCTGATGACATGCGTCGACGCGTTGACGATATATCGCGATGATCCCGGTCTCGCTGAAATCTGTCGATCATGGCACGATCGTTCCTGGAATAGACAGGATCATTTGGCTGCTTCTCTAAGCAGAGAAATCGTAGCTGTATAGTTTCCTTCCTCCAGTATGATGCTTCTTGTCAATTTGTGTGAATCACACTAAGAGCTCTCAATGCTCGAATTCGAGAATGGCAAGGTCAGACTGAAGCCACAGCAAAATGAACTGCTCAGCATAACCCGAAAACATTTATAACGTTGACTGTAATGTCAACGATTGCATGTGTATTCTTTTGAGAGAGGGTTTATTGGGATTGGGGTGGATTTTTGGTAGCCCAATCCCTATAGCTATTGTGATACCAAATTATGATCCCAATCTCCAGCGCAAGCCTGGACTTATACTGCGGCATCTGTTTGCAGGTTTCTAAGTTTGTAGACCTAACGTACGTGTAAAAGAAATTCATATACTATGTGGTTTGGACACGACGGCATTCTGTTTCTTCCGAAAACGTCCACACAATTCCTGATGGTCACATCTCCACTAAAAATTTTACACTGATCGGTCTTCTTTCATAGCCAGGTATCAGAATGAGTACCATGTAATACAAGCGTCAGCTGGCAACACCAGGATGGAATTATCTTCCCATTGGATCTTCAATCTAAATTGCCTGCACACATCGGTCAGCTTCGCCGTATTGCCTATGACATCTTCGTAATCATACCGCTTGAATTCGTCACCCGGCACTGCTTCATTTCAGCCTAATTCCTCAAGTAACGTTCACCTGAGCAGGTTCGCTACGTCAAGTGCAGTTTCATTTATCAGACCAACAGTGATCTTCGTGGAGCACTAGGAACTTTCATACATCAATAAATATTCCAAGGGAACGTGGAATAGAGAGAACTTGACGGATCCCGCGACAGGGTCCGAGACCCTGCTTGGCAGGTGAAGTACTTTTTAGGTCCTAGCATTAAAGCAAATGATAATTGCCGGTCCAAACTTTACATGTGACTTCACTATTAATTCATAAAAAGTCATGGAGTGACTTTCAGATACATTTTGAAAAATCCTGAAATGCCATGCAAAGCAGGACAGCCGCGATCTTCGGTCGTCCTAAATGAATTCCCAGACTTGACCCAGCAGATTTTAAGAAACAAGTGATGAAAAATGGTAGGCGTAGCAGGATAGTAATTGCTCATGCATAATTTTTATAAACAGAATTGAGAGATAGCAAGTCTAGAAATAATTTCCTCCATAATCCATAGTAGGCTAAATTGATAATTTGATCGACGTAATGCTATTGTGATATGCATCCAATTGTCATTTAATTCAGGTTACGGAACGATTTGCGTTATGTTTTTTCGTCACTATCACCTCTTTATTAATTGTCAAGGTTGCTAATTATTTTGGTTGGTATAGTTTGTATCATGTTTAGAACAGCAGGCAGTAGCCTACTCATAAATGGGGTAGGGGAGGCGGGACTAACATTGGCACCCGTAAGGGTTTTTGTAGACTTATTTTTTACAAAAGTAATTCTTTTCGTCCCGGAACAACTCACGTACAATAGGTAGAGGAGCACGGTGGGTTTTGAGGGGTCAAAATCGATGTATCGACTCCATTCAAAATACCTTCATGAATGGGTAGCATAGGGTCCCAGAAGTTGTAAAAACTACATTTCAAAAAAATCGGTCGGTAGCTTTTTTTGTGGGACCATTTTTTCAAAAATGGCGGCCAAATTTTCAGATTTTTGCCCTTTGTTCGAATTATGACTATTTTTGACCCATCTTCATGCACAAGCTTTATTACAAATCCAGTATAAATTGATCAAGGAATATCAGTGTGACATTATAGGTATGCTGTTGTGTCATTGGCCCATAACAATGCCAAATTTTCAAAATGGCGGTCATTTTTTGCTTTTTTTGCATTTTTGAAGTTCAGATTATTTATACAAACATACGAGTTTGCTCATATCATGTTCTCTCGTCACACATGTCATAATCAGAAGCTATGTTGTCGTTGTCGCTATTCCTAGAGAGACAAAAGCAGCTATTTTGAGGTCGGACGAATATCTATGTCCCATCTAGACATCAACGATCGATGCTCGTTTCAATTCAATGCAACACATATCATGGCTATTCAGTGATGATTTTGGTATCGTGACGTCAGCCAAGCAATAGCATGATGCGAGTCAGCATATTGAACACATCAGAAGTTGTTTTCATCACATTCAGACAAGTATGCCATATGAGCGAATGAACCACAATGCGTGTAGAGAAAAAGTTTGTTTACTATGTCTCCGAAAATCGTAGGAAATACGAGTTCTTACAGAAAATCAGATCAGGATTATTCATTCAAATTTAATGCATTTTGATCCCGATGATATTCGATGTCCAACAGCAGTTTGTGGAAAATTTCGTCTTATTCTTTCGGAATATTCTCGAAACCTATGTGATCACACTATTGAATTACCAGATTATTCATTGATTGGGCGTCCATCACGAACTCGAGATTCTGATTGTGACTGCTACATTTGTAAAATTGCAAAGTCAACCTCAAATCCAAATTTGAAACAAGGCAACCGTTTCCATGGAAAAAAAACTGAACAGCCATCAGAATCTGGAACTTCTAAGAAACTGTGTGAAAAATGTTTATCTGAATTCGGAATAGTCAACCTGTTATTCACTCTCCCCTTGTCAAACATGTGGATGAAAATGTTGAAATTATCGACATTCTGGTACCACCGGAGCTACATCTCCTCATTGGTGTTGTAAATACGTTGTACAATCATCTGATTAAAGTCTGGCCACAGGCCATCATTTGGCCTAGGAAATGCTATGTAGAAAAAGAAGTCATGCATGGAGGAGCATTCAGTGGCAACTCTTGTATGACTCTTTTGAATAATATTGACTTGTTGAGATCTTTGTGCCCACTACAATGTCTACGATTCGTTTAGTTACTCTCACTCTTCAAATTGATTGTGAAATCTTGCTTTGGAGCAGCATTGCATCCTGAGTTCCGCCGTTTTATTGATGATTTCAGGAGAGCATGCAAAGATTCAGGACTTCCTGTCACACCGAAGTTGCACATGGTGTTCTACCATTTGCCAGAATTCTGTGACCGTACCAATGGTGCTCTTGGTATATGGTCGGAGCAGGCATCAGAAGCTGCGCACTCAGACTTTAAAGTCACTTTGTTAAAATACAAGGTCAATTTGATCAATTCAAGATATCCTGAACGGCTCCTTCACGCAGTTTGCGAGTACAACTCTTTGCATTTGTAAATTTAGGCTATTATGCCTATATACCGCTATTTATGCATACGTATTTCTTGTACACCAATACATCTGTTTTTGATTAGCTATGCCTGCAATTTTCCTACTTATGTACAGAATGCCGAGTCACAGTCGATATATTCGTAGAACTACATGCACGTATATACAAATCACGAAGAGTATAGAAAATGCATTCATTACATTGTTCAAACAAGATTCGATCATCGTGCGAACTTAGGCCAATAACACTAATGAAATACATATACTCATATATGCGTATTACAACCATGTATGACTAAATCACAAAAACGTCTGACTATGACATGTGTGCATTACTTGAATGAAAGAACATGATATGAGCAAACTCGTATGTTTGTATAAATAATCTGAACTTCAAAAATGCAAAAAAAGCAAAAAATGACCGCCATTTTGAAAATTTGGCATCGTTATGGGCCAATAACACAACAACATACCTATAATATGTCACACTGATATTCCTTGATCAATTTATACTGGATTTGTAATAGAGCTTGTGCATGAAGATGGGTCAAAAACAGTCATAATTCGAACAAAGGGCAAAAATCTGAAAATTTGGCCGCCATTTTTGAAAAAATGGTCCCACAAAAAAAGCTACCGACCGATTTTTTTGAAATGTAGTTTTTACAACTTCTGGGACCCTATGCTACCCATTCATGAAGGTATTTTGAATGGAGTCGATACATCGATTTTGACCCCTCAAAACCCACCGTGGGAGCGTATCACAATGCTCCAAAAAAGATACTTGGATTCAGTAGAAAAAAATTAGAAGCGAAATTTTGTGAAAGTATCAAGATACCCATTTAGCACGCTTCCACGGGGTATGGGCAGATTTGGGGGCTTGGGATAGGGCTATATGGGTTTTGCATATTTTTACCTATTTAATGATGTTTGCCAGCGATTTTAATGTTTCCTATACATCATTGGTTCATCAAGACAAGAAATTGTAATGGATCATGACCGTGTGTGTTGGCTGCATTGATTGTAGTAAACAAGGTTTCATTTACAAAACATGAAGTCATCAGTCATAATTTGATTCGATTTTGCACTTTATTTAACACTAACAAACAATTGTTGCATTGAAACGCCACTTCATTCGTGCCACATGACTCATCGGTCCAATTCTTTTACGGCATTCGGTGCAAAAGTCAATCATTTAGTGATTTATATGTCAATCGCAACCGATAACATGTGGAGGCAAATTGCGAACAACACATGGTACGATTCCTGAAACTAAATAATAATCAATTTTTATCAGCATCCAACTGACACGCTCGATGGATGTGTGGGCGAACTATAAACGGATGCCACACCTCAAAAGCAAGTTAAGTATTCGTAGTGAGAACTTGAAAAAGAATCTATCATATAGTTTGGCACCGGTACCGTATCTGACTTTCTAAAGTTGAAAACAATAGTTGCATGCTTTTATACGCTGTTTGAATCTACTCTCTTTCCATCAAATTCTTAAAAACTTTTCGCTTTGATTCATATGGCTCCATTTATGTCTTTCTATAGATTCTGGGCATCTACATGTATCTGGAAAACAAGCATGCCAGAATGGTGATGATGAAAGCACACTGTCCATTTTACCCCAGGGGTCTATGGGCACTTAACTTAAACTCACATTATACACGGATGCTATCAATCATCAGTGGTCGTGGCGTGAATTTTCACCAATTTCGCGTGTTCGTGTTAGTAGTAATTATTATAATAATGCGTAATATGAGCTTTATGGCTAATTATAATGTAGTTGCTGGAAAAAGCAAGGGTTCACCAGACGCGTTAGGAAGTGCTTGTGAGCATCTGAGCGAGAACGTCTCTGATATAATGTGATGGATTCTAACACTGCATCTTCTATTAAAAGTATAATCTACAACTTTATTTGAGTTTTTGTGATACTCATTGTAAAAGTCATTGCAGAAGCGTTCTCGCATGTCCATTATGAAAACAAAACATCGAGAAATCAAAGAAAAGCAGTAAATATTCTAGAATTCCAATATGTATTTTGTGTTCGCAAGTCCGATTTACATGAATTTCGAAGTACATACATGGGTATAGTGTTGTCATGGGGGAGTCATAAATCAGTGCGCGATGATTTGTTGAAGGGAGATTCCAAATACTACAGAGTTAGCTTTACGACATTCTTAAATAATTTGTCATTTGCATTTGCTCTTTGACTCTGCTCTTGAGTTCTTTTGAGGTAGGGATTCTAGCTCTTCTGCAGCACGCTTGGCCTGGTGCAAGGCATTTTTTGTTCCTTCTCTTTCTTTTCCAGGTTTTCTTGGATGTTTTGCGAGCCTCAATTCGGCGGACTTCAGTTCTTCACATCGCTGCTTTTCTTCATCTAATTATACACGGAGTTGTTATTGGAGAGCTTCACGTTTTCTTCTTTCTTTTCTTGGTTTTGCAGCCATGTTGAGTAAAAAGCATATGATGCATTGTACCTGTCTTTTATTTCAGCTATCAATTTTCTTACTTCCCAAATCGGATTTACAAATCGCAAGGGCCCTATCAGGGTTTCAGGAATGAACAAGCGCCTTTTTTAGTCAATATGTCGGATAAGTTTGAAAAACCTTCTCCACCTCTGCGTTTCCGTGCGGCAGAACAAAACTGCCTTTGCGACTTTAATAACCAGTTGGCACTTTTCCGCTTACTCCGAACCTCTTCCAAAATGTAGACGCATCGCCACGATTTTGAGAGGATCCTGACAGACTGCTTTGTTGAAGTCGGATTTCAGCTTTCAATCGAGATTGTTGCTGTCACAAAGCACGAACGGCATCGATCGCGCCACTTGTAGAGAACATTTTCGTGGTCCTGCTATCGAGGGTCAACAAATCTACAGGACTTTAAGAAATTGTTTAAGAGACTTTTTCCTACGATATAGAAGTATTGCATATGTTTTTGGTGATACGGTTAGAAAATTCATTTTATCTGAGGATGAGGTGTAAAAATATGAAAATTAAACCTTCGAAATTTTGAAATGAAAAAAAAATCCGCGCCGCCACGACCACTGCTATCAATCGTGGGCGTAGACTAAAATTTGATTGTCAATCTACATGTAATTACGATGGGGGGGACATTTTAGGTTTGCCTCGAACTATCAATCTAGAGAATGAGAGGCTTAGCTAAAAAAGCGTGAAATTTACGCATTTTTCGTCTTCTTAGTGCGAGTGCCTGTATGAGAACGTGTCTTCCTCAAATGCGCTGCCACATACGAATAAACAATGACCATGACCAGTTCTCTTTCAAATTTGAAGTTCATTCGAGCAATGGGTCATGAGCTAGAGGCCGAAGAACTCAAATTACCTATATTAGTCCCCCTCCCGTATCTGGGACTTTCCAGAAATGGCGTGTCGTCAGAATCTCGGGTGCGAAAGGATGTGGATTTTTTCCAGAAAATTCTATCCAACTCTTCGTTCAAAAGTAGGCATATCGATATTGAACATTTATTATCAAATGACATTGATATAGTATGGCAAACAGTTTTGGCAAATAAATATCGACAACATGTGATAGGAAATATCATCGAAAATGATGTGCACACTTATGACCGCAATTTTTTGTCACATATGTACGTCAAGCAATATGTCTCAGATCAGAGTATCCCCCGGAAAAGCTAAGATCACAGGCAGAAGTCGTTTAATGAATACTGTTCCTTTATTTACAAGCGTTCAGAAAGTGGTCACAGGTAAAGACTACCAGCAAATACGATGTCCCGCTTGATTGCCACGATTGCTACAAAAAAAAGAAGAGTGACATGAAGACAAACACCCACGAGCAAGCTGAAATTGTAACTTACCTTCTGCAAATTTGTTTTCTAAATCTGAATTTCCTATAGCTTTAGCAGCATTGCACATCTCTCGCATCAACTCTTCTAATCGTCTCATACAACGAATTATACTGCCTTCAAAAATATCCGTCATTTTGATAATATGTGAGAATGAAACTCCAACACACCACGCTGCGACCAAGTCCATCATGTGAGGCTTAAATGAATCCACATAAGCCTCTTCCTCCACTTCCATCTTGCACTCTCTGCATACTCTGGAAATAAAACAACATTTATGGCTGAGCATCGTTTAACATGTCATCATTGTATAGTAGCTAGAACATTCAGTTTATGATTTCTGATTCCTCAAAATCCTACATTTATTATCTTTTATGATGATGTAATTAATGACAAGCTTTCAGAAATCAATTATTATTGCTATGAATTTGTAGTAAAAATTACAAAATTCACTTTTGAAAAAATAAATTTCCTATGATTTTACTTTTATTTCTGACGGTTTTTGATACTTAAGATTCTTCACAGCCTCTTAGCCGTGACGAAAAGTATCCTAAAAATAATTCTTGAAGGCTTGTGAAGAAGTATGATAATTTCACAATACTCTCAACCTTTACTCACATCTCATATGTGCAAATAATCTGGGCTAAAATGAAAATTTGATCTAAAAGATAGAAATGAAGATAGCAATTCATAACAGGAAAGCAGAATTGGATGCCAAGAAAACGGATTTTCCTAGTGCTTGACCAAAAAGCATAATTTTAGCATCAATCGATGGGCCTACTCTTAAGCAGTAAGAGCCGATTGATGTTCCTTGTAAAGATTTGGCAGAAACATAAGTTTTACAGTGCTAGGTAAAAAGTTTGCTACAATTGAGAAATACGGTATTTTTTCAAAAATTACCAAACTCATGTGCAAATTATAGACAGTCAACATCATGAATTCATTACAGTATAAGAATAACATCATGAGCTCTAAACTAGCATGAGAAAGTGTCAATCTTGTCTGAGCACCTTTTGCAGCGATAACTGCCGGCATTCGATCAGGCACTGACTCCACTAATCGCTTGCACATGCTAGGCAGTTCCTCGTCGCGATGCCACACGACAATGAATTGGGCTATCAGGTCACTTTTATTAGTAGGCAGGCGGCTTTTCACTTGGCGTTTCACAATCGCCCAGAGATTTTCAATTGGATTGATATCCGGAGAAGATGGCGGACAGTCTAGCAAGGTTATTCCCCTTCTGCGCAGATGGTCCTTGTCAACTTTGGAGACGTGACAAGGCGTGTTGTCTTGTTGAGATATTCCATCGTGTTGTGGGAACCATTCGTTTAACTGAGATACAACACTATCGTCGATGATTTTCTCGCAATAATAGGTGTTCATACTTCCTTACCGACATGAGCCCTACCGGCATCATAATAAGAAAAACATGCCCACATCATAACACTCACGGGGTGCTTCGCTGACTTGTTGAAGTGTTCAGATGTCTTAGGATGAGCATCAACAACCCGAACAAATTGAGGACAGTTATCCAAAATTTGAAGAGTAGTTTCGTCAATAAATATTACCGTCTTCCAGTCATCAACAGCGAGATGCTGATGTGCTTTGACCCAGTCCAGACGCTTTTCTTGCTGAGTTCTGTTCAGAAAAGGACAATTAGCTGGCTTCACGGCCTTGCATTCCTCTTTCCGAAGATGACGTCGCACACTAATGATATCACAGTCTCCCGCAGCTCCAAAATCGCGCTGAATCTGAGCTGCAGTTGACCCTCGGATTTTTTAAACACGAAGATTTCAGATGACGTTTTCCTCGATTGTCAAAGGTGGATGGACGACCACAATTTTGGTAAAGAGTTTCATACTGTCTCGTCTCTTGGTATCGTTGAATTGTTCTTGACACAGTAGACTTTGAAGTATTCAGATCAGAAGCAATTTCAGTGACGCATTTATCGGTGTGTTGATGGAAAGTAACAATTCGAAGCCGGAGGTCGTTATGAGACTGCATCTTGTCCGCTTATGATTTCGTAGTGAGTGAACACTGATTGTAAACAATTGCAAATTCAAATTTGAATGTCTTGGTTGACGGCGATGTGTTTCTTATCATAGATATTATTCAAACTTAACTTGGAGCGACAATTGCAAATTCAAATTTGAATGTCTTGGTTGACGGCGATGTGTTTCTTATCATAGATATTATTCAAACTTAACTTGGAGCGCTGGCGCTGTCATTACTGATTCATATACATGCATCTGCGTTGACTTAAGACATGAATGAAAATGCTGTCATAAATAGAACTCTATACGCTAATGCAAACTTTTCACCTGGCACTGTTGGTTTGTGAGGAATATTCCTGCCAGTTGAAATTACATTTCGAGGATGTCCACAGAGCAGTTTTATCAAGACTATTGTGGGAGGACCATTTTGATCTTGCTACGAGTAGCTCGTAGATTACAATTTGCCAGGTAGAAAAGGGTCTGATAGCAGGATAAGATAAATCTCATGAAAAGGAAATCCAGAAATAACTCAATTACATGTTTGTTGCATCGGGCTTGAGATGTCAAACTACAGCATATAATGCCGTTGGTAGAATCCAAATAGGTGGTGAAAGGATCAGTGATATTTGTTATGCCGATGATAAATTTCCACTGGGTACAATTTAGGAATACCATTTCATCCCACTGATTTATTTCAGCTATCTGTTGTTTTGCTAAAGTTTAATCAACTTGTAATGAGCTCGCTTGGAGCGAACCATGCATGAGATTCCGGCGGCACGCCATTTCTGGAAAATTCCAAAAGAAATCCCCTTTTCATGCTAGTTACTCTAAGCCCGATACGAACAACTACCAATCTAATTAACAAACTTCATAACCATAATGCATACGCAGTAGATGTATTATAGGCGATTGTTTTATGCAAAATCTTGATATTTGATGTTATCTTTCAGCTCACAAACGCAATACATATTCAAAAGTAGAAAAGAGTGTCATCGAAAAATCACGCGTGCATGCAAAATTCTTTTGCCAGAGAAGCATGAAGCAGCACGTCACTGGCCTAAATTCGCAGAAAAGGATGGAAAGTAGGAAATAATTTTGACATCAATCAACACTGTGACTAATATAATTGAATAGAATCTTAACGATGCTGTTGTACAAAATGATATCGTAGAGAAAACTAAAATTACAAAATGTAGAAAGTAAACTGGCGCTAATTCCGTCTGAGATGGATCAAATGGTGCAAGCTTATATTACAGCAGAATGGCACTCGTCTTCCACGCAAAACTTCCGATGATACTGAATCACAAATATGGGCAGAAAGAGAGACTGAGGCAACTTTCGCCAAACATGGAGTACTTAGAATGTATAACAAAGCTACACTCGTCCAAAACATGTGACAATATAGAAATAACAAATAGCAGGATATATATGTATATGGAAAGAATACTGACGTAAAGTTCGCCAAATACAGGTAATACAGAGATATCAAATTAAATGAAAAAGTAAAATAGCAAGACGGATACAACTGATGCTTTTGAATGAAGTGCTGTTCGTCTATACCGAGAATCTAAGAAAGTGATATCTAGGCCTCTAGATCCGTTCACCATCTGATGGCAATATGGTGATTTTATAAGGACAGGGCAGAAGTTAGGTTATTTATACTGTAGGTTGACAAGTCATTTATATTATGGTTGGATAGATATCTCGTCCGAGAATAACAGGTACTTTGAATGCCGGTGAGTCAAATCATTGAAAGCATCTTAGACATTCGGGTGCACGCTGGAGTCCTTAATATGGTATTTTCTAGTTGCCATGGCTATAGGTAGTGAAAATACATATGTACATGATTGATTTTATAAACGGCTATTTTAGAAATTAAGCTTAATCTTTCCAAGAATGTGTGAATGTCCTCAGCTCTTATTGTGTACCGCAGCTTTTGAAATTTAATTTGAGGTTTAATCATTCGGTTGTCGAAAAATCTGTGTTTTTGTATTTTTCAATAAAGCATTTTAAGCTTGATGCGTCACAATAGAATACGGAAGGCATATGTATTAATAATCATACTTAGAAAAATACATGAAAACGAATTTCACCGCTCGAACAATTCACGATTTCTCAACAATCGAATTTCAAGAACTACGATTCAAAATGCATGCAGAAGCTGAGGGTATGGGCAATCTCGTCCAGAAATTATTGAAAACTACTGTGTTACTATGTCTACTAATTACCATGACTTACTATGGAGGAAAAATCTTTTAACTTTTCACATTTTCATAAATCATGGTTGACGTTGGACATGAGCATGTGAGCAAAGGACCCTTACAATAGAAAGTGAAAATGCTGGCAAATAAGGACATTCAAGTGTATGACTTTTCACTACAGAGTTCCTATGCAGTGATTGTCATAAAATTATAATACTACAGAAGCATGTGTTTTATTGCATGGGTTGCATTAGACCGTGTCTCCCGTTCGCCTTCATCAACGAGACCTAGCCATGCGATCATTTTCTGCATCGTGAAAACATGCTCTACACGATTATATACGTTAAAATCAACAACCTTTCAAGCTGTATTCGAGTCTCTTGGGCGCCCGGTGTGTGGAGTGAAGTGCTACGTATGTCCACTGTTTGTCACACTAATCTCATTTGAATATTTATGAATATTCAAATGCACTGCTCCGACTCATCCATAACCTTCATTTGGCCAGGCTGCTGTATATATTTGAGATGTGACGAATACTATTCATGAATAGCATGCCGTGTAAACAATAGTAGCACAGCAGGGAAAATATGCACATGGCTTTACATAGAATATACATTGACAGTTGAAACATGCTCGTATATCGGAATATGTATATCTGGACAAAAAAATAATAATTAATATCTTAGAAATTCCTGGCTCTTTCCAACTCAAAAAATATTATATCATCATGACTAGTCAGGGCATCTTCCAAGTATATATCGGAAAAGTTTACAGGCTACACAACAACTGTAAACGATTGACTTTCGACAACTTAAGCAAATTCGTATAGACTCACGAAGATTAACATGTTTGATCTGAAAAATCAACTAGAAAGGAAGCATTAGAAATTTGATATTTATCCTCCACTAATTTATTTCAATGTACACGTTAAATTATAATATGCACTCCATTTTGTAATTTCCCGAGTTTTATTGAAGTATATCGAAATTTTGATAAATTCAGTGATACCAACCGATACTACGAGTAAAAGACGATAGAATAATATACGACTATCGTTATCCCTGCGAGGAGATACAGCGGATGCAGCTCCTTTCAAAGTTCAAAGCATTCCCCATTCGATGTTAACCCCTAAATGAGTACAAAAATAAATTAATGCTATGAACCCACCTGACAATTCTTCTCGCAGTTTCTTGTAACGTCCGCAAACTGTGTCCTAGTTCTTCTGTCAGGCTTGGCATTTCCGATGCTTTCTCCTCGAACACAAAGCATGACAACAAGGCAGCAACGTGAGGGACTGACAAATCATTGAACACACCATTGAAGAGGAGTTCTGTTAAAAGCAATTCATCTGCACCTGATATTTCACATGCTACTCTGCCTTTAACCGTCACAACATCTGTATTAGAACAATATTGAAGCCGTCGAAGCACTCGCTTTCTGCGCAATAAATCCTCCCTTTGAAGCAACGATTTCTTCTCGTCCAATTCTTTGTCAACATTTGCTATATCCGTTTCCTTCTGAAACAAGTAATGCATGAAAAGGTTAGTCAATCAAGGAACAAGAGAAATGATGCACATGCTATGTCATACATAGATGTCTTGCTAAAGTATCGTTGAACAACTATTTAGGCTAAATGCAAATTATTCAAAATGAGGATTAACCAACTGCAGATAAGGGTATAATCAAATGAATAACGTTTAGTGGCGCATACCTTGAGGGGAAGAGTAATTTCAGTCTGTATTTGGCGATATTTTACTCTGATGTGGCCATTGGGTGCGTACTTCAAAAAGAAAGTAATTGGAAAGGCTTAATTGTCTGTGTAAACCAATTTTCTCCAAAGGCCTCGTCCACTTAATCAAAGTTATGTTATTTGACCCCTTGATATCAGATGGCCACCTTCTTCGAATTTTGAGACATTGCTGTCAGCATTTTTAATGCATCCTCCGATAGTACATCTAGGAATCCCTTTCAATTTTGAAATTTTGATTTGTCTCAACTCGTTGTGAGGAAGCTTCACTATTTCATATTTCTGTTTGGGAGTGCTCATTAAACGCTTGAGAATTGATTTATGAAAATTAAAGGACAGCATATTCCCATTGACGATAATCGATGGACAATCAACGGTGGAATTGAAATCTACATAGCTGGCTTAGTGACGGATCAAGGTGTAACATGACACTTCCATTGCAGTAACAACTAACTGAATGTGAAAACCGCTACGAAGGTGATAAAGGATGGAGTGTAAACAAACTGATAGCGATGACGCTTATCACAACTAGATACTCCGATTACGGAATGAAAGTGCATTTTCTCGCATGTGTTTGATGTCAATTCATAAGTCAAGGCGAATTGGCTAGAAAAGTTACACGAATTAATTAGACATTTTTGATTGCCATTCCTGTCGAATTATGTGAAGTGTTGACTTCCAGCAAGACGTTACGCAAATTTCATTGAGTGCAAAAGATAGGAAATTAACGTTTTGCAAAGAGCGAATTAAGCAATTTGAGGAGTTATGCGATGTCGAGTTATCCAATTTCTACAGTAACTGCCTAGCATCAAAAGGCTATAACAAATTATGCTTTTGTAAAAAGATTAACCGGAAAATCAATTTTTTATGTTATTTAAATTTTAGATCGCAGCTTTCCCTGGGACCATTTTGAGCAGGAATCGTACAGATACATGTATATCAACTTCATGAAGAGGTCATCATAGTGCGTGACGCGATACAATTATTGGATAATTCAGATACTACTACTCATGTGATGAATCAGTAAGCAACATATGGTATTTGGATATTTGTCATGAATTTTCAACATCGACGTCCTCGTAATGTATATGTTTTGGAAGCACCATTAAATCCCAAAATTAACTTACCATAAAAATTGATCAGAGTTCAAACTTATCTGAATTAATTCTACCATCCATGTTGACAATATTTCGATTCGAGTGTACATTATGGTACAAAGACTCCGCACTCCAAAATCTTACGATGAAAAATTTCAACTTTACTTTTCTTACTTTAATTTCAACTTACTTCGCCTTATGCATGCAGAACATTACCTGTTGACCTTAAATGTATCATAACTGATCAATCGCCTTTTATTATGTCAAAATTAACTTCTTATTATAAATTGTCTGGATTCCACTACTGGGTAAGTCGCATTTACGAAGCGCCAAATATGAAAAATATGTCTTTTCTTGTTAAATCCAAATATAAGCAAGATCAGTACGATTTTCCTGTACAGACCAGTAATACTACACCTCTAGTATGTGGGACAGATGAAATTTTCATTCTTTGCCGAGTCCTCATTATTTAGATTAACGTCGGTCATATGACAAATGGCCCATTTCTTCATGTCCACGATAAACTTACTTTACTAAGATGTGAAATTTCGCATAATTGGTGAAGGAATCAAACTATAGCCTCTATGGTATTTGTGGAATAACATTGTGATATACATAAAATGTTGTGTCAAATGACTGTATGATGTACATAAATCAGGATATACAGTGTATTTCCTTTCCAAGCGGCTAGATTTCTTAGCCATTAGCTCAACAATACTTGTAAAATCTGCAGATGCAAGCTGATGCAGATTTGTACAAGGTAAGCCACGAATCTGCGAGTTTTACGATCAATAAACGATTACTTTTTGCAACTACCGTCCTGTGAAAACGCATAGCTGTTCAAGCGGATAGCTCGAAATCGCGCTTGCGCAACCTTGTCTTGTAGATAGCTTTCCTAGGTACCTTTCGGGTGCAAATTGATAAAAATTTGTATCAATTAGGACACAAATTTTCATTTTTTCGATCAATAAGCGAAGCTTTTTTGCAAGCACTATTTTGTGAATATACATAGAAATTCAAGAATCTCTCAAAACGCGTTCACGCACACTTATCATGTATTACACATTCTGAAGTACACATAGACGTAAATCGATGCAAATTTGCCTATGTCAAAGGAAAAATCTGCGTGTATTTCCATCACCAAAACATCCATCTCATAATTACCTCAATGCGAAAGCGCATACAATAGCATAAAACGATTGTCTGTAAAATCAAATTACGTTCTCTGCAACAGTAGGCTGAAGCAGACATACAGGATTGTGACATGTGTAGACTTACTTTTCATCTAGAGACTTGAAATTTTATGCGTTTTCATGAGAGAGTAGCTGCCAAAGAGGATGCCTAGGGCAATTAAATTTAAAGTAATTGAAAGTGTTGTGGATCTCTACAATACCATGCATAGAGATCATGTCGAATCGCATGCTTTAGTAATTACTATGCTTTCAATAAGTTACAGCATGGCTGAAAAGGTTGTTAAACCAAATCAACCTCGACCAATACGTATTTATTGACCGAGGGCGTAAATGGATATTTGTTGCTATCTGTTAATTTGTTAACAACCCATGCTGCAACCTATACTTAACCCTCTAACTACCATGGGGTCAATTTTTGACCCGACTAATGATCTTTTTCATAGCAAATTTCTCACAAGCTCTCCAACATGTAATGGTTCTGTGACTTTGTCTGCATGAATATTGCGCTTATATTTTTGTATTTGGATATGTAATAATGTTATTTATAAAGGCGCATCACTGGAAAATCAAAATTCCATCACTAATTACCATGGGGGTCATGTTTTGACCCCAAGTTTCAATGCACCAGAAAAATGTTGTGATGCGTTAACAAATTTATCTTGTTTACTGGTGCCAATTTTTCTCTGAAATAATAGTTTGCTGTAGTAGATCGAATTACTCCATTATTCGATCCATCTTGTGTAGGCCTATATAGCCTTGATGATGTCCTCACAAACAGAATATGCCTTTGAATATCGCATGATCAATATCAAGTATATTGACAATGAGCTTTCGTCACACGTGTGTTCCTGGCAAGCGTGCGGTCTGAGCGATTTCTAGCGCCATACACACAAAGCGGAGAGCGCACGCTTCATACCAAGATCTATCTGTTTTGATGAATTGCATGTGCACTGAAATCATCCGAACTTCGATCGAATGACTCACGACTAGGTAGTGGAAATGACATTCATTTATTCTGTGGCTGGCAGACGCTTGTGAACAGTGACATTACATTTGAGGTGTTTATGGCCGAAGGCTTTTCGTCTTGAAGGACACAGCGAGCTGCTGCTCTTCTGGCGACTAATACGTTGTTTGGAACTAATATAGAAGAAGAGTCCATTGATGATGATGTCTCAGAAGCAGAAAACTTCAGTGAACCAGCTAATCAATTATCTGAAGTGAGCTACGATGATGACGTCTTGGAGGATGAAAGTTCGGAAAGTAGTGAAGACCAAGAAACTCAAACAACACCTGAGTCTTATCATGTACGAGATGGAAGTATCTGGAATCCTCATCCATCGTCACAGGGTCGTCGAAGGCAACATAACATTGTGCGTGAGCAACCAGGTCCCACAAAATCAACCACAGAACGATCGGGTGACCCATTATATTGGGAGCTTTTTATTGCTTCATAACACCAAGTATGATAAGAATGATAATTACACATACCAATGAAGAAGGTCATCGAGTTCTTGGAGATAGATGGAAAAACGCTGACGAAAAAGAGCTGCAAACTTATATTGGACTTCTTATACTGGCTGGTGTGTATCGTGCAAGATTGGAACCTATTGAAAATCTGTGGAACCGAGATCATGGACGCCCTGTTTTCGCTAAAGCAATGTCGAGGAATCGATTCAGTGAACTCACAAGATGTCTGAGATTCGATGATAAAAACACGAGAACTGACCGACGTTCTAGAGACAAGCTAGCTCCAATTAGAGATTTTCATGATCTATTTGCTGCTAAGTGTCGATCAAATTTTAAGCCGGGGACGAATGTTACAGTGGACGAGCAGCTGGTGTTATTTCGGGGACGGTGTGGTTTCAAGATGTATATACCCAGCAAACCGGGGAAATATGGAATCAAGCTTTGGCTCATGTGTGACGTTGAGACAAGCTACTGCTCAAATTTAGAAGTGTACTGTGGAAAAACTGGGCACTCAGCTGAAATCGGCCAAGGAGCCAGAGTGGTCATGCAAATGACAGAACACTTGAAGAATTCCGCAATGTCACAGGAGATAACTTTTTCTCTAGCATTTTTCTCAGCAATGCTCTGTTATCAAATAACCTGACCTACGTTGGTACAGTCCGACAAAATAAACGGTTTTTACCTCCAGTGATAACATCGAAGTGTGGTCGAGAAGAATTATCATCGAAATTTGCATTTCAATCGAATACAACTCTTGTTTCATATTACACTCCAAAAAAAGGAAGACTGGTTGTCCTGATGTCGACACAACATCACAGTGCAGAAGTATCCGATCGTGTCGGCAAGAAACCTGATATGATTTTAGAATACAATCGAACGAAAGGTAGGCATAAATAAATTATTTTCATTGTTCAGTTGTACATTATTTCTAAATGGTTTTGATTCATAGGCCAAAAGTAGGGTCAACTCCAGACAAATTATTGCTCAAAATATTCTTTATTATTTGATAACTTGAAGTATAAATTTCGAGCAATAATTTGTGCATTGTTTGCATTTTTGTCTCGAGGTAACCCTACTTTTGGCCTATTAGGCAATCATGAATCCAAGCCACTTCCTACTGACAGCACTTCTACATAGATGGTTTTGATTAGATGCTGGACTTTCATTCACCTGCACGTCATGTATAGTCTATGCACTGCATGCTTGAAAACAACAGACCAATTGAAATTATAGGATATTTCCTCAGACGTTTTACATATAGAAACATGTTCTCACTTCGAAGCCAGCTTTAGTGACACAAAATTAAGTTCATCAAAACATACATGTGCTAACAAAGCGGGATACTGTCTTTTTGCAACAAATTTATATCAAAATTTCTATACTCCTTTGAATATTCTCAGATGCATCTTCATATAAAATGCATCTAGAGCTAAAATAACATTTCTCAGATGCATAATACAGGCCTACATTTGCTTCTAGTTTCATATAGATCATAGAATAATATGAAAGCATAAGACCAATATGCTGATTACATAACGGCAGTTGGTCGACCTCATACAATCCACTTTTTCTTTTATTTCCAGGAGCTGTTGATACTATCGACAAGCTGACTCGAACATATTCTTGTAAAAGGAAGACAAGGCGATGGACAATGGCATTGTTTAGCAATTTCGTCGATATTACCTGTTACAACGCCTGTGTAGTCTTCTTATCCACTCATTCTAGTTATCACTTTGGAAAGTCACACAGAAGAAGACTTTTCTTAGAAGAATTGTCTCACATGATGATTTTGGATGCAATCACTGATCGAGAAAGCCGCGCAATTTCGAATGCTTCTTTTGATCGCATCCTAATCAAGCGCAAGAGATGCAGCCTATGTCCTCGCGAGGATGACAGGAAAAGCAGTGACGAGTGTTGTAAGTGTGGTGCCACAGTCTGCAGAAGTCATACGAAAATGAAGAAGAAATCTTTCACATACGTTTGTACTCACTGCCCAACAAATTAGCAATAACCACTCCTCTTTCTTATGTAGGTCTACTTATTCTGTCTGAAATTATACAATTTACTGTCATGTATAACTCGTATTGGTTTTAATACTCATTTTTGTATTCCACACAAATCGGTATGCCAAAATTTACAAAAACGATGATTGTCTTATGAAAATAATATTGGGGTCAAAAAATGACCCCATATGGTAGTTAATGATGGTTTTATCCCTGGTAGGTAGAGGGTTAATACTGTGACGAAGATAGGAACTTACTGAATTGCTTTCCAAAAAACTTGTGGCTAAGAATGTTATGAAAGATTTGAGAAGATAATCTCAAATTTAAGTTGAATTTCATCATGCAAAATGAGTTTTGCGAAATCTATTTGCCGAGAATAAAACCAATCAAGAGTTTATCGAAAATTATGGGTTTTGAAACGCAGTGAAAAGGCGAAATTTTCTGAAACTGCCGATAACATTTTACTTCGCTCTAATTTTGTATTATCATGAGGGTGACACTTAGATGCAAAATGAAATGACATTTATCCCTTTCAATTGATCATCAATCAATCAATCCAACTCATCTCTCACTACACTGCGCTTTGTTTTCAGATCCTCATAATGTGTGAAGAAGCGAAAAGCATGAAGTTGATTGATTTCAAGTTGAATTTTTCATTTTCATTGATCCTTTCAGTTAATATTAATTATTAAGAATAACACAAGTGGAGAATAGATAATAGATCTAACTTTATTTATATAATTAGCTTGTCAAAAATCACTGCTTCAATCTTGCGTATTTCCTCTAGCACATTACTACGATTACAAGAAGAGATTCGCTAGTATTCTTGGCTGCCGCTGCTACTCATTCTACAATATGTACTTTTTTTGGAGTCGGAATATACCCAACTCCTTCTAACTGACAAGTTCTGCACTTCAACCACTCCATTCTCACGTGAGGAAAATCCGCTAAGTTTCCTACCAACTGTGCAGCCTTTTTATCATGTGAGCGGTAGCATGCTAATGCAAGAGCACATGTATATATCTTTTTCATTAACTCAAAACAATAATAAGTTGAAGACTGCTACGTGTAAGTGCGATGTAACACTAGGTACTGATAACAGGGCTGCCTCTCTTATCAAAAATAAAAACAAGAAAGTCAAATCGGAATGTGCCCCTCAAAGTATGAAACTTACAATCATTCGATATCACATAACCAAGTAAGTTTTGGAAGCGTTCAGGCAGAAGTTGGGTCTGTTCTAATAAAGATGTTTCTGAATCCTCATAGTCAGTAAGTAAATAAATGTTATGAAATTATTACATTTTCAATCATCAGTTTCAACAATGTGCACTAGAATGCATTATTCGTACAGCTACTGTTGTCAGAACTGTTTTCGAAGGTTAGACAGATTGTTCTACAAAGACCCCTCTGCCTGCCCCACCCCCCAACGCAAAATCAGCATGAAGTTATTATTGAAAGCTGGAAGATTTCAGTTCGAAATAAGAACTGCATATTATCGGATAAACTAGATGTAGGCCAATGGACCTTGACAACTTTCCTCATTAACAAAAATTTTACATTCAACAGGGCTGCCACTCTTATCAAAAATAAAAACCGGAAAGAAAATTTTCATTTCGTTCAAAAATTTTACATTCAAATTTATAATGCACTATTCTCGTGCAGCTCTGTTATCTATTAATCGTAACATGACGTCACACAATAGAAGATCCCGTCTTTATTGTGAAATTTTTTCATGAAACCACTAGGATTTGCTGTTCAGCTGCTCGACGTTTGGAAGACTGCTTCAGCAGAGCGGACTGGCCACAACAAATATCTTCATAAAAAATCTATGGATCAGCGTGGTCTAATTTTTTGGGCAAGCATTTCCTTAAGCCATCTACTCAGGGGGAGCCGAGAATGTTCGTGAAATTTTCTTTTCCATGCTGTATAAATAGATACCGAATGTCATAAAAGATAGGAGCATCTTCATGCAGGATGGAATAGCAGCGCACTATTACTACCCATCGTAAATGTATTTAAACAGCAATTTTCCTCAATCCTGGATTGACCGAAATGGGAGACTTTGGAATGGCTTCTGATACAGCATAAATTAACGACTAAAAACAGTCGCATTTGCTCAATACTATAAGGAAGCAGAATTCTATATTGTGCTCAAATAGAGACGCCATGCATCTTAATTTGCTTTTTAATCTGAAATGATGCCCATACCACCAAAGCAGAAAGTCAAGAGATGAGAGCAACATTTGATACAATCCATTACGGGAAATACAAACGTTTCTGAATTTTTAGCCGTCTAGAGTTGTTTGTAGCTTCCGCAATTATTCGGAAAAAAAACTTGCTCTCATCTCTTGTATTTCAGACATCTGTAATAATAAACAATAACATGTCTAAGAACAACTTTTGAGCTTTAAATGAGATCATGACAATTATTTGACTTAAAGCTCAGCCGCCATCGCATAAGTAAACGAAACATCAACACGAAAAGAAATCCTCATCACTTCTGCAGTTGCTTGCGAGATTTCAATTTTCGTTGGTGTCTTCGCCGAAATTTAGCCGCTTTTGCAACAAAAGATCGAACAAAATAATTTTTCATCAATCTCGTGTTTTTCCGGAACTTCTCGGTAGATTTCCTTTTCATATTTTTTGGCAGAAGCTTCTTGAAAGACAGGTTTTGGAGAGCATCAAAGAATTCAAAACTCAATTCATAATCTACTCCATAATAACGTACTACAAGTTTTTCGTCTTATCAAGCTTTCCCACCGAAATTTAGTTCTATTTCGAAGCATTGATTACTTGCGTTTCGTCTTCATGACTGACGAAGGAATCACTGACTCGCTTGTAGAAGGATCCTGTCAAAGCGTCAAGTGGATTTTTAGAAAGTAGCTGCTTTGAAATCGAAGATGCAAATTTGAAGGGGTTTTAAGGTCCCCTAACAATCTACGTAGCCCCGTTCACAATTAGATAAAGGGTCCCTACATAATCCAAAAAAGCCCCCGTATTCAATCTTTAAAGGCCCTTTCACAATCTCAAAAGGGCCCCTTCGCAATCTCAACAGGGTCCTCTTCATATTCTCAAAAGGGCCCCTCACTATCTCAAAAGTGGAACCTTCACAATCTCAAAAGGGCCCCTTGCGATCCTAAAGGTGCCACCTTCGCAATGTCAGCATGCAGTGTCAGCTCAAAAAGGCCCTCTTCACATTCTCATAAGGAACTCCCTCACGATCTTAAAGCGTCCCCTCACAATCTCAAAAGGCCCCTCACGATCTAAGAAGGTCCCCTCGCAATTTTATAAAGGGTCCCTACATAATCTCAATAGGACTCCCTTCACATTCTCAGAAGGGCACCTTCGCAATCTCAAAAGGGTCTCTCGCTATCTCAAAGGAGCCCTCGCAATCCCAAAGGGCCCCCTTCGCAATCTAAACAGGGCCTAATCAACATCTGAAAGGGCCCTTCACGATCTGAAAGGGCCCCTCACTATTTAAAGAGCATGTAGCTTGCATGAACCGAAGTCTATGACATCTGGATTTGAAGAGGTGAATAGTTTAATGAAGGCTGCCATAACATGCGTCCCGTCGTGGTTGATAGCCAGTACGCTTTTGGCCGGAATGTTCACGACTTGCAGAAGAGTTATCACTTCAGCAAGAATTATTTCAGCACTGCAAAGTTTCGGTGGCGCTCGGTTTCCTGCAAGAGCTTCTATCACAACCTTCCTGTCTATTTTCAAGCAGAGGTGGAACCGGTCGAGATTTTTGTGACCCGACCGGCCGGTCACGTGATTCGACCAGTACCCGACCGGTCAATTCGTTGTACTGATGCATATTCGCATGCATGTATACACAGCACTTCATAATCACAGACAAATAGGTACGTACATGCATGTATAGTGGGTAGGCCTAACTGATTATCAAGAAACGCGAAAATATATTTACTTTAACGTACTGCAGTAGAAGTGCTTTACTAAGAGTCTAAATTGAGTACTGTACACCTATTGTAAGAATCAGACGGTCAGGTGGATCCCATACATGCGTACAAGTCATGTACATGCACATCGTAAAAAGAAGACAAGAACATTATTGAAAACAATTATCATTGAATGAAAACAAATACCAATATCTCTATAGCTTGTCGTCTAGACATGAACAATAAAAAAAATCGGATCCCCAATGATAATATCACCACAGTCCGTTAAGCGACGCTTCCTTCAGAACTACCAGACTTTTCGACAGTTGCTGGAGAAAGACTGCTTCTTTTTGAAGACACAATAGCACCTTCAGTGCTGAAATGTCGCTCGCTCTCAGCACATGTATTTTTCTGGCTAGCTGACTCCAAGATGGAAATTCTGACTGTTTTCCCTTCCAGAACTCTGGTGGATTTGTGATGGTAGCGGCAAGGTATTCCTCAAACTCAGACTGGAGTTTTTTATTAGTGGGGATCTCAGTAGTTGCTTTTACTGTGGGTCTGTTACGCAATGACGAGAATGGATCATGAAGAGAACGAAGTTTAGAAGGTGTTGGTTAGAAACTTCTGATTTTTCGTTATGCAAATATTCTATAATTGCAGCTAACTCATATTCTGGGCTCGGTCCCTAGCAGTCCACCTGGCCAATTTTTTTTAAAAATTATGATTTTTGGTACAAGATCAAATATTCGCATTTCAATAGTACACGAAAATCTAGTATATTTTATCACGTCAGCAAGCACTGAGGCCGGCTCTCTTTCGAAGTAAATAAATTTTGATTCATATTTACCTCATGTTTCGCTGTTACTTAACAGTGTCGTTAAAAGTAAATATGCAAATCACTAGTTTCTCACAGACACGTGAATGCCAATATCAGTTTCTTGCATTCATACGGGGGAATGCGCGCGCGCGCATCAGGGAAAAGAGGCTTGACGCTAAACTGAGAGTAGTCCATCCTTCCCTTTCTAGATCTGTGATTTGCACATCCTACTGACATTAAATAAGTGATAACAGGTAAAAGGAGCTCAGAAAAAAGATCCCCTTCAGATAGGCCTACATATTCAACGAAGTAAAATTGACCAGTCTTGACCGGCCGGTCGACCGGTTTCACCTGTGCTTTCAGGTAAATCGAGGTCAAGAATTACACTTCGCCGATTGGAGCAACAGAAAAAAGCAGTCTAATCTAGCTGTTTGTACCCAGTGGAATTGTTTCTCTCATCTAAGCAAAGTGTGAACAAAGAACACCTTAACGCAGCATAAAGTTATTCCGACAGATATGGACCTACTGCTTTTGTGATAAGATAGGTTGCTTTGGTTTTCCCACACGAGACATTGGATGCTATCACATCATTTGGAAAAATTTTCTTGAACAGACCTTTGTAATGCGATGTTTCGGATGCGACATTACATGATGTACGACTGGCAATAAATACTGACCATAAAACTTCGCTTTTCAGCGAATACTCTTAGCAACTGTCTCAAACATAGTGGTTTGATTGATTCTAGCGGTCATACTGTATTATCCTTATGTTTAGCAACTTTGCAGTGCTTCGTTACTGATGTAAACCCATCAGAAATTGAAAAAGAAGCACACCATCAACTTTTTGCTTTGTATTCAAATGATCAAAATAATACTGATCAATGTATCAAAAATAAAGAATATATAGAGCTTCCAAAACATGGAAATTCATGCAAATTCGAGCTTCGCTATTCTGGCCACGTTGCGTCTCTGAAGAATATCTGCGGCAAAATGAATTCTTCAATACAATAAAATTTGCAAACACATTGACAAGACTAAATATATTTGTGAGAATCGAAAAAGTATCCTGTTATGACAACAGCAAGAAGGTGCATATACAAGAATTACCCAAATTGTATCTTAGTTTTTTTTATGAATCAAGCAGTTTGTAAAAATGATACGAATGATTCAAGTTTAGCCTAAAGCAAGTAGTTGAATGAATTAAAATCATTGAAGAAATAACTGTCTAACATTAGTATGGATTCGATAAAATCCGGACATTTGATGATTTTGACAAAAAATCCGGACATCGGCAGATTCTGTCAAAAAATACGGACGTTTGGCAAATAATTATTTGAATTAAGTTCAACTGAATCTCTCTGGCGGTTTAACTTATCTCTACCACATTTTCTGTTTACTATATTTTAAAAATTACATGTCATGGTTGCATATGATGCCTCCATACCGACTGCCTTGTACTTTGAATTTGCTATCGCTTTCAGAACGAAAATATGTGAATTTAAATAGACATTATTGAAAGATCAAATGTCTGATGTCATAATAAAACTTCACAAGCTCTTACCGCCATTTTCATGTCATATTGAGGCAGCATAGCTTTCAGCTTGTCTGATTCATGGAGCCAGTGATTATCCAGTCGTTCTTGAAATGCTTCTACTTTCTGTAATGACAGATACTATGGTTACTGTAGTACAATTCACAAATCGGTATCTTTCCTCACCTTCATGAGATCAATGAATCGTCCCTCCCGTATTTTCATGTCTTGCACAGGATGCAACATTGGCATTGCATCTCCAAACTTCTCCTGTGCGGCATCGACTGAGGTCAATACTGAACGGCGATTCTTAGCGGACATGAGATCTTTGGGCACGAAAACGCGGACGGCAGAGAGGCCATAGATGAGATCTAGTTTAATGGGTACAATCTCTGCCTCCCCTTCTTCCCCTGTCGGACAGGGTTTGGTGGCCGAGGAAGAGTCGCGCCATGTCTTCAGAAGGCAGTCAACGACGTAGAATGGATTGGACAACTCCCTTTCTTGCTTCTTCACGATGTTGAGAACCACTCCCCAACCAAAGTCCGAATCCTTCGACACAACCTAATAATGAGCATAATTCGTCATACAGACTTAGGGAAAGACGATGGAAAATAGTGATATCAACATGAACAAAGCAGGTACATGTAATGTATTTGAAATTATAGTTATTCAAGTCTTCTGCTTATCTTCAAAATTACGTCTGATAACAAACATCATTTACCGTTGATAGTAAAGGACAAGGTAATGGAGTGGTGAAACTGAAATTTTAGCAGACAAAATAATCATATTCTAGATAACACAATATCAGAGCAGAAAGTTTTTGCATTAATACATCTTAATATTAATGTATTTTCAATATTGAAGGGTGTTTGTTATTAGCATCTCCAAGATTTGTAAAAAGTTTCTCAATCACAAGGTGACATCAGTGATCACATGCACATGAAAAACAACTCTGAACTAACAAGATGAAGTAAGAAACCAAAATTACGATCGCTAATTACTTCATCTAATTATGCAAACCAAACTGATTCCTAAACCAAGTGTCTCGGCTGAGTCACCAAGTACTCAATACTCAATTGATTATGAGCTTGCAATTTAATTTGATGAGAATATGCAAAAGGTAAACGAAATTTCTGGGTTGTGCAGTGACTTCGGAAAAAATGGCCACCGAGCTCCTCGGATATTGTGATTTCATTCTTGTAGGGGCCTTAAAAGATTATGCTTATCAGGACACAACAGGTGATAGCAGTCATTTGAAAGAAAATATCAATTCTGCAGTTAGTTCAATTTCTTCTGCGGTGTTAGAATCCGTGCATGATGCATCAGGTGACCACTTGCTTCGCCGCGCGATCATTTCGAGCGCTTTCAGGCGCTGACTATCAAAATTTAGGTCAAAAAATTAAATTGTCAGAGATTAATTGCAAACACACTGTTCAATATCAAAATTTCCCCAAAAGTTCGAATTTGATGTCGAATTTCGTGTTTGAAGTCGATTTATAGCTGAATATTTGAAATTTTCCTCAAAATTACATTTTTTAGAATTCACATTATTTTTTACATGAATTTTATTATGAAATTTTTTACACAGGAGAGTCAATTATTTTTCTTTTTAACAGTAGTACCTTCATATAAAGTCAAAAATGATTGAAAAATATGTATACATGTGGATTCATTTCATCATCAATTTTTGCTGCGAAATTCTACATGGTATCACACATGTAAAAAATGCAGGGCTGCCACTCTTATCAAAAATAAAAACCGGAAAGTCAAATCGGAATGGGCCCCCTAAATTACGTAGTCGTGGGCTCCCCCCAAAGTAAGAAACTTACGATCATTCGATATCATACAACCCGGTAAGTTTTGAAAGTGTTCAAGCAGAAGTCGGGTCTGTTCTAATAAAGATGCTTCTGAATCCTCACAGCTAGCAAGTAAATGTATAAAATTATTACTGATATTTATTCGATCATCAGTTTCAACAAGGTGCACTAGAATACATGACTTGAACAGCTGCTATTTTCAGGAGAACCGTTTTCGATGGTTAGACAGATGTACTACAAAGACTTACCTGTACTACTTTAGTTTTACTTGTTGGTGAAAGTGTACTACATGCCCCCAATGCAAAATCAGCATGAAGTTATCGAACGATTGACGATTTCAGATCGATATAAAGACTGCATCTTTTCGAATAATCTGCATGTAGGCTCATGGATGATTTTACTTAACAGTTTCAAAGACAACTTTCTTCATTTCGTTCAAAAATTTACATTCAAATTTATAATGCACTATTCTAGTGCAGCTTTGCCATTTTCTATTAATCGTGCACGCTACCCAGCCGATTCGACTTTAAAAAAAGCGAAAAAAACGAATCCTTTACTTAGAAAAGCGAAAAAAAGCGAACCGATAATTTTTACATCAAGCTATGTAGAATGGCGTTATAACGACATAATATGGCATCAAGCCACGACTACCACGACTACTACGAACCTGTGTAGATTGCGAATATTACTTTCTGGTACAAAAATGATAACTGATCGGAGTACCTCAGGAGGTATTTTCCTTGCATCTTGTTTAATGATTCGCAAATGCACCAGACCATATTTATATATAAAGTTGGCTTTTGTATTCTATTAATGATCAGACATATAAATTGCTTCAATTTTAGACAAATATTATAGATTCCAAGATTGTTTCATAACATTGCTGAAACATAGTGTTGAAAAAATCAAAAAAATACTGGTAGAAAATTCAGCAGAATGAAGATAATTTTAGAATTTCTAATGTGGTTAAGGAAATTTCTCTAACTGTCATGCTTCCAACTGCTAAATTAGCCTATAACTTTGTACATCTCTTTCATCTGAATATTCCAGGAGAATATTGATATTTTCAAGTATATTTATTAGATAGGGGTCTGTCGGCTAAAGTCATGCGAAATGGATCATATGACGAATAAAGGATCCTTATTCAGGGTGTCTACTGGAATTTCAAGGTGGTGTTAGAGCACTTTTAGAGCACAATTTTGGGCAAAATAGAACACATTTTTATGCAAAATAGAGCACATTTTTTAGACGCAATAGAGCCCGAGAACGATCAAAATCTAGCTGTGTGATGAACGCAATTCTACGCGTATGATTACCTTCCTTACGGTAGGTCTACTTGACATTTATTTGTCCCGTTTATTAGTACACAAAAACAAATATTTTGTTTAGGGAAAGAAATGATTATTATCACTGCTAGAAAGCTAATACAAAAACCATAACTGAAAAAACGGCTGAAACATGAAATAAAAATCTATAAAACAATCCATTTGAAACAAATTACTATAACAATTCATATATGATGAGAGTAATCTAGAAGACAAAAATGATAGCCAACAAGACCATTACGATTGTAACTGGAATAGCTCTTTGTCATCACAAATATAATTGAAGGGGTTACAATGAGATTATGAAGAGAATGACATGGAACCTCTAAATAAAACTGAAACCATATTCTTTAAAATCACGACGCAGTGTTAAGGTGCACGCATGACATACATTAATTTAGAATAGTTCGGTCGGCTTTGAAGCACCTATCGATAACGAGAAACCTGTGATTACTTTTTCAAAACTGATTAACGTTAACCTAACTAAATTTTTTAATTGATCGATGTCTGAATACGGCTTTGCAGTCTTTTAATGTTCTAAATATCATAATTCAGGGCTAACGATTTTTACTCGATGATTTCGTGATAGGGCTGGAATCATGTTCAAACTATATCATGCAGCGAAACCTTAATTACAGCTTGGTAGAAAATAATTATATGAAAGTCAGTGCTATTGTTAATTATTATAAAAAAATGGAGAGATTGAAAGGGAAATAGATTAAGACAGTAACGACCAGGACATTTGCGTACAGGCTATGTCATCAGTGTACAAGTGTACTAATAACTCTGGTTTTATTTCATATCCCTTTTAACTGAGACAGGCTCTCATCATTTCTCGTTATGAGGTGTATATACAATGTAGATATTCAGTTGGGGGAATTATACATGAATGAATGATGTGTAATTATATATGAATGTCGTAAGGTTCTATTTTTAAAAATTCAGTAAATATTTAAAGGTTGTGACGGTGGATAGAAAGAAAAGTAATGGTCCACGAATACTCAAATACACTTTACATAAGCTTCTTTCTCTTCGTATCTAATTCTGAGACTACCATTGCTCTTTCTTCATCAAGAGCTCTCTTTTTCGCCTCTAGAATCTTGACTTCTTCTCGTTGTCTTTGTTGTTCTTCATTGAATTTCTTCTTCTCCGCTTGCTCTTTTCTCTTTCGTTCTAGCGCCAATCGACGACGGTTACTTGCCATTCGACAGGAGAGAAGAAATTTCTCGCTAAATTCTACCTCCGTTGTTCCACCAGCTCGTCGAATTCCGTCTTGGGCATGCCGTAACAAAACGAGGGATTAAGTATGAAGATTCTCTTTCAGAAGTAAAGCATTACCCCTAAAACCCCGTTCAACAGCCGCATTCCCGTGTGAGAGAATGAGAACCTTCTGAATCACGGATGACAAAGTTGGATAAGTTTCCTCATCCAAGACGTTGGCGTAGAAATCGTCCAGACGAACCTTAAATGGTTTATACTTTGATGATCTTTCGAGAATGTTTTCGTCCAGTACAAAGTTCCGCCATTCAGCATTCACTCTGTCACAATCAAGTATCGTAATGATATTACATTCGCTCAAGGTGGTGAGCGCACTGCGAACAAGTCGACGTGTTCTATCAGTCAGATGAAATAATCGAGGATTGAATCCTGACAAGAATTCCGTAAACTGATATTTGAGGGGAGAACGTTCCGATATTTTCTTTACTGTGAGAATCAGAATTGCCCTACATTCTTTTCGGAAAGCAATGGCTTCATTGGGTTTCACTTTTTTGCTCTGAAGTGATCTCCGTGCACCTTCGCCGATTTCTAGATCATCGAGTGTGGTCCAGTTGTCCGGATCTTCGACCTTGATGCTCAGAAGATCTGAGCCACTCACCGCAGCATCGATCGTATCTTTTCTGATGAATTCGGATAATAATTCACGAAACAATGATGATAACTCACCGAACAAGTAAGGTGCAAGTGGCATTTCTGATTGAAATTTGGTCAAAAATTCTCTGACATCCTCTGAAAGATGTACAAGGAAATGAAGACGAGCAGTCAATATCGTAGTATTGCTCTGCATTGCGCTGACAACGTTACGGTATGACTTCGAGGCAGGAGTCCTCAATTTTGTTTCTAGGCCGCTAATAGTGACAGTCTCTTTGCTGTTAACCGCGGTCTCATACTTTTGTAAGTAGTCTATCAACATGAAGGCCCTTCTTGCGACGGGTACATTTTCTGTCCAGTGAGTTGAACAGAATTTCAAAGGGAAAACGTCCGATCCTATAACAGCACTGAATTCTCCACGTCGGGCGGTTGAATCACTAAATAAATAATAAATACCACGAAGAAATTCAAAGAGGTCCCAAGAAGGCGCATCTTTACTTTCGAATCCGAACTGCACTTCCCCCTTGCACAACATGAAGTCCGCAGGATCCCATGTTCAGCAGATGTTTGTCTATGTTTTTCATCAAGCGCAGAAATTTCCAGTTCACATTCGGACCGTCCATTTGTATTTGGATTATCTTGTCCCAACACTTTTCAGGAATAGTTTCCTTGAACGACATCAGAATGTCTTCAGCTCTTGACTTATTCATGAAGTGAGAATCCAAAGAAAAGCAGGATATTTGATTTGCTGAGCTATTCCATACGTTAACGTAGACATCAAATTGTCCCATTTTGGTCACCTTGTTAAAGGCTTCGTCAAACAACAACAATTGAAGAAGCACTTGTCACCAAAGACAAAGTCTGATCTTTGAAAAATTATCCTACTGATGCCTGATTGATGCGTCTCTTATTCAGGGGCGTCTCTTATTCAAGGACGTCTCTTATTTATCAAATGTTCAAGTTTTCATTCTTTCATTAGAAAAAGATGTCTTAGTTTTTTGCTACTATTCTCTTAGGTAACCTTTGCATTCCTCACTTAGGCCTATGTCTTGAGCAAACTTCGCCAGTAATTTTTCTTACATATATACGCTTTATCATAATTCAGATATTTTGGAAATGAAAGGAGTTTTATGGTTTGTAGTAGCATATCTTGTAGACTCATCTAATACATTCATATACCAGTACATGTTGGCCAGATTCACTATACATGTAGACTACATCTGAATTTTCCGAAACGAAAATACCGATAATCAAGTAGTATTTACAGCAAAAGTTACCGACCGGTACATGACTCCAAATGCAAAGGAAGCTACCGTATAATGCCTCCTTAAATGGTAGATGAGGTAACCTTAAGTAGGCCTGCATGTACGTATGTACAACATGCATATACTGCATGTACAACAACAAGAAGCCTTATATATTATACAATATTGGTCATGATGCCAGGTATTTACTAGTAGACTGACTTATTTTACTAAGATAAGTAGGCCTAATAATCGCTCAGGCGGATGTAGCTACCACATCACAATAGCCTGCATGTAATGTGTCTACAGCAGTCTATCTTTTGTACATGCGTCTCTTATCATTTTTTTCCTCTCACGGATGCGTCTCTTATTCGGGGGCGTCCCTTATTCAAGGGCGTCTCTTTATTAAATTTTTTCCTCTCACGGATGCGTCTCTTATTTGAGGGCGTCCCTTATTCAAGGGCGTCTCATATTCAGAGAAATACGGTAAGTTGACTGATACCAAGGTACATAAAGGCAAAAATGTCATACGTGACGAATTTCAAGAATAATGCTAACGACTAACATCACCTTTTTTGGAGTAAAATTTGATATGTATCAGTCAATAAAATTAAAGTCCAGTTCAAAAATTTATATTTTTTACGTTATATTTTCATAATCTATTCACATATATGCCAATAACGGTGGTATGAATATATTCAAGAATCAATCGAATTATAGTACGTTTACATGGATCATTTGCAATTTTAACAAAATCTGAGAAAGTCATGCAATGTTTTTCATTAAATAACAAATCAAAAAAGTATTTTTCAAAACAAAGTCAGAAATAGAGCACTTGACTCTGATTAGAGCACAAATAGTGTGCTCTAGAGCACGTAACGCCAAATAGTGCACATAGAGCACTCAGTAGACACCCTGTTATTAAGGTTTTCCATCAATATGGCAATTATTTTATATAGTGATAGAATGTGCACAGAAGGTTTCATCTGATAATCATTGTAGTTTTCTTCAGAACTCGTAAGCCTAATATACACTGAATGAAAAAAACGGAAACCCCTTCAATCTTGCATTACAGTGTTTTTATCCTTGTCTTTTATAGTTTAGGATTTTCTATTTCATCGTTTTGTTAAGTTCAGAAATCGGTGACATAGAAAACAGCATGCTCGTTCAGATGGAGTATGTATTAACGAGAAAACATTCAAAAAAATATTGATTGAAGATGCACACAAAACAAAGTTAATACCTTGTATGGCTGCCATTCGCCAAAAGTAAAGCCCGAACTCTTCTGGTTTCACTGTCAGTCAAGTTGTGGAGCAATGATTCTGGAAGTCCGTCCCATTCCTCAATTAGAAGAGCTCTCAGTTCCTCCAAATTCATGGGATTCCTCCGGGCAACTCCTGTTTTCAGTATATCCCATAAATTCTCAATGGGATTCAAGTCAGGGGATTTACTGGGCCAACGTAAAGTTCCAATACCCATGCCATCCTTGAAATCCTTGACAACACGGCATCGGATCGGGCCAGGGACTTGGTGTCTAAGAACAGTGGCTGGCATGAATCTGTTCAAACGCGCTGAGCGAACTAGAGCTGAATCAGTTCGTCTCGAGGTACACCTGGGACGGCCATTGCCCTTTCGATGAGCCGTTGACCCATATTGTCGATATTTCTTTATAATCTTTGATACACTCCCCTTTCCCTTTCCAAATTCCAATCCGATAACCCACAAGCTTGCACCTGCCTTCCACATCCCTACCATTTGGTTTCTAGCACTGTCACTCATTTGCGGCATTTGGTAGATCTAGATCTCAGCTTGGTGTGCGCTTAATCAATCGCTAACAATTCACAAACAATCAATGCGCGTTACAATGCATGCATGGTTGTTTCTTACAACATGTTACTATTGCGTAATATATCAGGCAGCTCTGCGACTGTTGTCTAGTAACTTAGATATTGTAGAAAGGTCATCATGATTAACTGAATGCTATGAATTGTAAGCAAACAGAGACAATCAAAAAATACAAAAGTGCTAGATACGTTTACACTAAAAACAAAGTTCCTATATATGACAAACAGGGGTTTCCGTTTTTTTGATTCAGTGTATATTATGCTAATAATATTGCTTACTAGGATGCATTTTGTAAAAGAAGATATTGCTCATGATTGAGCTATATTATTGAAGCAAAATTGATATATTATTAGATGGTCGATATCGCATAGCTCAGCACACAGAAGCTATGAAAATACATGTATATAGCGGGTTAAGTTTGACGTATTACGTATAGCTGTAGTAATGTAAACAGTAGTCAAATTATTTACAAAACAGTACATTACCGGCAGAATTCTTCAATCTACATCTCTGAACGCTTCAGGTGGTTATATGAAAATAGGCTACACATATCCGATCATATCAGTATCACATTAATGTCTTTATCAGTAGATGCAAAATGATCATTATACACATCAACTTTTTGCCTAGTTACACGCACTTCACGAAAATCACAGTTATAGTGACAATGTAATAAAAGATTCAAGAGAAAATATTCCATCGTGTATATTATCATCTCAATTCCTTCGGCCTACTTATATACATTATGCAATGCACCTCACTCATTCGTACAAACTGAACCATTTGTTTCACTAATCCCACATCAATCTTCTAAGACAACTCGGTAGTAGGCCTCCCGTGTGTCTCAGACAAGCCAGCATGGATTGATGTCTCGAATTCCTTGTTTGATAAATTCGATGACGTTCATTTGTAGCATGTAATCCGCTTGTACATGTACTTTCAACATGCATCAATTCAGACTCGTGTAAAAAGCCATAGCACCATGGCATAAAGTTACTGTAAAAAAATGTGCATTCACCGGAACATAGTACGACAAGGCTGTGACTTCAAGAATTGCTACAACATGACTTTTTTGCAAATAGGGGCACATTTTCCAATTCCCCTATATAATATAGTTATTACTTAAGATTATGTAATCGTCAAGATATGCATTCAATAGTCAACACATGAATGATAGCATGACTAAAGGGCAACATGACAAAAAGTCACGTTGCGTTGTCAACATGTAAGAAAGGCTACGTAGCACTTTTTTCTTGCTCCACCAAAAAAAGCGAAAAAAAACGAGTGCCACTCAGTAAAAGCGAAAATTAAGGCATATTTTCTAAAAAGCGAATACAAGCGAATGTCTGGGTGGTCTGATCGTACTATGACGTCACACGGTGACTCACGTCTTTATTGTGAAGAATTTTCATGAAACCACTTGGAAATTGCTGTTCAGCTGTTCGACGCTTGGAAGACTGCTTCAGCAGAGCGGTCTGGTCACAGCAAATGGTCAGCGAGGTCTAAATGCTTGGACAGGTATTTCCATAAGCCATTTTCTTTGGGAGAGTCATTATTATTCTTTCGAGAAATCGAGTATGTGTGGTAAAATCTTCCTTTCTATGCTGTATAAAATATACCGAATGTCATGAAGGATAGGAATATCTTCAAGCAGGATGGAATGCCAGCGCACAACTACAGAGCCATCGTAAAAATCATCTAAACAGCAATTTTCCTAAATCTTGGATTGACCTTCATGGCTTCCGATACCACCAGATTCAATGCCTTGTGACTTTTTCATTTGGGTACGTTTAAGAAATTGTGCGGTAGAGTCATCCTATGCATTCGGATGAACTGGAAAACAAAGCTTTGCATCGTTTTCTGCAGATCGATGAGCAATTGCGTAGAGATATGCTCCTGCGCTGTTGACCGAAGAATTAGATTGCGTTCGGGAAATGGTGAGCAAGTAGAAAATAAATGCTGTAGTGGTACTCATGTTAGCAACTGTTTTCCTCTGAATTATAATTAACGTACAGAAATTAATCATTGAGCCGCTAATTGCTATTGCTATTGTATCAACAACTTTGGAATGATCACTGAGAATCCGCCACGTTTGCTAAGCAAAATAAATTTGAATCAATGTCACACAGAATAAATTGACGAATAAAAACTATCGCGTTTGCTCAGCATGAGAAAACGGAGTTCTATATTGTGCCCAAATATTGCACATTACAGAAGCCATGCAACTTAATATACTATTTACTCTGAAATGAGATGAGAGCAACTTTGATACAATCCATTACGGGAAATACTCGTTTCTGGATTTTTAGCCGACATCAATGCAGCATACCTGTAAAGAACCAGTAACTCACATGTAAACAAATCATCATCCCAAATACAGACATCTACAATTAATGAAATAAATGCAGTTCAACTCTCATTCTGTAGAGTTCGTTTCCAAAATTCGAAATTTGCAAACAGCTAATTCGTGTTTGCACTTCATGGACGAAGGTAAGCTGCTTGATTTCCAAGCACATCCGCCTACAGATGGTCTGAGGAGTGAGTTGCTGATTTACTGCACTGATGGCGTCTAAAAAGTCAAAAACACTTGCAGTTCAGCCTGAAGAAACTTCATCAGTACTTGCAGCTCCGGCAATGATTCAAACCAAACCTTGCTCTCTACTTCAAACATAATAAAAAACAATTACATCTAAGAACAACTTTTGGCTTTCAAACAAGATTATGACAGCTATTTGATGAAGGTCGAGTCGACATGGCAAAAGGAAACGCAAAATCAACACGAAAAGAAATCCTTATCACTTCTGCGGTTGTTTGCGAGATTTCAATTTTCGGTGGTGTCTTCGCCGAAATTTAGCCGCTTTTGCAACAAGTGATCGTACAAAATATTCTTTCATCACTCCCTTGTGTTCCCGAAACTTTTTAGTAGATTTTCTTTCATATTTTTCTGGAAGCCGCTTCTTGAAAGATACGTTTTGGAGAGCATCAAAGCGATCAGAACTGAATTCATAATAGACTCTATAATTACATATTACAACTTTTTTGTCAAGCATTCCCACCTAAATTTCTTTTTCAAAACCTTGATTACTTGCGTTTTGTCCAGTTTCTTAGGATAGACGAAAGAACCACTGACTTCCTTGTAGAAGAATCTTCTGCTCAAGATTCAAGCGGATTTTTAGAAAGCACCTGCTTTGAATTAGATCACCCTTAAAAAATGCGGTATCTTTGAGGTCCCCTAACAATCAGCATAGCCCGTTCACAATTTTAAGAGCCCTACATAATCTAAAAAGGACCCACATGCTCTTATCTTCAAGGGTACCGGTCTCAACCTTATAGGCCCATTACAATCTCAAGAGGTCTATTCATAACTAAACGAAGCTCTTCAAAAACAAAAACAGTTGCCGTTCACAATCTCGAAAGGGTTGCTTCACAAAATCTTATGGCCCCTTCACGATCTTAAAAGGCCCCTCACGATCTTAAAAGGGCCCTTCACAATCTCAAAAGGGCCCCTCACGATCTTAAAAGGGCCCTTCACAATCTCAAAAGGGCCCCTTCACGATCCTAAAAGGGTCCTTTCGCAGTCTCAAAGAGTCAAAAAAGCCCCTCACGATCTTAAACGCCTCCCCTCAGAATCGAAGGGACCCTTCGCAGTCTCAAAAGGGCCCCAATACGATCTTAAAGCGGTCCCTTCACAATATCAAAAGGGCCCCTCCTCAGTCCCAAAGGGGCCCCTTCACAATCTCAAAAGGGCCCCTCCGCAGTCTCAAAGGGGCCCTTCATGATCTTAAAAGCCTCCCCTCAGAATCGAAGGGACCCTTCGCAGTCTCAAAAGGGCCCCTCCTCAGTCCCAAAGGGGCCCCTTCACAATCTCAAAAGGGCCCCTCCGCAGTCTCAAAGGGGCCCTTCATGATCTTAAAAGCCTCCCCTCAGAATCGAAGGGACCTTTCGCAGTCTCAAAAGGGCCCCAATACGATCTTAAAGCGGTCCCTTCACAATCTCAAAAGGGCCCCTCCACAGTCTCAAAGGGGCCCTTCACGATCTTAAAGGGGCCCTTCACAATCTTAAAATCTTCCCCTAACGATCTTAAAGGGACCCTTCACAATCTCAAAGGGCCTCTCCGCAGTCTCAGAAGAGCCCCTCACGATCTTAAAGTGCCACTGCACAATCTCAAAAGCAGTGATGTGAAGCGGAGCGGGTTTTAGAGCGGAGCGGAGTGGAGTGGGAGTAAATTTGGAGCGGAGCGGAGCGGTAGTAAAGAAAATTTTGACTGGAGCGGAGCGGAGCGGAGTGGAGTGGGAGTTTTATCATAATTAATGATTTTTTACATTATTATTATTACACTATTTTTTGTAAGAGATTAGTCTATTATTTATTTTTTCAACATTATTCGGAGATTAGACTCCATTCTCAAGTTATACAGTAAGTGGAAGGGTTCTATAAACCGTTAATAAGAAAGCCAATAAAGATATGATTTAAAATTGAAAGAAATCTGAAAGTTAAAAATGGAAGTCCGACAGTTCATATTCGTTCCTATGGATGGGTTCAAATTTTTAGTGTGCATTGGTTCACGGAATGTTAGGTTAATGAATGATTGACACAGATATATTTTGCTAGGTTATTTGACATGTGGTGAGATGTTATAGATGGATTAAGTCTTGTTTTTCAGATGTTCATTAATTCTCCTATGCAAAGTTCTTATCGTACTACCGAGTACCGATGTATTGTTCCTTGCATCTTATACAAAATTATTCTTATCAAATTTATCAAATTTTTCTGATACAAAATTATCATTTCAAATTAGACATGTCACTAAGTTATTATCACATGATAAGTGTAGAATCACTATTAATGCTGATGTGCAATCCGCTTTCGAAGTATTGTTCAATTATAATCATTGTTTATTTAAAATCATTCATGATTATCGGCCATAATTCGTATTTAAAATTCGACAAGCATAAGGCTAATATTTTGCAGTTAAGCATATTATCAGAGTGGAAGTCAATCATAATTTACAGTAGTCAAACAACCTAAAAAGTTCAAGGAAATCGTTTTATCTATGGTATGGTAAATTAATAGGATTTAGTTTAAATGGAGCGGAGTGTCTAGGTATGAAAAAATGACTGGAGCGGAGCGAAAGCAAAGTGTAATCGGAGCGGAGTGGAGTGGAGCGGTAAAATTGTACCGCTCCACATCCTTGCTCAAAAGGGGCCCCCACGATCTTACTCTTTCAAAATCAAAAATAGTTCAAAATCCGAATTATTTGTTCCTTGGCTAAAGATTTTCTCACTACTTAGTTTATTGTAAAAAAACCCGGAAATCCGGTTAAAACCGGAAGAGTGACAGCCCTGAAAATGAAATGTTATTACGCTTCAGAGCAATTTTTTGATCTGTAGGATTATCTACAGAGCCAAATGTGGCATAATCTCACATCCCAAGCTAGCGTCGGTCACTTATGATGGAGTAACTGTGAAATTGATTTTCACTCGCGTCACAAATGCTGCATAGAATGTAACGTTACTACGTTTCAAGCGCAATAACGTTGCACAAACTATATTTTTTCATTGCAAACAATTATCCAAGGTCTCAAGAGGAACCTCGCGAGTATCAAAACATAAACTTTGATAAATTTCAAATCCCATCGTATGTATTTGACATCAATTTATACAAAAGTATAGCTGACCGTTTCTATGAGCAACAGCGCTACATTGCACGTAAACACGATAGTCCGATTTGTAGTACAATATAATGAATATGCTGGTATCAATTTAGCGGATAAATGAATAAAACATATCTATATGCTTTATGTAGATACTCTGAAGCTAATGCTTGCATGTTTCATTTGTTTTGCTACTGTTCATAAGTGAATCAATAAAAATTAAAGTACATCGTATCAACGTTGCACGATTTGCTATGAAAATCAAGTAGTGGCTACTTGTGAGAAAAAGATGTGACCGAGACCATTATACCATGCAAAGTTGAAATCATATCAGTATCCTAGAAGTTGTAGGAAATAAGTTCGTGGATTGCCCTAGCAGTGGCATGTGCTGCACAGTTTATGTCACGGAGTCAAGTCAAAATGGTCCTCTTTCGAAATGATCCTAGGAAAAGTCTCGAGACAAAATGCAAATAGCAGAAATGTCCTCTGCAACATCTGATGCCTACGCTTTTCTTAAATCTTAAGCGGAAAATTAATAGCTCCTGAGTTTGAAACCAGGTCTAAGTAGGCTTACTTCCACTGGCAGTCAGAGGCTAGTTGAAACCTAATTTTAGGACCATTTCGTGAAAATAGCGGTTTGACCAGGTCAGCCAAAGTCACACTTTGCCTTCAAACTGCTATCTCATTTGTCATGTGATCATGATGCTCAAACTGATTGGGTAATTCTGCAACCGTCCACAGAAAAACGTAAGCGGTCCGAACCATGATTGAAAACGCATGTACCTTCTTGTAAGTGCTTGTGACTTCCAAGGATCGACCAGGTACCCGGTCGCGGGCGCGAACAATACCATTATCCGGCTTTTTTTCCAGGCACGGGCACGGCATTTGAATCAAATTTAACCGTGCTTGGCTGCCGTGCCTGACGTGTGGCTTAACTACATTTATTATTCAATACATAGTAAATTATGGTAATTTACCTGTTATAATGTTCACCTGTTCCACTGTTCCTTTTCATTATAAAATTCACAAGTAAATAAAAATAAAATCACAAGTAAATTGATAAAGACCTAATTTAATGGCCTAAATGTTATTTAGTGACACAGGATATCAGAGCTAGCTATTCTTACATAGAATGATGTGAGTGTTAAAGCTAATTAGAAGCTTGCCGAAGTTCAATAATTTTGTTCCTTAAAAAAAACTTCGAAATTAGCTTATAGCCAGTTAGAGGGTGCCTTATTTAAAAATCGATCTTTAATTAGATAGATGCATGTATGTTATCTTAATCAGGAAAGGCCCTGACGCAAATTGATGATATTGATGATGGAAGGGAGTTTCATTGGGTCAATTTAAATTTAAGAAATTTGTATTAGAGGCTAGAATAGGGAGCGCAACAGAAATTTCGGCAATCACTAGAAAAATCACATGACTGATTAGAGAATTAGTCAAAAACTGATACCGAACAGCCATGTACCGGGTTCATGGTCATGAACCACCAGCTTACATGGTTAGTGTTAATACAGTAACCGGGATCGGGTTTAGTGTTAAAACAAGTACCCGAGCACGTCATGGGCACGGGCCGTGCCTAGTGTTCACACGGGTACCCGGTCATGGGCACGGTACTATTAGAAATTCTAGCAGCTACCCGGGCACAGATACCGCTAAAAAATCAAGCACGGTTGACACCTAGTGATTTCTTGAAATATAATCCACGCTGCTGTACTATGAACCGCATGTTAGGTCATTTCTGTTAGGAAGCGAGTTGAAAGCTCGAGTCATAAACAGACCATCCCAAAGACGAGAGTTTTCCGGTAAAAAATTTTATGCATCATACATATCTAAAAGAATGCTTTCATCCATAAAAGTTGTGGATGAACTGTTGGTGAGATCAGTCACTGAGCTTGCGAGAATGCAAAAGTTGAATGGTTCGCATACTCCTAAGATACATGTAGTTTTGATCAATGCGAAACCCGATTTCATGAGTGTTCTCTGAGACAACCTATGTGTAGTGCAAGTGCATCGAATTCATTTCTTAAAGTTGCTGCTTTGGTCATGTAAGCCCCGAGGTTGAATCTGCCGACGTACAAGCATATTATTTGAAATTGATCAATTCAAAGTTTGAATTTAGCCAACTAGTTTTATTACTACGAGTAATATCGTGTAAATTACTACTCGTAGCATCAATTGAAATATGTAGGGGTCGATTCACCATATAAGTAGATAACATTACCATTATGATGTCTCTGGAATGCCAAGCTGTTCATTAAGGCAATATCTTGGTTTTAATACTTAACTGTTTTGAATTTAATGCGTCTACATGAACATATGAAATCAATTTGAATGGCGAGGGAAAATTTGCATTCATATGCTATTTCCCAAGATAAAGCATTTTCAGAATAAATGAAAGAAAAAAACCTTCATCACTGCTGCACACTTTTATCAGTAGTACGACAGGAGCATCTCACCATGCACCTGCACAACCCAGCCAAGCGTAGGAGGACTTTCAAGTGTTTTACTGAGGCTGACTGTTGCATGTGAAACTGAAATAACTTTCACCTCAGCCAAATATAAATCCTGATTTCGTACGTGTAACCTTATTACGGTTCAGCTGCAGCGTTATCACATTTCCTTTGTTAACCCTAGAACGGCCAACGTTCTGCACATCCCAAAACGGCCAACGTGCGATCAATTGATCACCACTTGAATTTTTCTATAAAGAAACCAATGAATGCGAAATGGACTTCCGTGGTGTCCTTGAATGAGTTTGAAGTAGGCCCTCCAAATTCATAGATGTTAGCTGTATTTCTGCGCCCTCCTCACAAGGGAGGTACGTTCGACCAAACGTTTCCATCCATACTGACAAACTTGGAATTTGTTGAGACTTCTGGCCGCGGAGCTGATCTATTTTGAGGAACAGAAACATTCTAAGGGCGCTTCTTCATCGTCTTCTGAACTGTTGTCAGAATGTTCATTGTATAATTCTTGACGACTATCAACAATGTGAGTCTCTTGTAATTCTTCATAGTGTAGCTTTCGCCGCTATCTTCATTTTCACTTTCATCTTCGTTCAATGTAAAAATGTGAACAAGAGCGCGTTGTGCAGTCAGTCGTTGTCGCTTAGCTGCCATGAAAAACCTTGTTGAATGAGAATAGAAGGATTGTTTAGTGTTCAATTCGACTGAAATTCATTCTAGACACTCCAATTACAAGCGCACGCATAAATCGACCGAATCTTGAGACAGACATCCAAAAACCACTTTGGTTCTACGTGCGGCGTGTGTGTGTGTGTGAGATAGTCTGATAGCCACGGAAATCGATGAGAATCCATGTGTGGGCATCTGATCAAGACTGGTCAATCCGTACGACGCGACATTGGTGTTTCATCATTCAATTAGAGTATTCAACTACGTTCCGTTAAAACAGCAATATACTACGAGTATAATTTAAGAGGTCATCGTACAAAGTCACAGCATTGATACACAGGAAACTGGGTCATGGTTCCATAGAGTATGTCAATACAGGAAAAGTCACTAAATGAGATGTTTCCAACACTTATACTTCTAATGAAATTTTAATTTGTTTTCAAAGGTGATCAATTGGTCACACGTTGACCGTTCTAGGGTTAAGATAGCTACTAGAGTAATACACGAATTCAATTCCAGCAACTTCTGTGATGCTGGTATGATCTTCAATTTTCATTTCATGCAATGATGATATGGATCAAATCTTTTAATTCGCTGACTTTTTCACACCAGTAACCGCTACTCGATTTTCATGTCAATTCGTGCAACGTCAATACGTTTGGCCGTGATTAACAGGCATGAGAACGCCGTGTCACAAAAAATCCGGAGGATCTCTTCTAGGGAGGCCCATTTTCAGTTTTGATATGATAACAAGTAATCAAAGAGTCAACTTTAAATAGTTATGAATCTTTATGCGCCTACACACTGTAGACCCTATGGCTGCGACTAAAAATACATTGATTGTACTAAGGCCACAGAGAAAAATTAATTGTAGCTCAACCATATTGAGGCAAAGTACCGGGGACAAAATCTCCAGACTTTTGGGAGTGTAACTATAGTAGAATTTGATGTTTTGTAAAGCACTGCAACTAGTAGAATTTGATGTTTTGTAAAGCACTGCAACTAGAAGAATTTTGATTTTTTATAAAGCGCCGCAGACGAAACCTCCAGCATTTTGGGTGTGTAGCTGGTTGAATTCAAGCTTCTTAAAGCGCCTAGAATGTATAAAGCATTTTCTCGGCAATTATATCACGCAGAAATTACAACTTTTCGGAGCTCAGAGTTATTTCAAAATGTCATGATATGAGGGAGGTTTTGTGAATCAAAATTTCTTGTCGTGTATAATGAGTTTCACACTAAATGAGTTATAATATATCCCGTACACAGTAGAGCAAATGGAATTGTTTACTTCAAAATGTACGCTCGGAGAGGGGGCCTGCTAAAGAGTCAAAAACGCAGCAAGGAAATATAAATCACGTGGCGGGTATACGACATAAATAATGCATAGTCTAGTCAAAAAAGTACAACATTCTCAAAAAGGACCATGTTTCGTCAGAGGGGACCATTGATCACCCGACGGCCCCTATGACGATGACTGGGCCCCTAGTGATCAGTGGGCCCATTCATCGTTAGAGGGGGCCTACTCATCGTTAGAGGGGCCCATTGATCGTCAGAGGGGCCCACTGAACACTAGAGGGGCCCACTGATCGTCAGAAGGGGAAATGTGGATAAGATCAATTGTAATAACTCGTGATCAGGGGGTCTTATATGCATGCCATCATGAAGATGCTGTCTTAAGAAGGGATCATGCGTTGCTTCATGAAGATGTCATTCCATCTTAGGGGCCCACGCACCTTACCCCCTACCCCCTTACCCTCCATTTTCATTGCATTTTCTGGTGAATCTCAGAAATGACCCAGATGACCGTAAAAAATCCGGAATTCCGGATAAATCCGGAAGATTCTCTTCCCTGGATTAATTATTGCGTCACAAAGAAAGGATGGCAAAGCAAATACAGCAAGCAAACATTTATTTCAGGGAATCTGCTAGCCATTTTGTCTGGTAGATCGATACCAACTTGTTTCTACTGCAAAAATGTTATTGAAATGTAGTAAATGCGTTCGATGAAACGTTATTACACATGGAATTGCTCTATTATATTGATTTATATTATACATCAATGCCTTTATGTCGACTTATGTTGATTTCTAAGTAACTCTAGCATTGCTATCAAAGCCTTATCCACAATGAAGCAAACCTGGCGTTATTGTGCAAAGCAAATAAAATGAAGAGATGACATGTTTAGACATTTCGGTTATATTTTGATACTGAAGACAATTATGTGTCAGAGATTAATAAATGTACGCCAAGCTGCTGAAAGACATTTATTGATCAATTACTTAGTTTACGCAAATTTTCACCGTACGTCTTACAGTGAAAATTGGCGTAACCTAATCAGTTAATATCTTTCAGCAGCTCGGCTTATATTTCGTAATCTATCAAATTTGTGAGCTAAATAATGCTACTTGAAATCAATTATCAATTCTGCATGAGATTTTGCTGATCTGTCAGTGTTAATGCTGTGCTTTGTCGAGTGTTTGCATTGTGATAAAAATGGCATTGCAAATTAGGACGGTGTCGATAATATGTGCATTGGTGAAACTCAATGCAACTGCCTTGTCTCAATCGTTGTGAGCTATATGTACCGTGTCTATATGAAGATATTTGATTGTACGTTCCGCTTATCTTCCTTATTTATTTATTTATTTTCTTATTTTATTTATTTTTTTATTTATTATTGTACATTATCTTTCATGCAATTTTGTTGGGGTTATTTAGTTAATCTTCTTTTTGTATATATTTTGTATAAACTTTGTAATTAGTCCTTGGTTGTGTTTTAACATGCCTTGATTGTTGTCTTCGTTATTATTATTATTATTGCCCTCCAATCTGAAGCAAATCTGCCGTTGATTGCTGCACATGTCACGTGAATCGATGTCGTCATTGCATTATTGATTTTTCACATTGCACTTCACGAATCGTTTGTTTGTCACTCTCGCCTGAAGACGCGGTCTGGTTAGACCGTGAAATATTGTGTGTTCGACACCATTTTTATTCTAGAAAATACATCGTCCGAAAACAACACTCTTTTGAAACTCCTCATTGGACGTACCAACATGTTTTCAACTATTGGTGAAACTCGACTCTTCATTTCTAAATATAGTGCAACACGTGAACTTTTGTTATTCTAAACATCAATTCATTCAAATATTCCGCCTAGAAGTTGATTCTTACGTGAATGAGACGTCCGGGCTGCATAAACGGAACGATGTATTTTGGCTGCTGAATTATTGACCATTCCTCCTTCTTCAGAACTTCCAAATGTTTCTTAATTTGATAATACGACGCCACACCCTCTTCATCGTTGATAACGATAGCATCACGTTCTTCTATAAGTCTCTTCTTCCCTGGAAATTAAAGTTATGTCGATGTATGTATGCTCAGACCACCTAGCCGTTTCGAATTTAAAAAATGCGGGAAAACGAATCCTTAACTTAGGAAAGCGGAAAAACGAATCATTAACTTAGGAAAGCGAAAAAAGCGAACTGATAATTTTTAAATCAAGCAATGTAGAATAGCGTTATAACGATTGTTGGAAAAAATGAACAAAAAATATGGTTAAATATGGTTTCTAATATGGTTAAGGAAATTTCTCTGTCATGCTTCCAACCACTAAATTAGCCTACAACTTTGAACATCTCGTTCATTCTAATATTCAAAGCATAATGATATTTTCAGGTATACTTATTAGATAGGGGTCTGTCAGCTAAAGTCATACGAAGTGGATCATATCACGAGTAAAGGATCCTTAATAAGGTTTAACATCAATATGGCAATTATTATATACAGTGATAGAATGTACACAAAAGGTTTCATCTGATAATCACTGGAGTTTTCTCCACAACTCGCAAGCCTAATATTATGCTAATAATATTGCTTAGTAGGATGAATTTTTGGAAAGGAAGATAATGCTCATAATTAAGCTACACTATATTATTGAAGCAAAATTTATATTTTATTAAATGGGCATTGGACATTGTTGAAACGTTAATTTAAATAAAATTGTCAACTTGTATATTTGCGATCAATGAAATTGATATTGCTCAATTATGCAGCCCTATAGTGATTAGATGATATATATTTCAAAAATGGAATTTTTCCGACAATAGTCAAAAAGAGAAAATTATGTAGTCAATAATTTACATTCGAGTGGGTTCTTTCCAGACCCTTTCCATCAAGCTTTTAACTGTAAGTGGGCCTATTCCATAGATCAAAACTGCCTGTTGTGAGACATATATTAGCATTTTTTCATTCAAAACTTTGCGTTCTAAATATACACCAGTATTCTAAATCTAAATTGATGAAAACCGACGATAAATGACAATATTGGCTAAATCTTTGAAACTATTCCATAAAAAACTATCACCATGCAGCCTTCTTCAAAGGCCAATTATTAAGATCATGCTCCATGCACTTCTACTAAAATATGCAACCAAGTCCAAGCTTTGAATTGAATTGGAGAGAGCCAATATTGAAAAATATTGTCTCTTCACAATTCCATTTAAAACATGACAAATAGGAAAGACAATTTATCTAAAACCAAGTTCAAGCTTTACGATGCAATGTTCTCATGGATAGTTGACACCACTTTCTCTCGTTGAATTTTATGTGGTCATTCCTATTTACTGACGCATTTGCCAGAAGTCACGAGTCGCTGACGGACACCAGATAAGTCGATATCGCATAGCTCAGGACACAGAAGCTATGAAAATACATGTATATAGCGGGTTAAGTTTGACGTATTACGTATAGCTGTAGTAATGTAAACAGTAGTCAAATTATTTACAAAACAGTACATTACCGGCAGAATTCTTCAATCTACATCTCTGAACGCTTCAGGTGGTTATATGAAAATAGGCTACACATATCCGATCATATCAGTATCACATTAATGTCTTTATCAGTAGATGCAAAATGATCATTATACACATCAACTTTTTGCCTAGTTACACGCACTTCACGAAAATCACAGTTATAGTGACAATGTAATAAAAGATTCAAGAGAAAATATTCCATCGTGTATATTATCATCTCAATTCCTTCGGCCTACTTATATACATTATGCAATGCACCTCACTCATTCGTACAAACTGAACCATTTGTTTCACTAATCCCATATCAATCTTCTAAGACAACTCGGTAGTAGGCCTCCCGTGTGTCTCAGACAAGCCAGCATGGATTGATGTCTCGAATTCCTTGTTTGATAAATTCGATGACGTTCATTTGTAGCATGTAATCCGCTTGTACATGTACTTTCAACATGCATCAATTCAGACTCGTGTAAAAGCCATAGCACCATGGCATAAAGTTACTGTAAAAAAATGTGCATTCACCGGAACATAGTACGACAAGGCTGTGACTTCAAGAATTGCTACAACATGACTTTTTTGCAAATAAGGGCACATTTTCCAATTCCCCTATATAACATAGTTATTACATAAGATTATGTAATCGTCAAGATATGCATTCAATTGTCAACACATGAATGATAGCATGACTAAAGGGCAACATGACAAAAAGTCACGTTGCGTTGTCAACATGTAAAAAAGATCTGTACTACGAAAAACTTTTTTCTTGCTCTACCAAAAAAACGAGTGCCACTCGATAAAAGCAAAAATTCAGGCATATTTTCGAAAAAAGCGAATGTCTGGGTGGTCTGAATGCTGCATCATATTGAGCAGATTAGCATTAATCCTAAACTGAAGTCAACAGCCAACAGAAGCATGGAATTTATAAATTCATGAAGCCAGTAATATCAAGTATGGTTGCGATATTTTCGCTTTAGATAACTTAGAAGTTTTTTGCAAATGTTTTCATAAAATAGTTTTTTTCCTGATGGAAAGTCGCGATCCTGCGTTTTTGGTTTTTTTGTCGTATAGTTAAATCCTTGGACTTGTCATCTGTAAAGCAATATACTATTCACAATCGTTAAGTAATCGGAAGTAGGTATAATTAAGCTGTAAATAGCCCACAATATTCATACCTTTAGATTTTGTATTCATACTACATGAGTAACATGACACTTAATGCTATGCGTAGTTCCTGATCTTTGAATTGGAATTATAAATTATCCCATTAGAGGACGTCCTGTCACAAATGAAGCATTAGCCCGTACGGAAATAAATTGGGTATGATCATAGTATGAATTCATATATATAATCACAGCATGAATTCATACGCATGTTCATAGTATGAAATCATACTATGTTCATATTATGAATTCATACGTAAGATCATATGTATGAAATCATACTATGATCATACGTATGAATATGTAATGCTTTTTTTACACTTTTCATACGTATGAAAACAGCAAGAATTCATACGTATGATCATAGTATGATTACAGCATGATTTTTTCATAGTATGATCATAGTATGATTTTTTCATAGTCTGATCATAGTATGATTACAGTATGATTTCTTCATAGTATGATTAGAGTATGATTTTGCGAACCAATCAGATATTCTACGACAAATGTAAAAACATTAATTTCATTGCAAGAAGTGTGCCAAGCGGCGTTGACAACTGACAGCAATGGCGAAAAATTGAACACAATCAACCTTCAATAAAAAGTTAAAATTCCAACACCAAACTTATACTAGCGAGAACAGTTAAAATATGAAAATAAGAGTGAATATGGAAGAAACATGTACATTTCTTCGGTTTATTAATCATCAAATAACTGAATTGACACTTTCAATTAACATGAATCACGCAATTGATTGGAAATGAAAGTTCAGACGATCTCTTAATTAGTAGAAAGTAATAGTATTATAAAATACGGATCACCATCGAAGAAACGGAAATTATACTTACATCAAAATGTCATGTCACATGAAAAAATAAATGATACAAGCTTATTATCTCAGGCGAAAAATCAATCTGCTGAACATATTCGCTGCATAGCAAAACATACGAAATCATACTATGAAATGGTAAGAGATTTCCATAGCATGATTTTCGTGTGAAAAAATCATGCGAAATCATACTATGAAATGGTAAAAGCTTTTCATAGCATGATTTTCGTGTGAAAAAATCATACGAAATCATACTATGAAATGGTAAAAGCTTTTCATAGCATGATTTTCGTGTGAAAAAATCATACGAAATCATACTATGAAATGGTAAAAGATTTTCATAGCATGATTTTCGTGTGAAAAAATCATACGAAATCATACTATGAAATGGTAAAAGATTTTCATAGCATGATTTTCGTGTGAAAAAATCATACGAAATCATACTATGAAATGGTAAAAGATTTTCATAGTATGATTTTCGTATGAAAAAATCATACGAAATCATACTATGAAATGGTAAGAGATTTTCATATTATGAAAAATTCATACTTAATCACACTGTGATTCATACCCATTTATTTCCGTACGGGAGAAGGTCTGATGAGATATTCAAAATAAGTTCACATATGGTAGATTGGAAATTTGCTTGTTTAAGGCCTTTTCAGGTATTCATCGATGATTAGCGACACAAAGGTAAGTCCATATGGCACATGAATTAGGTCAAATTCGCTAATGACTATCTCCAAGGAAATTTTTGATAAGAGTAAGACAGAATATCACATATAATGGAAGATAAAATAAGATTATTAACTTTCACAAAGGAAGTATTCATTAAAAAATCAGTGTTAGGTCTTCATGGAACTTCATAGACTTATAACGAGGGCTCGGATTACATGCCTTTCAATTTCAGAGAAATATGCTTTATACTTTTACAAAATATACTGAAAGCATGCTTTATGTCTTTGTGTAAATGAAAAACTGCAATATATAGTGCAATAATTAACTATGTAATCAAATCTAATACATATCATATCGATTTAATCAAGCTACAGCATTTTGTAACCTGAAATATACCAATAGCTGTGAACAATCACCTCATTGGTAGTCTAAGAATTAGTTTATGGGAAGAGTATAAACTACACCGTAACTTCATCGAAGAAGCGAATAGAGGTTAATCATGCGCTTGCTACACCATGAGAAATGTGATAGAAATAGCATTATAAATAATATCACGTTTTCTTCGTTGAAGCCTTTAAATAGGATATAAAATTTCAATGCTAAAATAATCATTTTGCATTGAAATTATACAGAAGCATAAAAAATATGCTAAGAACATAAAATTCTAGCTCTACTTATAACAATTTTGTATAATTAAGACTTGCTGAGCTAAGTCTTCTTAAGCCTTTGAATACAGAAAATCGTTTTCATAATACAGCCATCTTTCTGATCAACATATGCTTACAAAATTGAATCATAAGATTAACGTTGAGATTTCCTAGCCATAGAAAATGCATTGAGTATGGGATATCAGAATATGCGAACAAATAAATTCACGATTAAGATATACGCACATGGTGAATCTACGTGTATATCATATCCTATCCTCTCTGACAACCTTGTGCGTTATGTAGGGTGATGTGAATCGTAGCATTCAACTTTTATAGAAAATTATAAAACATAAAACCGATACATTTATTTACAATGATAAATATATGGCTGATATACAACGACTTTTGAAGCCCTAAATACGAAGACTCAATCCACTGCGTTGGATATGCAAGAACACTTGAACTGCTGTTTTAATAATAACGTATTTACCATATGTCATAAGTTCCTTTGTGGACAGCTACACTACATGTAGTTCTTAACGCAACTATCCTGATCCAGCGACAGTTTCTTAACCTTTCAACCATTTCCAGTGCCTTTGTATTTCTTTCAATACTCACAGCAAAATAAAACTCTGCCTCTCTCATATCGCTCAGCATATCGACCTGTCATGTTCCTTAGACAATACAAATTTCTAAGAGTAGACATAGCATGAATACATACGAGTTTACCAAATCCACCACGAAAATCTATTTCATTTCCATTTATGACGTTTAAACACATATGAACTGAAAACATACGAAAAGTTTATTACGTTCGTGCCTCTGAAAGTGATATGAATATATGACTGGGAAAGTCAGGACCATTCTCAGTTAAACACACTTGAAACTATATTGTCTTAAGCAAGAGAAAGTAAACAACAATGAAAACATACGCTCTAAAATTTCCGGCACTGTTGCATAGTTTTGGAATTGGAAGAACGACTTCTCCAGCATATACTCTGGATTGATTTCTTCCACTCGCATTAGGTTGAGGATCATGTTGTACGTGAGATAATACGCAGAATTTAATGGATCAGGGTTGCCCTTCACTATTTGCTTGCCAGCCTGTTGTGACATGTTCTCGTCCACCATCAAGATAACAGTTCCTTTGTCATCTAAACCTCGCCTCCCAGCTCTCCCCGACATTTGGATGTATTCTCCGGACGTGATCTGCAACGTCGGGAGAATAACTAAAATCACCCATGACAGTTAGCGAGGAGACATGATTGTACTTACCCAACGATAGTCTTTGCCATCGAATTTGCGAGCAGATGTGAATACAACCGTTCTCGCAGGCATGTTGAGACCCATTGCGAATGTTTCCGTTGCGAATAAACACTGGAATAAAAATGAATTATGTAATTCACACATCACTAGCAAAATTTTGTAAGAACCTTTGTCCGCTATACAAAAATATTGTGTACGAGTACACCCAAAACACTAAAAACTCACTATCGCGAAGTACTCATCATACGTGAGTACCGCCCAAAATGGAGACGGTATTGCTGCGATCTACGATATGAAGTTCCAGAGGAACTGACTGAATTCAAGCGCACTGAATGCGCACCCAGTGGTCGGGCCAGAGATTTTTCCATTTTTTTCGCAGCTCTACAAAATTTTCGCAGGCCTACTAATACCAGTGCAAATCATAGCATCATATTTCATGACTATGAAGAGTAAAATACCGCTCTTATCAAAGCTTGACCAACGCCCAATATCTTTCGGGAGAAGCTGATCTTTCAAAATGTGTTGTGCAATTTCCGTTTGGCTTGCTTGTAATAAGCCAGATTTTTCGAAACTAACTCCGTTTCGTCATTGATGACTCTCACAAAAGATTTTTCGCAAATATCTGCTTACATGAACTAGCTACTTCCACCATCTATTGTTTCTTAGGAGTTTCTTGTTTCTTAAATTATAAAACTGGCATTTTGTCACCGAATACATCTTGCCAACTAGTACATGCATGTGTATGTAGCAAATATAGCCAAAAGTCACTAATCTCACAATTAAACCAAAAAAAACTTTTCAAAACAAAAAATCTTGTTATTACATGTCATTTAAGACAGGATCCGTTCCAGTTGATAACAGGCGCTCACAGGAAGGTCACAACAAAAGGTAACAAACCAATCAGCAATTGGCAGAAAGTAGAAGTTCTCATCAAAAGAAAACAAGTGATAATTACGGATCGAAAGAGAAATAACGGATGATGTAGAAATTCAGCGGTGTGGAAATCTTAACTTGTAAAGATGCAACAATCCTGCACATAAAAACCTTGAGTATGATGTATGATATTCTCTTTCCATTGACTCCTCCTGCTCCTCACACAGCTGTCTTGCTTGGTTTTCCACTAATATTGCACTGATATTTCCCATCAATTCTCTTCGTCACGGAATGCATCGAGCTTGAGGGTATAGGTCCACCCCAAATCTGCCGGCACGTGGAGGAACTGAAGTCGATCAGTGGCGACTCCACAAGCATCAAACTTTGACATATGTCAAAAAATTGCCGGAATAATTGGTAGCCGAATTAATCTTATGATCACATTATTTCTGCAGCAGACGAAGGCCATAGGCCGAAAACTTGTGTGCCAATTAATCTAATTCGAGCAGAACAAAATGTGCTTTCCTGCAATATTATCAACTCCGGCTCAATAGCTCTACATCATATTAATGTTTTCCATTCCCCCATGTGTTTCTTTTTGTCCGATGCCTCAATCTTTTATCTCATAGTGCTCTGAAGCATCGAATTCATTGTCACAAAGTTATTTTCCTTTTTTGCTGTAACTGTTTTCAACTTTTTTTGATGGTCATCTGTCGGCTTATTTCCTCTTTCTCCTTTTATTCTTTCAAAAAACCCTTGGAATGCCGCTTGGCCAACGACACTTTTTTACGAAAACTGTCTGTGATCGTAAACGTGTGGAAGAACTGATTGTTGGCGGTTAGGTCAATGCTCACACACTAAGTTGATCCAAAGCAATTCGGACATTTTATATTTATGGACTTAGCGTCATTTAAGCGAAAATCCCATAGCACTAGCAGTCAGTTTTCCAGGGACAGCTAAGAAATTTTCTACCTATCTGGTATGAAATGGGGTTAATTTTTCGCAGCAGCCCCGTCTTTAGAATGCATTTTCAAATTTTCTGGAAGGTAAGAACTGGTTGTAAGATGAGAGTGCATTCATTTAACATCACTCATCGCTTGATTTGATTTTTTGCGGTGATCTTCAAAACCACCAGCTGTTCAAGGATACTTTGGACAACTTAATGGCAATGTAGCTGATAACACAAGTCTAAACATTGTGTTTTTTGCATCCACCAGGGCCGTTGCATCGTTAGCTGAATATTGAAAATATGAGTAAATCTTATGGGAAATGTTGCTGTCGAGCGCTTCAAATGACTGCAGTTGCGTTCAGAATTTCAGGTATCGAGCGACTGTACAAAATGAATTTCATTGCATATATCCAACAGCAATGCTCATATAAATTTGAATTTTATTTGTTTCGTCTATACATTAATTGAAAAATTATTTGAAATCTAGTAGGTTATCATTCTTTTATAGAACTATCGGCCACTTCTTAAGTTTCGTATGAGGATACAACATCAACAGTAACTCAGTAGATGCTAAGAACTACTGCTGTAATTCTTCTATTTTGCTGAACCTGTTACAACATGTAAGACGCTTTGAATAATATGAAGCTTTTATTAAATGATAACATAATGAATAACATGCTAATTAGTTGTCATTAGTTTACCTTATCCATCCTGTAGACTAGTGTTTATTCTATTAGACAACATAAGTTCTTCTAAATCTAAGAATTACAAGGTTTCAAATTTTCGCAGGACCAAGTCCATTTTTCTCGCAGCGAGTTCATTTTTTTTAAACATTTTCGCAGATTTTTGCAGTGCGAAAATTTTCGCAGCTGGCCCGACCACTGTGCGCACCGTTTGATTGAAGTTTCAAAGTGTTGAAAAATTTTGGTCTGTGGCAGACGACAGTTAGCGGCTTGCGCTGTTTGGGTCTAGAAGATAAAAGACTACTTGCATTGATTTGGTCTTTTCCTTCTACATCCGAATTGAATTGATCAATGGAGCTGGTAATTTTGCGGAATTAGAAATACAGTGGTGCCCCCCCGTTAACAACCACCCTTTACAGCGACCACATCCCCTCCTACAACGACCACTTTCCCACAAACAGGACAATTTTCCAATGTATTGAATCCCCAGCAGCGACCACTTCTCTACAACGGCCGAGTTCAGACGTGCTCTTTTGAATTTTTACCCCTCTCCAGCGACCACATGTAGATCGACAGCTTTTGAGAAAATCGCCAAATGAGTGAAAAATGTTAATCGCGTACCTTTCTTACCACACATTCTAAAGCCACAGCTTCAACGAAATATTCGTTTGTACTTGCGTGAACTGATAATTGAAATAAAGAAACAGAAAATGCTGAGCAACCAGTAAGTGAATCAGTTAATGTGTTGCTTTCAAACAACACTGACTGGCAAACGAAAATTTCATGTTGCCAATCACTGATGGCTTGTCACAGAACTTGCGGCCCGGTATATACTTTGACATATTTTTAAAATCTACAATAAACATTAATACAGCATTCATATTCAAATTTGTATAAGTACAGCTATGCTTGCTTTATAAATTACAGCAGGCCTTATTTTAAGAAGTTTAATTTCAAAAATGCTCGACTAAGTAAAAGAAAATGAATAGATACATTTTCATGCATAATCATTTTCTATTGAGATGCAACGTCGGTACTCGAAATGCTGTTAACTATCTATGACTGACAGTACAGGCTACAAATATGCTGAAAAGACATGCTCCACTAAAGCGATCCCCCTTACAATGACTACTTTTCCTTTCTCCATTCAGTGGTCATTGCAAGGAGATCACTGTATATTCGTCTGAGACCGAATGAGGCACGGATGAGAAATAGGCTGCTGGAGAATGTTTCACTGCAGAGCGCAGACCAAAACCTCCATTACATGGCTTAAGCTGAACTTGGTTCCTGGGGGGTTCCACAGATTTAGAGATTTTTATCTGTGGCTGGGTTAGACAACACTATGGCCACTGACTACATTCTTCGAAACTCTTACGAATATCATGGTCAAAGGAATCGAAGGCTACTTTTGCTATACCTGAAGGAATAGTGCTTGCTAGGCAAATGACTGAGGATCGTGTAGTTCAGTTATCTCACCCAAAAGTTTCCTGACTTTCTCACACTTGCCGAGTTAAAAGCTTTTTCATATTTTAACGCAATCGATGAGGGAAATGATAGATATGGAAGTACATGACCTGGAATGCAATATTTAACCTTACATGACTATGTTACAAGTTCATGACTTGAATAATAACATTTGAAGTCAGAAAACAGTGCGAACCACAGAGTTAGATTCATCTGCGTGCGCTTCGGTGGTGCGAACAAATCATTACAAGCAAATTGACCATTTTCCAATGTCACTGTATTCCTTCTCTACACAGCAATATCCCTCATTTGGAAAATTTTCAATTCATAATTCAGTGGAAGGATTACAAATGTTGCTAGATAATTTTTACAGACATAGCGATAAGCCCCAAAATCAGTGACACCAACACAGGTCTTCTTTTAAGGACATAATACAGTAAACAGCGTTTCCAATTGCCGAGTGGACAAATTTCTGCGCAGGCATCTAAATGCACCTCTACGTATTTCAGCTATTGACATGCAGGCCAAGCTTAGAAAAGGAAAATATTTCGAAAAAGTTTCCACGGATGCTGTTATTTCGCAAAGGCTCGGCGCTTCAGCCTTTCTTCACCTTATTCATGTGCTTATTCAGTGAAAAGATTATCTATCAATGGAAAAGCCTGGTGCATACATACCCTATAGTACAAGAAGATAAATGAAATTCACGGACATTCGAAAAAAATCCTCTCATAAAATGGTATCATTCCTCGATGGCTTTCCAGGAAACAACACCAAATGTCAGATATACAGCTGATATACAGAGTTGCTGATCAAAGGAAGTTTCTTTCAAAAGCAAAACGTTTTCAGTATGTATTCAAAGAATCTTTCATAACACTTCAATTCTCCATTGATCACTCATCGACGAATATAAAGTACGAATGATAGGATTCGAACTTAGAAAAGAAACGCTTCGAATTAACTAAATGGTAGGAGAGTACAGCCGATAAAACCCAGATTAATGAGAGAATCGGATTACTTAGGCAGTAGTCATCGCCTCACCGAAGTTAATGTGAATGTTGAAAGCTTCCTGTACAGCACAAAAATTGGGCCGAAGTCTTCGTCAGGTAAAATGGTGCCTCCGACGTAGTACTAAATAACTTCATCAGAGCATCAGATGCCCTGAATTCTGCCAAAATACGCGACTCTCGGTTTCGATTTGACTCGCTAATTAGGAAAACAACCAAAAATGCCTCCAAACAAACCAAGTATTTCCATGAATTTGACGTAAATTGTTTATGAGAACCGTGAAACGCTACCTTCGACGACACTACTTTTTCAAGAATGTTACTCGAAAGCCGTTGTTTACATGTAAACAAATAAAAATGTCTTGATTGGTGCAGAAAGAAATATGAATGGACTCAAGAAAAATGGAATCACATCGTTTTTACTGATGAATGTTGTTTTTCATCTGCATCACGACCGATGGACTATGTTCGGAGGGGTTCTGGTGAAAGATTCAAGTCACCTTCGAAAAGCATAAAGTTCCCTCGGTCCATAGTTGTTTAGTGAGCAGTCCATTCTGGTGGAGTGCGTCAACTTGTGCGATCCAATGGAAATGTCGATTCTCTGGAGTTGCAGAGGATGCTCCGATTCCCCTCTTCCCCTCCTGATGACCAGTCGACACGTTGTACAATACGACGGTGCACCATGCCACACATCTGCTTCGACTTGCCATTACGTGGAAATAAAAATCATAAGACGACTAACAGACTACCAGTAAAAAGCCGTGATCTTGATTTAACTGAGAACTTGTGGGATGAATTGGAAAGATATATATGTGAAACGATGTAATTCAACGACCCTTGATGACCCTTTGGGAAGCCGGATGAGCAGTAATAGGGGAGAAAAAAAAGTCGGTGTTTGTTTGAAAGCATGAACAGGCCAATTCAAGCTGTGTTTTCAGCTAAAGATGAAAATACCAGATACTGACTTTCTTTGTTCATAAACTTTTGGCCTCCTATTGAAATTATGATCACAACAAACATAATATTTACTCTTAACTTCTGATGCTTTGCTAATCCTCGAATTCTAGATTCGCGCCCAGCTCTGCTTTCCGTGGATATAACATATATAAGCAGGCACGACACAATTAAGTGATGAGTCATAGAAATAATATTAGTGATTCTTTGTGACATAATCAAGCCTTGAATCAGTTCATAATTTGCACTACTCAAAATAGATAAAACTTCCCTTGCGCGAGAAATACTTAAATTTCCGCGCAGTATTGGAAGCGCTGACAGTAAATCAGAGACGCCCCTATCATAGAATAAGTTTTACGGCAGCTTTGCCAAAGGCAAAGACTTATGAACTGTTGTTAAGATAGCAACGAAATTCTATCTGTAAATTGATTCTCAAATTATTTTGCCGGAGTGTCATTGAAAATCCCAACGATTGCTCCTGAAAGATGGTCACTTTATGACATGCACCTATACTTGATAGATTTTGTGTTTACAACCTACGGTAACGGCGTTAAATCAGGTCCGTTCAACACATTAGCAGAACAATTTGGGTTAAATTCAGTGATGCACACTGCAGTTGATCAAATTGAATTGCAAATCACAAAAAGGGGCAATTTGTTCTCTCTCCTAAATATTGGACATGAATAATTGTTTGTTCAGCTGCGGAGTGACTACTCAGACAATTGCTAATGTCAATCTCTTGGCGACATTTACAGACGTCTACGTCTTGAAATCCCATCTGTCGTTATTAAAAACATTACGATGCAACTGATGTACTCTTTATACAAAGACAGTGAAGAAGTGACATGCAAGCAATTCAACTAATGGTTATGTTACTAATGGTTATGTAATGAATACTTGGCTCTTGGCTGAGGGATGTCCTTATCTGAATTCATGAAACATCCTTCCTGTCGCCTCTATCAAAGAACTGGCTGTTCGCGATCCATCCATGCTTTGAATTCGATGTCGGCAGACTTCTTGGCATTACAAATTTTATCACACAGAATATTAGCTTTTGGATGCCATGTACGCTCGTAGCTTCAATTCACTTAGAATAATTAAGGATTATACAACCAATATACAAAACAATGCACGCTCGTTACAAGGAATATGGATTAATAGAATTTTTTATCATCAACGGAATCAATTCTTTTAACATCCTTGTGAAATAAAACCGTAGATTGACTGAAGAAAGGTTACAGGAGAATATTTGTCAAGTCCTATGTAGAGGAGAATTCAATTTCAGAGTCGTATTCATTGTCTCAAGGTGATTATGGTATATGTTTTTGAACTGGCCACCAAAGTTTTCAGTAGAATTTTGACGGATTGCAACACACCTGGATCGACTCATGACGTCATTCGCTTAAGAGCTAATCTTAAAAATTTGCGCATATAATGTTGACGATTAACTTCATTTCATCATTACCTGAGGACGAACCAGTGCTTCGATACGTGTCGTATTCGAATGTGGTATCAGCCACAGAATTAGATTAATATGTTTCTGTTCATCTAATTCTGTGGTGTCAGCAGATTCCTAACATTTGCCATCGATCCATGGCCTCCTTGTCTGCTTCAACACACACTTAAATCATTGTTCAGGGTGTCTACAGAATTCTCTTTTGCGGATATTTTGCAAAAGCCAATGGCTTTAGAGCATCTAGGATGTTCCTAAGATGCTGGTCGCGCACTTCGTCATAAACAAATAGCTGAGTAACTAGCGATTCCTGTAGTTGGTTTACAACTATAGCTTCTTTGTTGATGTTGAGGCCTCTCTCCACCGCAGTCTGGCTGTGACTAAGAGTGAGGACCCATAAAATGAAATTGTTTTCTGCCGTTCCTGGCTCATAAGTACCATCCAGAAAATGTCGAAAGCTTGAGTTGCATTCATAAAACGATTTCGTTCTTGAAAGGTCTCTTCCCGTACAAAAATAATTTTGCAATTCATTAATGTTTCATGTAATGAACATGTAATGTTTCATTAATGACTAATGAAATTTCGCCATTTTTTGATAAAGCATTAATGAAAATACTAATGGTTCATCTAATGAAACATTAATGTAAGGTTCATTAATAAAAACTGCAATGGTTTCATGTAATGTTTCATTAATGAAACATTAATGTAAAGTTCATTAATGAAAACTCCAATGGTTTCATGTAATGTTTCATTAATGAAACATTAATGTAAAGTTCATTAATGAAAACTGCAATGGTTTCATGTAATGTTTCATTAATGAAACATTAACGTAAGGTTCATTAATGAAAACTGCAATGGTTTCATGTAATGTTCCATTAATGAAACATTAATGTAAAGTTCATTAATGAAAACTGCAATGGTTTCATGTAATGTTTCATTAATGAAACATTAATGTAAAGTTCATTAATGAAAACTCCAATGGTTTCATGTAATGTTTCATTAATGAAACATTAATGTAAAGTTCATTAATGAAAACTCCAATGGTTTCATGTAATGTTTCATTAATGAAACATTAATGTAAAGTTCATTAATGAAAACTCCAATGGTTTCATGTAATGTTTCATTAATGAAACATTAATGTACCATTCTATATTTAGAATCCTTGCCTTGGATTATTCATGCTTCCCTATTGTGTGTCACCGCAGTGACGTCATGTCACGACAACGCGTGAGCCGTGAGTTTCTTCCTATGCGCATTTATCGACTTTCCTCGAAGTTTAATGCTATCGTCTCTATTGGGTAATCGACATGCAACGCGGAAACACGGACCATTTCATCAATGCGCTGGACGTAATTCAGAATTTCATAGTGACCTTTTCGCCTCGTCGTTGTCGTCTCATCGCTATATCATACACAGTCGCGTCAAATCCCGTCATTGTCGAAAAACAGCAGAGGAAAGTCTAGAAACTTTGAAGTTGCTACAAAAAAGTGCAATGACTTCTCACAATTTTTTCAAACAATGTGACCCAAGATCCAGAATGTAACAAGAAATCTGACAAACCGCATACAGATTGAAAAGAAAACGAAGTGACGCGAAAGATCAAGGAATTACGAAAGGAAAACGGTAAGCAGCCATAATGCTTTTACTATTATAGTACAGTAGCGTGGCTGCAGTTTTGTATTCATAATTAGATTAATTAACAACTTTAATTTACAAGCAGTTTATTTTATGCGCATATAATTCAAATTAGCGATTTCATATCGTTCACACGAACACGAATGACCTTGAATATTTAGCGCGCAGCATCGTCTGAAGAACTGTTTGCTCATTAACACTTTTTCTTCTATTTTATGATAACTTTATATAATTTGTGACTTCATTGTTCGTTTTAATGCTGTGAGCCTTTTTGGGTACAGCGCTGTATGAATTTGACTGGATAAAATAGATAACTTTAAAAAAGTCAAATCACAATTACTAACATACCATGAATTCATGCATTGAATGCTGCCTGTATTTGCAAGGTGATGATAGTGAATTCTCTGTCAGATACCATTGCTCTAGAAGCCTTTAAGCAATCAGTTAATGATGATTCTCACAACATATCAAATGTAAGTAACAGTATGACATGTTCAAGTAATGCTTATAGATATCAAATTATGATTCTACTAGCTCAATACCAAAGTAGTTAAACGTGTTTTCTTCTGTTATTCTGTAGCTGGCTTAATGGGAATAGACTTTTACATCAATTGAAAATTACTTCTAAATTGTAAACCTGTTGACAAATAGCAACGTGCATTGAAAACATGCATGCATGTAGGCCTACTGCAGTTCAAATGCAGACCTACACACTGCATAGTGTACTTACTTATAGCTGAAGTAATGTGTCATTGCCACACAGTATTGTGACAAAATATCATAAATAGGAAACACTATTGCAAATAATACTAACATTTAATATGATCACTAGAACAAAATTGTAGTTTCAGGTCGGCCTAAAATCAAAAATAATTGAACAAAAATATGCAAATTGGGATACTGAGAATTAATGGCCCAATTTTTTTACCTCTACAATAAACTGAAATAAATTCTTAAATGTATGTGTATGTGATTACATTTGTGCGTGCTAAGTAGGAACATGCACAAACATGTAACAGTTGTAGGTTTTCATCCTATCTGATATCGAATATCAAATGGATTTTTTGGAAGAAATTCAAATTTCAATTTTAGTTCAAGAGCACTTCGTCACATCATTTAAACGCATGATCGTCATACCAGTGATTTGACAAAAAAGTGTATTAAAAAGGGTTCCGTCTTCTTTTCAGCAACATCAAAGTCGACATTAAGAGACTTGGAAGAACCGGCAACCGAGGAATTGTGAGAACATTGGACGCATGCTGTCTGTATTTGTAGTGGGTAACTCTTTTAGAGACAAGTAGATAGATAGTGTTAGCTAGATAAGCAGATACGAGTACATGTACTTTGGAATAAAAAGTGTCATACAAATTTGATGATGGTATTTTTTTTTGCTAATAATGACACATTATATAATGTAGGATCATTCTAGAAATAATTATGGTGCATTATCGCAGACCACAAATGAAAGTTCCGGGGAGCATTAATGAAACATAACTAAGAACATTTATGAAATAGCATTAGGAACAACGTTGAAGCAGTACTGGGAACACTAATGAACCAGTACTGCGAGAATTAAAGGGGCACTGTACTTGTTTTGACATGTGAGTTAAAAACAACCTTCAGTTATAGTTAGATCGAATGCGCTTGGTCGCGCACACCGCGTCTCCTCGTGGAAGGAGAAAGCGGCTATTATATTCAGGTGATGACGTCATCGTGCTCTTCGACAGTCGTAGTCGTGAAAAAGCGTCTTTCATACTGAGTGTGAACCGTGCTGAATGCGCCCCTCCTGGTCGTCTGTGATTGATCTTTTTTGCCTCCCAGTGTCTAAATCGAGTCCCAATCGTTACACGACCCTCTGACGGTAAGTTTGATGGTCTAAATGTTTTCAATTCAACATAAGAATAGATTAAGAACAACAATTAATTGTAATAAGAAAATCACAAAAACTGAGAGTTGATAAAATTATAAATCCTTTAGCTACTCACGTCAATCCAGCAATGCACACATGACGATACTTCTCCATTCGATTGACTTGCTTTCAAATACATTCCGATCTTTAGTACATTTAGATGACTTTCTATAGGTAGGCCATTTTCGGTCCAATAAAGAGCGACCAACATTGAAGTTGTGATCCATTATCGCCAACTGAATTCGCATATCAATGCTTTCTGAGAAATTTTGGCGTTTCGGAAGATATTTCAAGAGTTCGTTATGAAACGATTCTAATTTTAACAGACGGAAAATAGCTGCGCGTCTTGGTGGATTTGAACCACCGACCTCTGGCATTCTAGGCCAACGCTCTACCAACTGAGCTATCGACGAGCGACAGAACGACATAAGTCCTCAATTGAAGAACCCGCGTAGATGTATGTACAAAATGAAACAGTACTGAGAACATTAATGAAACAGTACTGTGAGCATTAATGAAACAGTACTGGAAACATTAATGAAACAGTACTGGGAACATTAATGAAACAGTACTGTGAGCATTAATGAAACAGTACTGGAAACATTAATGAACCATGCGCATGCTCCATGTAATGTAAATGCTAATGAAATACTAATGGAAATACTAATGAAACATTGCATGAAATACTAATGGAAATACTAATGAAACATTACATGAAACATTAATGAAAATAGGCCTACTAATGAAATGGCTAAATTTCCGTAGACAAAACATTAATGTTTCATTAGTGGTTTCATTATACTGTTTCATGTAATGTTTCATTATATTTTACATTAATGTTTTCCAAAAATTTTTTGTACGGGTTCCTTCAACCAGGAGCTGATGCTTCATCACATCAGCTTCCTAACCTTTGAACCAACTCAACTTAGCACCTCTTCAAGATGAGCCTCTAATGAAGTTTCTGGCGCTTTGCATTCACCTTCCGCTTAATCCACCGTGTTGGATTCAGAGCCCGTGGTGATCGAAGAAATCGTGACTTAGGAGGACATGAAACTTGCAGTTTCGAGAATGCGGTGACAACAATAAGAAAACTGTTCTGAAAACTTAAAGTTATGAAATAATTTAGTTAGAGTTGCGGTTGGTGCATATCGCATGCTTGTCTGCTTTAGTTATGCAACTACTAAGCAAGTTCGAATTCCCGGTTTTTTCCCCGGTTCTCCCGATTTTCCCAGTGTATTTACAGTTTCCGGGTTTTTCCCGGTTTGTAGACACCCTGTTCTTGTATCATCTAGGTGTCGAGACGATCTATCCCTGTATATTCAGGACGCAAAGTCATCAAAGAGCTTTATTACTTGTTCATTTTTAGTGGGAAATTCGATTCACTTGATAGTAAAGGATTGCAATGTGAACAAGTCCAACAAGATATCAATCAACTCACTTTGATCAGTCCTTCTGAAAACAGCAATTCAACAGTTTCTTTGATCAAAGGAAGGAGGCCGGAATGGTGAATGCCTATTCCCTTTTTCAGCAGTGGCAGAACAGATTCAACTTGAGGCAAGCGTCGATCCTCTTCTGAGAGAATCTGAGTTGCATTCTGAAAGACGATGTCAACCAACTTCTTCTCTTCGACTGCAAAAATAGCATTATCAATAGTGAATTTGAATTCAGAGATAGTGAAATGAACAGCCTACCTGAATTGAAGTCCAGTTTCGCCATCTGTAAAGCATAGATCTCACATTCTTTCTTACTGAATGAAAAAACAATACAAGGATCAAGATTCCGCTCCATCACTAATTTCACAATTTTATAGCAATTCGTTTCGTTGCCTGAAACAGAAAGCAATTAATAGTAAGAAAAATAATAAAAATATAATAATATTAAGAAATGATAATTTAATTTACAGCCACAAGCTTAAGTCGTGAAGGATGTCAATGTCTGGTTCCATGAGAGAATTAGATAAAAAACCAATACAGCGGACTCTCGAAATATATATCAGTTAGGGAAACTGTATTTTGATTCTTGCAACGAGATAAATCTTATAATGAGAGATCCTCCAGTAGTAGCCAATCCATTTGTCAAGAGCTACTTCAAATTCTTCAAACGTGGCTTTCCGCTTTCTTTTAACACGACTCCCGCTTCCTTTCGATAGTTCTTTTCCCTGTGTATTTTTGAAAGGTAATGTTGGTTTATATCGAAACCTTGAAGCCGTAGATGAGTTCACTGGCTAACGCTGACCAGTCTGTGGAAGGTGATAGCAAGCCGTTGCCTACATTTTCTTCCCTTTTTTGTCCACTTCGGGTAGCCATTGCTGTCAAATAACTACTGAGTTATTCATTTCATTCAACGCATGGACACATGAGATTTTTTAGGTGACATAGACAACATTAATTTGTGATTGGTGCATATAGGCCTATGCCGCGTAGAGCATTTCATACAAATGTGTTGGATGTCACTTTCAACATTGATTCTTATAACGTAAGTGACATGAAACTATTCTTACGGCGAGCGGAAAGCAATCAGCTTCAACGTTGTTTATGAATGCTTTTGAAAAATGAATTAGATTCTTATAACGAGGGATTCCTAAAATGAGAGTTCACTGTGCTTCTCTTTTTTTGAATAATTAATCAAGGCATTTGCGATTCACCTGTTGGCTGTCATAAAGCTAACGAGCTAAAATAATATTCAATGTCATGGAAAGCATCTAAACTCAAAAGTAGGAAAAAATCGCTTCATGGATTTCACAATTTACGGGATGACTGATACTAAAGTATCGGTCATGTTGTTGCCTCATCCCACGGTGTCCCAAAATTGAAACCAATTAAAACATATTAAAACCTATAAAAAAATTAAAATATTAAACCTATAAATATTAAACATATTAAACATATTATTATCATTGAAAACAAGTTACGTTCGGCGAAATTCATTGAGAATTCATGACGAAAACCAATAAGAATATGGTGAGGTTTTAATGTTTGAAGTAAATGTTGAGTTCTTGATGGTAAATTATCTACTTTTCTGGAGGTCTCCATGTGAAGATTACAATACATTCACGAGCAAATTAAATATTTCTTTTAAAAATTAGTGTTTCACATTGGTATTGTAAAAAAGTTGATTAAGAAATTGGGCCATGAATTGTTCATTCGAATCTACGAGGGTCATCCCAAAAGTTCGTGCGCGTGAAACATAATCATTTATTATAACATAAAAGTAACCAAACGAACAAAGTCAACCTTCAATATAGTCACCTCTGAGAGAGATAACCTTCTCCCATCGGTGTGGCAACATGGCAACTCCATTCAGAGTGCCTGAGGAATTCAAATCACGAATAACACTGTTCGCAGCATTCCTGACTTCGTCCAGATCACTGAAACGTTTGCCTCTCAGAGGTTCTTTTAGTTTTCCAAAGAGGTCAAAGTCGGGAGGACTCATATCAGGGCTGTAAGGAGGATGGGGAATGCATTCCCAACCTAGGTGTTCAAATGCTTCTTGAGTCATTGCAGCACGATGACAGGCGGCGTTGTCATGCAAAATCAATGGATTTCGGAGATTCGGACGCTTTCTTCTAAGGGCTTGACGGAGATGGACACGGAGGTAGTTTGAGTAGTAGGCAGCAGTTACAGTCTGTCCACGGGGCACGTAGTGCGATAAAACAATACCTGAAGTGTCGTAGGCTGCAATCAGCATCAGTTTCACAGCAGAGGGCTTCTGCCGGAATTTGATCGGTCTGGGAGATCCTGATCGTCGCCATTCCGCACTTTGCCTTTTCATTTCAGGCTCGTAGGACCTCACCCAGGTTTCATCAATGGCAACTACGCGGTCGAGAAAGTCCTCTTCTTGCTGGTGTCGACGAAGGAGTTGCCTTGAGATTCGAACTCTGTCATCCTTCTGATCACTGGTGAGATTGTGCGGCACCCAACGAGCGGACAGCTTCCGCATCCCGAGATGGTCGGTCAAAATCCGATGACTTCGACAAATCCAGGTTTTCGGCGATTTCCGTGCATGTCCATCGTCGATCATTCGCCATTAAGTCACGCACCTGATTCACGGACTCCTCAACACAAGCAGATAGAGGTCGGCCGGAGCCAGTCGCGTCTTTGATGCTACCGTCGCCACTTTGAAAGCGTTGGACCCATTTCTGCACGGTTCGTAGAGCCATGGCGGAGTCCCCACAAGCTTCTTCTAAAGCTTGGCGAATTTCTGCTGCCTTTATATGTCGCAATGTCATAATCTTAACGAACGCACGTTGTTTCTCGATGGTAACCTCCATGACGAATGATAGAAGCAGTTGGTGTGATCGAAAATGGCGTGATAATTTTAAATCAATGTGCTTTTGTTTATCGAATACCGACCATCTAGATTTAAATCAATTTAATCAGATATCTATGATTTTGAATTTGAACGGTGAGGTCTGAAATTTGTCATAGATATGCTTTGTTAATTGCGTTTTCAACACACTCTCGAAATACATCACAGAAAACCAATTTAACATTCATTTATCTCGTTAAAACATAGGTACGAATTGCCGCGCACGAACTTTTGGGATGACCCTCGTATGTTTCTTGCTACATTATCATTAGTAATAGTTTGCAATGAAAGGTGATAAGGATGAAGACCAAATTCGCATTCAATGTTTCGGTGGACCGAGGTAAATGGCAAGGTGGACAAGAATCCAGTAAAGAGGAGAAACAGTTGTACAACTTCACAGCTATTTAGTGCATTTCCTTCACCGAACTCTAAGATTGAGAAACACACCGTCTTCAAAAAGAGCCGCACAAGTTTCTTCCACACTATTCAGAATTATTTTCTTCGAAATAGTACCACGCTGAACCTCACGAAACTACCTTCAAGCTCTTATCGTATAAATGCTATATGATTATGATCCCTTCTTGTGTAGGAGACATACCTGCATGAACGATTATATGTATCCTCCCTTTCTGTTGCAGTCGCTGTTGTCATCGCTTTCATTGAACAAAGTTTGATCGCAAAAAGTTGTACTTATTTATGACAACAGCCAAATCTACGATGAGCACCATTCCCTGCCCAGCTCCTGGATGCCACATCACCTGGTCCTCTTCAATCTCCTCGGATGTCCTGGTTCGTCTGATCGACTTGCATGAGAAGACTGCTCACCCGTCATCCAGTCCTCCAACCGGACCCTCATCGGGACCTATCACAGCTGAGAAGGCGAAACGGCCAGTGATCGCCGCTGCAGGAACTCACGAAGAATGGACCTACTTCCTCCAACGTTGGTCTGACTATAAAGCCGCTACGCATCTTAGTGGATCCGACATAATTTTCCAACTGTTAGAATGTTGTGATGACTCTTTACGTAAAGACATAACGCGCACATTTGGCGCCTTGTCTGGCAGTGGCGAACCAACCGTCCTTGCAAACATCAAGACACTAGCTGTGCGACCGGAGAATATCATGGTAGCCCGAGTCCAATTGCAGCAGATGCGACAGGATCGTGACGAACCCGTTCGCGCCTTCGCCGCCCGTCTCCGTGGCCATGCGAGTATCTGTGGTTTCTCAATCAGCTGCTCCTGCAAAGCCCTCGTCGATTACAGCGATGTGATGGTCAGAGACGCCCTCGTTCGAGGCCTTGAGGACGAAGACATACGCTTAGACATCCTTGGCAACCCAAAGCAAGACCTTACCTTGGCGGAAGTCCTACAGCCATTTTTCCACAGCCTCCACCGCCTCACCAATCGTCTTCTCCTCCACAGCTGCAACAAATTCGTACCGCAAACAAGGAAGACGGGCGCAATCCCAAGCCAGTGTTCAAAAATCCAACGCTCCCTGTAGCCACTGCGGCAAACTCGACCACGGACGCTCCCAACAGGAACGTATGCGAAAGTGCCCCGCATACCAGCACACCTGCACTCAATGTGGCATTTTACACCACCAGGAAAGCGTCTGTCGACAGGCGCAGCGGAAGCAGCGACCATCTCACGCTACTATCTCACAGGAAGACACAACGGCTATTTTCGACACGCTTTGCCACATCGAGGACTCCATCGACCATACCACGCTTGCCTTGGATCACCACGTTTACAACGAATTCTGCGATACATGGGAAAAGCGAGCTTCTGACCCTCAACCTTACTTCAATGTCTCCGTGCAAGCGCTCCCTTCTGATGCACATGATCTTGGTCTACCTAGCAAACTCTTGTCATCCAGTAGCTCTGTTTCTTATCCAGCCATGGCTGATACCGGATGCCAATCTTGTCTGGCAGGAATTAAATTGCTTTCCAAGCTTCGATTGCGTGCCGACGACCTCATCCCCGTCACTATGAAAATGACCGCTGCCAACGAATGTAAAATCGTCATTAGAGGCGCCCTTGTACTTCGCATTTACGGGCATTCCCCTACAGGCTAAGAGCTCGAAACTCGTCAGATAGTCAACTTCACCGACTCCACAGACCGACTATTCCTCTCAAAACAAGCTTGTGTTGCCCTCGGCATCATCTCCAACCGCTTTCCGTCCATCGGTGAAACAACCAGGACCGACCACGTATCCTCCGCTATCTCATCGGATCGTCAGACACCCGTTGATCTTGTAAAATGTGATTCCCCCCGCCGCAAGTTGCCACCTCCCATTCCAACTTCATTACCTCTTCCGGCAACTGAAGACAACGTCGACGCTCTTGCTAATTGGCTTCTCGATTATTACAGCTCGAGCACTTTTAACATCTGTCAACACCAGCCGCTCCCCAAGATGTCTGGACCTCCTATGAATTTGATGGTTGACCCCAATGCACAACCCATTGCTTATCATACACCCATACCCGTCCCTGTTCATTGGTATGATGAAGTCAAAGATGGACTTGACCAAGATGTTCGCCTCGGTGTCATTGAAGCTGTACCAATCGGAACACCCGTGACATGGTGCCACAAAATGGAACACCAACACCAAGGAACATCACTGATATCAGAAGCTGGTTCGGATTAGTCAACCAAGTGTCCTATGCTTTCGCATCTGCACAACGGATGCTGCCTTTTCGCCAACTGCTGAAACCCGGCACACAGTTTCAATGGACCACACATTTGAACGAACTCTTGAAACCTCCAAATCCATGATTATCAGTGAAATTAGTAAAGGTGTGGAAATTTTCGATAAGTCAAAGCCAACCTGCCTAGCAACCGACTGGAGTAAAGACGGCATCGGTTTCTGGTTGTCTCAAAAGCATTGCGCCTGTGTCTCTCAACGACCATTTTTCTGCCCTTACGGTTGGAAGGTCACACTCGTTGGAAGCCGCTTTACCTCCGGAGCCGAATCACGCTACGCACCAATAGAAGGAGAAGCTCTCGCGGTTATCGATGCTCTCGACCGGTCACGACATTTCGTTCTCGGCTGCAGAAATCTCATCATCGCGGTGGACCACAAACCACTATTAAAAATCTTCGCCGACCAATCACTAGACGACATACCAAATCTGCGTCTCCGGAATTTGAAAGAGAAATCACTCCGATATCGCTTTCAGATGATCCACATACCCGGTGCGCGTCATGCTGCTGCCGACTCTGTCTTACGCCTCCCAGTCGGCCCTGCCGGGCAATTACACCTTCCTGACGACGTAGCTTCAACCAATGACCGATTCACCAATCCTTTTATTCACGCATGCAGCCTACCGGAAAGAATCATCTCCCACTTGCGGAGTACATCAACGTCCACATTCTCTGCTGAAATATGCGCTTCTACCTTACAGTCTTCTACCGTAATCAAATCTATCACTTGGAACGATATCCGCACCGCGACCACTAGCGACGAGACTATGCGCCAATTGGTCAATATAATTGAGGATGGCTTCCCCGACAACCGTGTCATCCTGCCAGAATCTTTGCGGCCATACTACCAGTTTCGAGATGGACTCAGTACCTTCGACGGAGTGGCTTTGTACAAAGATCGCCTCATCATACCACCCTCACTACGCCCGCAAGTTCTCCACTCTCTGCATGCTGCTCATCAAGGAATCTCTAAAATGTGTTCCCGCGCTGAAGTCTCATTTTTCTGGCCTGGAATGACACCGGCGATCATTGCCGCCCGCAACCGTTGTCTCTCCTGCAATCGGATGTCACCCTCGCAACCGAGCGCATCCCCCCACGCCACCCACACAACCCGCCTACCCGTTCCAATGCATTGCTGCAGATTACTTCTCTCACCGCGGCCACAATTATCTAGTCATCGTGGATCGATACAGCAACTGGCCTATCGTCGAGCCCACAGCCAACGGAGCCACGGGACTCATTGCAGCTCTTCGTCGTGTCTTCGTTACCTACAGCACCAGCGATGAATTATCATCCGACGGAGGCCCTGAGTTCAAAGCACATGTTACCGTCAACTTCCTCAGCAATTGGGGTGTCCATCATCGCATCTCCTCTGTCGCCTTCCCACACAGCAACTGTCGCGCTGAGGTGGGTGTCAAAACTGTAAAACGCATGATCACAGACAACACTGCCCCTGATGGTGCCCTCGATACCGACCAGTTCCAGCGAGCCATGCAGCAGTATCGAAACACTCCAGATCGTGATACCCACCTCTCTCCCGCAATGTGTATCTTCGGTAGGCCTATCCGGGATTTCATCCCCATCCATCCTGGGAAGCATCAACCGCATTCAACCTGGCGTGATACCCTTCAGTCGCGGGAAGAAGCCCTTCGCAACTGCCACATGCGCTCCGCGGAACGGCTTTCATAACACACGCGTTCCCTGCCTCCTCTGTCCATCGGTGATTGTGTTCGCATACAGAATCAAATTGGCCCCTTCCCCAAAAAATGGGACAAATCAGGCGTTGTGGTCGAAGTACGTCAGTTCGATCAATATGTGATCCGAGTCGATGGATCTGGACGGCTTACCTTGCGCAACCGGAAATTTTTGCAAAAGTACCTACCTGTCGTGCCTCGAGCACCACTGCAAATGCTACCAGGACTCACTCTCTCGCGCTCCTCCATTCCGACCGACGTAAGCGCGCCGGATGTTCCCACTCCAAGTGTTACCAATCCACAACAACCCGACAGTCTCAGATCGCCATCATCTCCTATTCCATCAGCACACGCCAGACCTGTCACCATCAACCAACCTCCCACCTTCCCGATCCCACGAGCCCTGCGCAATCTCCTGCCGTAAAACAATCCAGGTCGACTTGAGCTCGCTAGCCCCACGGAGACGATCGGTCCCCGCTCGACACGATCATCCACACTGCAACATCAGTGACATCGTCCAAACTTACGTAGAATTCAGACTCGTATCTCTCTCTCCGATTACTATTTCCGAGCATAATCCATGGTCGTGTTTCTTATGACTCTTCAGTCTTCCTCGTCCCTCAAAAGACTTGGAGGGGCGTATATGATTATGATCCCTTCGTGTGTAGGAGACTTACCTGCATGAACGATTATAAGTATCCTCCCTTTCTGTTGCAGTCGCTGTTGTCATTGCTTTCATTGAATAAAGTTTGATCGCAAAAAGTTGTACTTATTTAAATGCTATATATGACTTTCGAGCATGCCTTGTCGTTTCGAAGTTGAAATGAAAAGCTGCACTTACTTTGGGACACTCTATACTTAAATGACTAAACGATTCGAGAGCATCTACTTTCTCTGTGATAGCCATGAGAGTCCATGATGAAAGAATTATCAACAGACATGAATCTTTGCAGGGTTGCCAGCGCAAAATTTGAAAAAAAGGACGCTAACCAAAAACAGACTTCAGCTGCCATAAAACGTGTAGGCTTGCTAAACTCGATATGAATTCATTCACCTGCGTGCGAACATACTGTACATACGTACACGTAGGTCCACTTCAGGCAAATATGCTATGCTAAACTTTCTTATACTTATCTCCAAATAAGTAATTTGCATGCACTGCTATAACACGATCAGTATATGAACGAATTTAAAGCAAATACATTTGAGTAAACAATCTTTTATTCAAATCTTCATAGAAGAACTTATTCAAAACGAAGGCAAATCTCCATGTACATGTATGTTGATTGTTGATAGAAAAGCTTGGAAGTCTACTTTGCAAAGAAAAAGTCAGTTATCTTTCGCCGCTTCTTAGGCTGTTCACTAGCACCGTTCCTCTTACTATCTCGACTAGGAATTGCAGCTTCGGGGACTCTCTCTCCCTCCTCCTCCGAGACAACAACCGTTCCTCTCACTATCTCGACTAGGAATTGCAGCTTCGGGGACTCTCTCTTCCTCCTCCTCCGAGACAACAACTTCCAACTCCACATTTGCATGCCGCATGTCACTTGAGCTAGTTGCCGAAACCAAGTAATGATCCATCTTCTCAGAAACTTTTCTGGTCTGGGTCAATGACTTTTTTGCTTTTCGGCGCTGCAATTTAGCGCGCTCAATGTACTTCTGCGCCATTTTCAAAGTGGTCGCGCAGTGGCTCACAGTGGCGTGCATCTTGCTCTGCATCCTCTGCTTTTTTCTGCTTCTCTGCTACGGCGTCCTTCTGCTTCTGCTGGATGGTTGCAAGAATCTGTTGATGACGGTGAACAGTATTCATACGCTCCTTCAGTTTCCGCTCCTTCTCGCGTCGTTCCTTTACTTTTCTGTGTGCGCCGGCAGCCATTTCACTGAGATCATCGGGGATGTTCATATATGTGCAAGCACCAATATTTTTGAGATGGCTGACAATGCGCTTGCGATCATTGAGCAACTGTTCCGACATCCTATTCGTCGTATTAGTCAGAATACGACTATTAACGGAAAAGTTTCTCTCGACGTCTGCCGAATGCGGCTGGATGCACAATGTCATCTTGAGCACAGCTGCCAAGTGTGCATACCGAAGATTACCTTCTGAATCAGTAATCTGAAATACATTTCGAAAGAAATAGTCGATTCGATCAGTTTCTAGACATGTCAGAACTTCAGTGGATCGAGTGGATGGAGCTGGAACCTCGAGCTTTGATACTTCAGGATCTGTCAAGTATTGGACAAATTCATCCCTTGCAGGAGAGCATTCGGAATCCTGCATAAGACCAGAGTCCTGAAGAAGGTGAAGAAGAGCAGAGAAGGTTTTCACTGCCATCTCGTGCTGAGATTCATGTCTCATGGAAAGTGATTGTGATGACAAATGTTTCCAAAGGTTACAAATATTTCTATCATGGAAATGAAAGTAGCGAATCAAATTTTTCAGCAAGGAGACATAGAAATTGCCTGCAATTAGATTGCTAAATTTCACTCAATAATACATTAGTGCAAATTATACTATACGAACATGCACCATAGTATTTTGGAAGTCGAAAGATGATCAGCTGATGCTAACAGCTCGGACAAAATCAACTTCGGGCTGAATCACAGAGACGCATACATCATAGACAGAGCATACTCATGTCGCATTAATACGCCATGTAAGTGAAGGTAATTTTTACTATCTGATTGCCTGATCCGCATCCAAATTCAAATAGGCCTAGAACATCATTCACACATACGAAAGTGAGCAGCTTACTGTGCAAGATCTACAAGATGGAATAAAATACTTCATAAACTTATTATTCTATGAAATACACATGAAGACTAATCAGGACCGTAGAAAGTAAAACAAGATCACAAGTACTACGTATAATGTAGTGGAAATTCGAACGTCCGTTTTTAAAAAACGGACAAGGCCAAAAAACGGACGAAAAACGGACGCATTTCGAAAAAACGGACGACTGGCAACGCTGCTTGTATAGGTGTTTGATTTTAGAAATGTAAGATTGTTGTGAGTAGCAGACATTCCATTTTAATCCTTTTCCTTTAAATTAAGAAAGATAGCATATATTTATATCCATGTCATCTACTAACATTCGATGAAATACGACAGGATGAGACGCTGATTATGCATCATACCCTACCTTTATCAAAAATTTTGACGAATGATGAAGATATGTTGGCTGAGCCCAATAAATCTGAAGTTTCGAACATTGACTGAAAAGAATTATGTGTGCCTAATGGAGGTGTAGTTTATTGAATTACATAATGCACATTGCACATGTATTGAAAATCTGTTGTGTTCGCATCTACTTAGAATATTTTTGAAATCAAGGACATCAAAAAAAGGAGGTCACGTTCGGCGAAAATCACTTTTGAATTCACAATGAGAAACAGAATAGGAATATGGTGAAGTTTTAGTACTTGAAGTGAATGCTTAAAGTGTCCGTAATCGTTGATAATATAATTTTTCATGACATTCTGAATTTATTTTGGATATGAATTTATTTACTACGGATATTTTCCATTACATTGTATGTGATATGTCTTGAGCTATTGCAGCAAGAAAATGCACAAGTTAATTCCCTTGCTAGGATTTTTGAACTGCAATGAGTAGTTGGGTTATGACAAAAACGTTTCAGTGTCATTATGATAGAATCCCACACAATTAATTTATATGCACATCATGAATATTGTGCACGCGACAATCATGTTATTCTCTCATATTGAAAGCCAACATTTGTCATAACATCTCTGTACAGAACCTCTGACTACTTACTCTTATTTGCTCGCCGTCTTTGTATGTGATCCGCTTTGCTAGCTTCTCCTCCTTCATTGAGAGTAGACATAGCTGTTTGGAAGTTTTCTTCGCGGAAGGATCCCTTTTCGTCAAGAATGAGATGTAAACCGCTACTACCGCAAGGATAGAGGTAGTGTTTCAGCGGCACCGGCCGATAGTCCGTGTACACGACATGGCAGGGCTGCTTGTGCAACGTGGAAACCCATTCCGCGAACTGGCAACCATTCGGAATAGTGGCACTGAGAAAAACAAATCTCACGGAGTCAGGAATAAGGATCAAAGTTTCTTCCCACACACGACCTCGTTCCTTGTCTCGCATGTAGTGAATCTCGTCAAATACAACCCAACCAATTTCCCGAATAATCTCTGACCCACGATACAGCATCGACTGTAGAATCTCTGTCGTCATTATCAAACAAGATGCATTAGGATTTAAAGTGACGTCCCCAGTCATAATTCCAACATCCTGTGGAGAGATATTAGAATATATAATTATGAATTGACGAACTGAACAGTAGACATTTGGTAGAAACATACTATTTTACATGAACAGAGCGAAATATATTCTACGAAATGAATTTAATACTTGCTTTAACAATTTTATCAATTAACTGGACGATCATTGATAATTGATGAAACTTGTCTTGAAGGCGTTGTCTGTAGCTACTAAAACATAATCATGAATCAAGGTCAACAGTGAAGGACACATTTTTGAGCAAAAGCTGCAGTGCTGACATAAGGGCACAGGTCCAGTTTCGGTCAAAATTAAACTATTTTTAGCGAAAATTTAGAGTCGATTTCCTTTTTGAATCCGTTAACGATTTTTATAAATCAAATCATGTGGAAAGAGAACCAACCTAAGCACCAGAGGTGTCCTCATCAGAAGCTATAAGACTGAGAGGCAGAAAAGCGAAAAAGAAAAGAAAATTCTAACACGGAGTCACAACTAAGTAATTAACAGCATTGACAAATAAGATGTAGCTCATAACTGTATAGCTGAGTAGGCTAATATCAGAAATACAAAAAAGGTTGACAGGCATAGAAATAGAAAAGTGAAGAGACAGATATGGAATGTGATGATTATAATAACTGAGAAACAACTACATAACTCGTTAAGGGAAAAGAATACCGAAAAGGCGACAATAATAAAACACAAGATTACATAATGAAATACATCAGACAAAGAGGCCTTCAAATCAGAAACTCGGAAATTAAGTGGAAGTCCTCTTGAATGCTTTGATATATTGGATGCTGGATACATCCAAAGGAAGCTTGTTCCACTAGCTTGTCGTTCTATGGAAGAAACATCTCTTAAATGCTCAGTGCGACGAGGATTACTAGAGGAGATGAAGTAACAGATTCAAAGTTCATAGGACCAAAACCATAATGCCGATAGAATTAAGAAAGACAGGAGGTCCTGAGTTCGCATGTCAGCCTGAGGAGGTTTCATTGATTTCACTCTAGTCAATTATTCATGAAGTGGTGGGAGTTGCCAGTGTATGAAGGCTGTCCCATCCCTACTTACTAGCATAGCGTCGTGGAGGTCTGTCATTTCTCCAATGGGGCTTGCAGGGTGATGACATAGTCAGACGTAAGATGGGAGTCGTAACACTTGCAGTGTTGTGATGCCCTTTCTGCCGACTTCCATTGACATGTACGGGGCTCGACCTCAAGGCCAAGAGAACGCTAGGTTAATGTGAGCTTGATGAGTTATCAAAGTTGTTCGTATTGATCTTGTAACCATCGTTTTTCGTTACTAATAAAGACGTCTAATTATTATTGCGATCTTAAGATATTGATAAATTTAAAAAGGAAATTACCTGGAATTGATCACTGAACTCCTGATACTTTTGATTGCTTAAAGCTTTGATCGGTGTAGTGTAGATAACGCGTTGTTTCTCTCGCATGGACATCGCGACTGCATATCTATGAAATAAGAAAATGAACAGCTGTTACACATATTCCATCCAATTGCCATTTCGAACGCATTGAGAATCATCTGACAAGGTAAGAAGAGGTATACTGACTTGAGGGCCTCAAGCCTCCTATGACTGCAAGTCTCGGTGAATTTGACATGTACAGATCGTTTCATACACAGCTGTCAACAGATGAAAGTCATTATGGCGGAAATTTTTTTATACATCAAAAAGTGGAATAGTCGGCTAAATTCTAAGTTTTGAGGGTCTTACCATGTTCCCAGAAAAGTCTTAAAATCAATTTTCACCAATTTCGCGTGTTTGCTTTAGAAGTAATAATTATTATAATAATGCGTATTATGAGCTTTATGGCTACAACATAGTTGCTGGAAAAGCAGGGTGTTCACCAGACGCTTTAGAGGCAAGTGCTTGTGAGCGTCTGAGCGATATTGGTATAGAGTTGTCATGAGGGAGTTCTAAATCAGTACGCGATGATTTGGTGCAGCGAGATTCAAAATTCTCCAGAGTTATCTTTACGACATTCTTAAATACTTTGTCATTTGTATTTGCTCTCTTTGACTCTGTTTCAGACTTCTTTTGACGCTCCTCCGCAGCACGCATGACCTGGTGCAAAGAATTTTCTGCTAAAGCAGTGAGTTTTTTCTGCTCCTTTTCGTTTTTCACAGGTTTTCTCGGACATTTTCGAGCCTAAATTCGGCGGACTTCAGTTCTTCACATAGCTTCTTTTCTTTATCTAATTCTATACGGAGCTGTTTTTGGAGAGCTTCACGTTTTCTCTTCACGATTTTTCGAATCCTGGAATAGAAACATATATAAAGATCACATGTACCGTCACTATTGTCGCTCTGGTGGCAACATGTTGGTCAAAAAATGATGCAATGAAACACAATTGCACATTTTGTTCTTGAAAATTGAAACCCCTATTAGGAAATTTTCAAATGTAAAGCCACGAAACATTCAATAGATTCCTAATATTAAAGCTAATTCTGTCGCACTGTGCATTTCGTCTATTCTTATTCATGTGCAAACATCAGGGCTGGCACTCTTATCAAAAATAAAAACCGGGAAGTTAAATCGGAATGCCCCCCCCCCCTAATAACGTAGTCGTGGGCCCCCTCAAGTAAGAAACTTACGATCATTCGATATCATGACACACAACCCGTTAAGTTTTGAAAGCGCTCAAGGCAGAAGTTGGGTCTGTTCTAAAAAAGATGTATGTTTTTTAATCCTCACAGTTAGCAAGTAAATGTATGAAATTATTACTAATGATTATTCAATTATCAGTTTCAACAAGGTGCACTAGAATACTTGAATTTAGCAGCTACTATATTCAGAAGAGCCGTTTTCGAAGGTTTAGACAGTGTACAACTAAGACCCCTCTATCTGCCCCAAATGCAAAACCAGCATGAAGTTATTGAATTTTTTACTATCTCAGCTCGATATAAGGACTGCATATTATCGAATAATCAACATGCAGGCCTATGGATGATTCTTTTTATAATTTTACGTTTCAAAGACAACTTTCTTAATTTCGTTCAAAGATTCTACATTCGAATTTATAATGCACTATTCACGTGCAGCTTTGTCATTTTCTATTAATCGTGGCATGACGTCAAATGAAACCACTAGGAAATTGCTCTTCACCTGTTCGACGTTTGGAAGACTGCTTTAGCAGAACGATCTGGTCACAGCAAATATTTTCATACAAAATCCATGGTCAGCGCTGCCTAAATGCTTGGGAAGGCATTTCATTAAGCCATTTTCTTTGGGGGAGCCATTATTCTTTCGAGAAATCGAGAATGTGTGATAGAATCTTCCTTTCTACGCTGTATAAAAATATACCGACTGCCATAAAGCAGCGGTTCTCAAACTTTTTATCGAGATTACCCACTTCGTGCACCGAGACTACCAATTACCCGCTATTTTCTACAATGTATTTACGAACCATAACTGAACTATAAAACAACATTTTACAATAATCTTTATCTTATTTTACACACAAAGAAATTTTAAAAAACTAGATTATCAAATTTCAACTAATCAAAAAATTGTTCCATTGAATCCTGTCAGTGAGAAGAGTGTAATTACTTTTCGGAGATCAGATGATCAATACGAGAACATGTCTTTGATAGAGCCAGCCTCAGGTCACAACCAGCTTGCAGGCGCACTCGATATTTATCTTTCATATGAAACAAAGATGAAAAACTAGACTCACACAGATATGTGGTAGGGAAACGCAGCAAAACTTTAAGAGCTCTTTGGAACAGCTGTGGATAAACTTCACTCATTGACAACCAAAACGCCGGAATCTCTTGACTTGAAAACTCCTCCTTACTTACATCATCGGCTAGTAGTTGGACGAATTCGTCTTTAATATTATCACTAACCTCGAGACATGATTCACGAGAAGCAAATGGATGCTTAGCCCAGATATCTGTGTTACGCAGTGTTTTTGGACAGTAGTGTTCTAGCATTGCTTGAAGCCCTTGAAGATGTTCGTGAATCAGTGTCGTACGTTAGGCAACCACCATATTATCATATCATGTATGCCGCGCGCGCAGACAATGAGAGAATGGAGCTCCCTCAGTCGATCTACGCCCTTAGTCTATCTGGTAAGGCAATGGAATGAAGAAATGGACCTTACTTAATCTTACTTTATTTTTTTAAAATTCATTCCTTATACCCAAAAAAATATTCTAATTTTACTCAACTTTGGGTAATTACCCATAGTTTGAGAACCGCTGCCATAAAGGATGGGACTATCTTGATGCAGGATGGAATGTCAGCGCACTACTACAGACACATCGTAAATTATTTAAGCAGCGATTTTCCTAAATCTTGAATTGATCGTCATGGGAGCCTGATGGCTTCCGACACCACCAGATTCAATGCCTTGTGACTTTTATCTTTTGGGCACGTTTAAGAAATGGTACATTAGAGTCATCCCATGCATTTGGGTGAACTGGAAAACAAAATTTTGCACCGTTTTATACCAGACGAGCGATTGAATAGAGATATGCTCTTGCTCTGTTGACCGAAGAATTAGATTGTGTTCGGGCAAACATAGAACAAATGGAAGATAAGCATTATAGTGGTACTAGTGTTTATAGCTGTTTTCCTTTGTATCATAATTAACTTACAGAAATTAATCATTGAGCCGCTAATTGCTATTGCATCAACAAATTTGGAATGATCACGGTGAGAATCAGCCACGTTGCATAAACATAATTTTTGATCAATGTCACACACAATAAATTGACGACTTAAGACTATCGCACTTTTTCAATATGAGAAAACGGAGTTCTATATTGTGCCCAAATATTACACATTACAGAAGCCATGCAACTTAATATGCTATTTAATCTGAAATGAGATGAGAACAACGTTAGATACAATCCATTACGGGAAATACTCGTTTCTGGATTTTTAGCCGTCATCAGTGCAGTATACCTGTAAAGAACCAGTAACTCAAATGCAAACAAATCATCATCCCAAATACAGACATCTACAATTAATGAAATAAATGCAGTTCAAATCCCATTCTCTAGAGCTCGTTTCTAAAATTTGAAATTTGCAAACACCAATGCAAATAGCTAATTCGTGTTTGCACTTCATGGACGAAGGTAAGCTGCTTGATTTCCAAGCACATCCACCTACCGATGGTCTGTGGAGTGAGTTGCTGATTTACTGCACTGATGGCGGCTAAAAAGTCAAAAACACTTGCAGTTCAGCCTGAAGAAACTTCATCAGTGCTTGTAGCTCCGGCAATGATTCAAATCAAACCTTGCTCTCATCTCTTGTACTTCAAATATCAACAACGACATCTAAGAACAACTTTTGGTTCTTAAACAAGATTATAACAGCTATTTGATAAAGGTTGATCCGCCATGGCATAAGTAAACGCAAAGTCAACACGAAAAGAAATCCTTATCACTCCTGCAATTGTTTGCGAGATTTCAATTTTCGCTGGTGTCTTCGCCGAAATTTAGCCGCTTTTGCAACAAGTGATCGTAAAAAATATTCTTTCGCCACTCCCTCGTGTTCCCGACACTTTTTGTTAGATTTCTCTTTCATGGTTTTCTGGCAGACGCTTTTTGAAAGAAACGTTTTGCAGAGCATCAGAGCAATTAGAACTCAATTCATGATCTACTCAATTATAACGCATTACAACTTTTTCGTTAAGCATTTCCACCTAAATTTATTTCTTGTTTCAAAACCTTGATTACTTGCGTTTCGTCCTGTTTCTTCAGGATTGACGAAAGAATCACTGACTTCCTTGTAGAAGAACATTCTGCTCAAGCATCAAGCGGTTTTTTTTAAAAAGCATCTGCTTTGAATTTAATCACCCTTCAGAATTGCAGGGTTTTTAGGTCCCCTAACAATCTGCATAGCCCCGTTCACAATTTTAAAGACCCCTGCATAATCTAAAAAAGGCCCCACATGCTCTTATCTTTAGGAGTCCCGGTCTCAACCTTATAGGCCCATTACAATCTCAAGAGGTCTATTCATATCTAAAAAGAGCTCTTCAAAAACTAAAACAGTTGCCGTTCACAATCTCAAAGGGCTACTTCACAAAATCTTATGGGTCCCTTTCAGAATCTAAATATGGTCCATCCACAATCTCATAAGTGTCGCATTCACAATCGCAGAGTCTTTTCACGATCTCAAGGGGTCCCTTCACAATCCTTAGGGGCCATTTCACCATCTCAAAAGGGCCATTTAACAATCCCTAAGGGCCCTTTCACAATCTTAAAAGGGCCCTTCACAATCCTTAGGGGCCATTTCACCATCTCAAAAGGGCCATTTAACAATCCCTAAGGGCCCTTTCACAATCTGAAAAGGTCCCCTCATGACCTTAAAGGAGCCCCTTCGCAATCTTAAAAGGCCCCTTCACAATATTGAATGAAACCTTCATTATCTCAAATAGCGCCTTCACTATTTCAACTCATAAGGGGACTATTCGCAATCTTAAAAGAGTTCCCTCACGATCTTAAAGTGATACTCCACAATTTCAAGAGAGTCCCTTTACATTCTTGAAGGGCGCTTCAATATCTTAAAGGACCCCTCTACATTGTTGATGGGCCCCCCTCAAGATTGCAAAGTGCCACCACACAATCTAAGGAAGGCCCCTCACGTTTTCAAAGTGCCACTGCACAATCCCAAAAGCCCTTTTCACAATATAAAAGGGCCTCCTCACGATCTTAAAGGGGCCCCTTCGCAGTCTCAAAAAGGCCCCCTCACGATCTTCTAGTGCCACTGCACAATTTCGAAAGGGCCCCTCGCGATCTTTAAAGGGCCCCTTCACGATTTCAAAGTGCCACTTTCACAATATACAAGGACCTCCTCACGATCTTAAAGGGGCCCCTTCGCAGTCTCAAAAAGGCCTCCTCACGATCTTCTGGTGCCACTTTGACAATCTCAAAAGTGCCCCCTCACGATCTTAGAGGGCCCCTTCATGATCTCAAAGTGCCACTGCACAATACCAAGAGTGCCCTTCACAATATAAAAGGCCCCCTCACGATCTCAAAGTGCCACTCACAATCTCAGAAGGAAGGGACCTCTTCAGGATCTTAAAGGGGCCCCTTCGTAGTGTCAAAACGGCCACCTCACGATCCTAAAGTGTCACAGCACAATCTCAGAAGGAAGGGACATCTGAACCATTTTTTGGTCTAACTTCATCTCTTTGTCGGTGAGTTTGTCCTTTTCATTTCTTAATGCCTCAAGTTCCTCATCCGCCTCTTCTGATTTCTTCTGCACCTCAATCAAAAGCTCTTGTAGTAGATTCTTTTAAGCGATTTACCGCTCAATTTCTTCTTTATTTTCATTTGCCTTCGAAAATACAACCTTTTGCCGTTTGCTTGCCTCCTTCTCTTCATAGATCTCTTCTTGAAGCATTCTCTTCATTTCCTGCTCCATTCCTAACACGGGGATATGAAACTCGAAGCTTGAGCGAAAGCTCTCCTACAAACAACTTTTTCGTACCTTAGTGAAGTATAACACATGTTTTTGGCGATACACTGAATGTCATAAATTTATATCAGTGGATGACGCATGAATGTCAACATCTCTGTATATGAAAACATGCGGAAATGGTCAAAATAGCAAAATTAAATCTTCGAAATTTTGAAATGATAAATTTCGCGTAACGTCAGCATTAATCTCTTAAATTCCCGTATTCGCGTTTTTTCGCGCCGCCACGAACACTGTAATCCCAACACTAACTGGGTTCCACATAGTATGGATCCATATGTCCATTTAATATACTATTCATGCCGATTGACTTACCCATATCCTTGAACATCGCTGCATCAGTGAAAGCATATGCATTCGTGCAAACTAAGAAAAAATATTCCTCTCTGTCCCTATCTTTGGTAAATTATAAATTAGAAGCCCCACTCTATGATTAGAACAACTTGTAAACATACAAATCCATGATTAAAAAAATTGGCAAAATAGCAACAAATGATCACTTCAACGTATGTCCAAATAGCATTAGGAGTAGCAAAACAAAGCAGCAATTTGTAGATAAAATCTGGCATAGTACAATATTGTACGAAAGTATGGATGTCCATAATAATAAAAACAAAATACAAAAAATCTTCTGAAAACCTATGTAGACTATATAGTCAAATATCATGCATGCTACGCTTGTGTATACTATCTTGCTATCTACCTCTGTGCCAAAGAAGCCAAAGATTTATCTCGGGATTTTTTCGCTTCTCTTTCCCTCAATACAGAAGCCTCTTGAGCTTTTTTGGCGGAGAAAAGCAGGCGTGTACTGTCACTCAGTCTCTCGTCTCCTTTTAAGAAGGAAGTTGTGCGCCTTTTGATTCATAAACAGATGCTGTCGATCTGATCGCAACACAAATGTCTTTATCCAGAGGCGAATAAAGTGGGTCTGTCCTCTTGAAGTAGTTCACAGACGACAATTTCGAGTTCTCAATTCACTTTTCACTCTCTGAATTGCGGAATGCGTTTCCATTGTCATTGAGGTGGCTTCCTCGTCGATTAAAACTCATATCACCCATCAGATTAAAACTTGACTCAACCATGAGACCATTAGCAAACATTTCTCCACAATTTCATCAAATTGCCATGAGTTATCACATACATCAGTAGACATTCCTTCACTCGGTTATGCTACTCACTCACTCCTCGTTTAGCGTCCTATGGTAGATTTGCGATACAACCAATATTTGAGAGCCATTGTATACAATCATCAGGATGAAGCAGTTTGAAGCATGTAACAACAACGATTTCGCTGACCTTATAGAAAAAAGGAAGTCTCCCTTCAAACCTGATTCCTGAACGTAACATTCTTTAGATTGAATGCAAGGCAAAACAAACTGTCCTTGGATAAGAAATAATGAAAAAAGCATGAGTAAAAGCATGCAAAAAATTGACTGTTTAATATGAAAAACCTAAACATACACTGAATGAAAATAACCTGAATTTACTTGCAGTTATACAACCACCATCCCACTAGCCATCCACCCACCCCTAATTTTTTGATTGCATTTTTGGTCAATTTACGAGTCAACTTTTCAGACATCTTTTTTTGCGAATTTCCGCCAAACGGTGATTGGCAGTTCTGTTCATAAATAGTTACACGAAGAATTAACATTTTTTTAAATACAAATCTCGTGTTCTGGTTCAGTTTTAATTAACCATATGTCATAACCAACCCTATGACTAGGGTTGGCAAAACTCCGAAATGTATTTTTTGCTTTGGAGGAAATAATAAAATCAAATACTTCGCGAAGTTTATCGTGGCTTATCGAAATTTATGATTTTTGGATGAATGCAAAAGAATTCCCCAGTGTATGATCAGGAAATGTTCGATGTTTATTTCGCCGGTTATTCTAGATGACATGTAACCTAGAAACAGTCAATATTGGGCATAATTTTTCGAATATGCAGTTGGCCATAAAACATTGCTGCGTATTTTCTAACTCTTCTTTCTTGAATTTAGTGACACTTCCTGTTCGCGTATAGTCCTGAAATCTTGACTGCCTTTGGCCAATGCCCTGAGGATGTTAATTCAGACTTCACTACTCAAAAAATGTTTATTGGAATTGGTGGGTCCAAATTATTGAAAACATACACATTGCTTTAACGGGCTGCCGTCACTAAACTGTGTTTACACTAAGAAGGATTTCATTATGTGAAGAAAAGAAATTTCCGACTGTGTCATAGCATGCAAAAGTCATTATGGTGCGATGACTAGCCGAAGAACGCTTTCATATTGATTGCAGGTAATTTTTTGAGTTCAACTTTTGCATTGTAAATTTTGCTGCGAATTAGAAGATTTGGAAGTTAACATTTTGAGCGCTATGTCAACATTTATCAGTTTGTATAGAATATGTTCAGGTTATATGGCCGGTGCAACGATTGAGCTTATCGACAATAATGCCAATCAACAATAAAATTTGCACTAGAGAACAATTTTATTTATATACATGTACATACATCAGCGCTTTAAAAGTCATCGTCATCCTCCTGACTCCCCGTGCCCCATATTCCTGCACCAATTCTGGTCCCACTCCCATCTCGCACCGAAGCAGAAATCCACCATCTCAACAATTTCCGTTGTGTTGGCTCGCTGCAATATTTTTCAGTATGCTAGATGAATTTGCGCATGATTAACCACAGTCTACTTCGACTTCTATGTACATGTACACGTACATGTAAATAAGATTTCAGATTTAGTATGTTGTCTCTACTAGCATATTTGATCTTTCAATTAACGATTGCGATTACAGGCAATAGCTTTCTTAACATTTTGATAATTTCATGATTTATTAAATTTTCGATTGTCACATTTCGTTTAAATAGCTCTAATCAGTTACATGTAATACTAACATATGACTTGCTTCTCCAGTCAAAAGGCTTTTTGCAATTTTCACCATACGTGTACATTGATAAAATGAGACAGCATCCATTTTAATGAGATTAATTTATTTATGAATATGATTCTAATGCGGAGACTAAAGATTGAATTCGGGTAGAAAGTTCTTCTTCCATAGCGCACTTTGTTGGCTATGGCTTTTATGCTCAAAAGTCACAACATACTTAGCTGACCAGAAACTTACTACTGACCAGATTTTTATATCACGAAAACAATAGGCTACCTGACAATACACTACTTACTTTACAAGTATATCCACGCATGCGTTGAATGTTTGGCCTACGTAGGCTAATGAGGAAATGACTATACATGACTAAAACACATTCTAGAAAATATGAGTTATACATTCAATTTAAAATTATTCAAAATAGTTATCCGTTGACTGCAACTCTTAAGGTGATAATTACGAGCCTTGTGGGTTCTCAATTAATAAATAACCTATCAGCAATGAACAGGCTGGCTATTAACTTTTATTTAGCGCATTGAAATTTTATAGAAACTCTCTATTGAATATCATTAGTTGCAACCCGAAAATTTTGTCCCTTCTGGTCTGTTGCCTCACCCCATCCCCCTTTGAGGGTGCCAGCTGCAACATTGCCACACGCCACACCACAACATCCAATGTAGATGTAATACATTTCTGTACACACATAATATGATTACAAACGCTTGGAGCACATTGTGAGTTGTGATTGTGACTCAGATTAGATTACTATAGGGACAAGCTCTTTACCAAATAATAACGGTCCTTTGCTATGTACTGTACATTAAAGAGCGGAATAATCAAATGATGAATTGTTTACTCATCGGATCATTCGTTCCTTGAACGACGAATAAAACAATGGCGAACGTTGTATCAGTCTTATTTCCGCAACCTTATTCATGGTAACCGGGATATGCCTCTGTCTTGATTTGATTGGCTCCTGAAAGATCAGTCAGTCCACTGATGAGCACCTACTTATCAAAGCCTCAGTAGTAATTAATGCTTAAATGATTAATTAAAGCATACCTTTAAGCAAAACTTCGATATCATATCATTACATAAAAAAGACATTGCACTCGAAAAAAATAAACTTCTGAGGAAATAATTCTCATACGATGATGAAAGTCATCCCAGTAGCCATTTATAATAGAATATAATGCTTACTAATTTAAATTATTAGTTAAAGTAGTCCTAATGAGGACTGATGGCGTTCTCCAATCCGCAAGTGTACAGAGGCAATGCTACTGTAACCATTGGATTAATCAGTTCTTAAAAGAACTCAATGTAGCTTTCTCGTGGCAACGAATTAAAATTGATCAGCTTTGGCCCAATATCTGGTAAAAATAGAAATCTTAAGACTTGTACTGTAATACTACTCATTCTTGCTGTTAATATACTAATACCATAGATTCCAAACACTGCCGTATACACGTTCAAAACAGACGTCTAATATACTGTACCGACTACAGATGCTGATAGTGGAAATAGAATAAGACAATGGTCACCAAAGGTTAAGGAAATTAAAAATGGATATTATAAAACAACAGGAAACCGATGAATAAAAATTGGAAAAGTGGAGGTAAAATATGGAAATACAACGATGCTACTACACCGATTATAAGTGAACTATATCTGACACTACACAAAGTGGATAATGGTAAGAGTGGATAAGTGGAAAGTGGATAATGGAGGTAAACAATAGAACTACAATGACACTCTACTACACCGAAAGCAATGAAACTATACACACTATACCTAAAACTACACATGGAAAATACTATTTCTTCACTTGAATTTGTTATCGCCAGTTTCTTCATCCGTCTATAGTACTTCATGTAATTCCACATTTCTTCATTTGAATTACAATACATCGACCACTACTTCAGCTACCGATTAAGGGATATAAAACATAATACTGCAGTCCGTCAGTCATCAGCAAGTACTCGTCTAGTTGTGTTTCGACCCCTAACCTGAACACTCAAACCCAGACGAGCGGGGTCCCACACATAGTGGCTGACAAAATACTGAATAGGTAATGATATGTCTTGAAAGATATGTCACAAAGATAAATCAGACATCATTCAATTGTTGCGTTTCCCACATGTAAACTGATCCTGTCATTAAATTCATCCCATCAATATAGCTTTTTCATGATGTATGGTTTTCAAGATTTGTCGAATGTGCAAAAAAGATGCAACACTAGTAAGTTTTACCAAAACATTGTTGCTGAAAATCATCTGACACGATTTTTCGTTGATGAAGATGCTCAATTTGAATAACTTAAAGAAATACCAGTAGCAAAATAATTCATGTCAATAACTGCCTCATGGGATATGGGACACACATGTCCCATAAATAAATGTGGTCCTAGATCACACAATATGGTTTACAGGGCTGCCACTCTTATCAAAAATAAAAACCGGAAAGTCAAATCGGAATGCGCCCCCTAAATTACGCAGTCGTGGATCCCCTCAAAGTAAGAAACTTACGATCATTCGATATCAAACAACCCGGTAAGTTTTGAAAGCGTTCAAGCAGTAGTTGGGTCTGTTCTAAAAAAGATGTATGTTTTTTAATCCTCACAGTTAGCAAGTAAATGTATAAAATGATAACTGATGCTTATTCAATCATCAGTTTCAACACGGTGCACTAGAAGACATATGACTCGAACAGCTAGTATTTTCAGGAGAACCGTTTTCAAAGGTTAGACAGAGTGCACTACAAAGACCCGTCTACCTGTCCCCAATGCGAAATCAGCATGAAGTTATTGAACGATTGACGATTTCAGCTCGATATAAAGACTACGTATTATCGAATAATCTACATGTAGGCCTATGGATGATCTTACTTAACTGTTCAAAGACAATTTTCTTCATTTCGTTCAAAAATTTTACATTAAAATTTATGATGCACTATTCTCGTGCAGCTTTGTCATTTTCTAATAATCGTGCCATGACGTCACACGGTGACTCACGTCTTAATTGTGAAGAATTTTCATGAAACTGCAAGGAATGGCTGTTCAGCTGTTCGACGTTTGGAAGACTGCTTCAGCAGAGCGGTCTGGTCACAGCAAATGGTCAGCGCGGTCTAAATCCTTGGGCAGGCATTTACGTAACCAATTTTCTTTGGGAGAGCCATTATTCTTTCGAGAAATCGAGAATGTGTGGTAAAATCTCCCTTTCTATGCTGTATGAAATATACCGAATGTCATGAAGGATAGGAACGACTTCATACAGGATGGAATGCCACCGCACTACTACAGACCCATCGTAAATTATTTAAACGGCAATTTTCCTAAATCTTGGATTGATCGTTATGGGAACCTTTGGAATGGCTTCCGATGCCACCAGATTCAATGCCGTGACTTTTTTCTTTTGAGCACGTTTAAGAAATGGTGCATCAGTCATAATACAGGGTGACCACTTCGTTAAGAGCAAAATATGGACCAAATTTATATATAATAATGCAAGCAATATCTTGAACGCAATTGCCTTTTTGGTACCCGAGAAACTTCGAAATTCCTTTACCGGGTCAATAAGTGGTCAACAATGTCAATCAATATGTCATAACAATCTTGTTTCAACCAATATCTCCAAATCTAGCATCACATAGTAGTGTACAATAATGAAATGTAATCAAACTCAATGGATACGTAAATTTATAGTATCTCCTACCTTTGTCCCTAAATGTAGTTACAATCAATCGAAATAAATGCTTAGAAAGAGAACACTCTAACTGATTTCATTTAAACATCGAGTCAACTATTTTAAGCGACAAATTGTCCTCTCTTTCCTGAGCAAATTGTTTTTCAGTCTCCAATTTGACTTTCTTTGCCTGAATTTCCTCGACGGCTTTCTGAACCTCAGATACTTGCCTTTCCAGCGATTGTAATTCTGTATTAACTACCGAACTTTTTCGCCGTCTATAAACACCCACGGCTATTTGGAGGCGTTCCCTTTCTTCTTCTGCATGCTTCGTTTCTTTCTTTCGATCCTCTCCCTCAGCTTTATAGGTGGCACACGCCGTTTTCATAAGGCACAACAGTTCTTCCGGTGGTTCATATTTCTCAAATGTTTCACGGTCAAAATAATCGGAGATCAGACGAAGGCAGTCGTAAGTTCTGCATTCCAAATTCGTCTGATATTGGGACTCAGTAAATTTCATTCGTGAAAATCCCGCCTCTACGACCATATTGTGCGGCAAAACAAGCAGAACTGATTCAACTATTTGCGTCAAGCATTCAAACTCAGCTAGCCCATTGGAAGTGTAGACCTCAGCAAGAATGAATGCGAACTCAGTCTTACATCGTAAGGTGGAAAGTTCGTCCACTGCTTTCAAATTATTACACGAAATAAATGCTACCAATCGTTTGAACCTACTCAAAGTTGCGTCAGTGAATTCACAGCTCAACTCAATAAACAGTTCATCAAATCAGTCCTATTTTCCTCAATATTTCGATCACTTTTGTCTGTTCATATAGTCCTTTGTCCAAATAGGTATACTATGTTCATATTTTTCGCATCCAATTGAGATGTACCAGTTGAAGATTGAAATCCTTCAATTGAAAATTATCAAGAAGCAAAATAACGAACGATATGATACTGACCGAATTTGGCAATAACAATGAGCTGAAATCACGAGATCTCAAATAATTAGATAATCATTTCATAACCATGTCAAACACCATAGGACAAATAAATTATCAGATTTGTTATTGTTACCTTTTGAATTAAATTCAGATGCATGGACTTCAATGAAGAGATATATACCAAATACAAACTTTGTATACTACATGCAGTTAGTAAATACGATCAAGTAGCAACCTTGATTATTTCGTTTTGGGAACAGAATTAGTATTAATTTCAAGAGAATGATTAAAATTAATTTAAAATTAACTTCTTTTGAAATACGGACTTTTATGGACTTCGCAAATAATATGGACCAATATGGACCGGTCCATAAATATGGACCAAGTGGTCACCCTGATAATATGTATTTGGATGAACTGGAAAACAAGCTTTGCAGCGTTTTCTGCAGATCGACGAGCGATTGCGTAGAGATATGCTCTTGCGCTGTTGACCGAAAAATTAGATTGCGTTCGGGCAACTGGTGAGCAAGTAAAAAATAAATGTTATAGCAATACTCGTGTTCCGAATCATCCGAAAAACAGACATCTACAATTAATGAAATAAATGCAGTTCAACTCTCATTCTGTAGAGTTCGTTTCCAAATTCGAAATTTGCAAACAGCTAATTCGTGTTTGCACTTCATGCACGAAGGTGAGCTGCCGGATCTCAAAGCACATCCGCCTACAGATGGTCTGAGGAGTGAGTTGCTGATTTACTGCACTGATGGCGGCTAAAAAGTCAAAAACACTTGCAGTTCAGCCTGAAGAAACTTCATCAGTGCTTGTAGCTCCGGTAATGATTCAAACCAAACCTTGCTCTCATCTGTTGTATTTCAAACATAATAAAAAAACAACTACAACTAAGAACAACTTTTGGGTTTCAATCAAGATTATGACAGCTATTTGAGCCGCCATGGCAAAAGTAGACGCAAAATCAACACGAAAAGAAATCATTGTCACTTCCGCAGTTGTTTGCAAGATTTCAATTTTCGTTGGTGTCTTCGCCGAAATTTAGCCGCTTTTGCAACAAGTGATCGTACAAAATATTCTTTCATCACTCCCTTGTGTTCCCGAAACTTTTTAGTAGATTTTTCTTTCATATTTATCTGGAAGCCGCTTCTTGAAAGATACGTTTTGGAGAGCATCAAAGGGATCAGAACTGAATTCATAATAGACTCTATAATTACATATTACAACTTTTTCGTCAAGCATTCCCACCTAAATTTCTTTTTTCAAAACCTTGATTACTTGCGTTTCGTCCAGTTTCTTAGGATTGACGAAAGGATTACTGACTTCCTTGTAGAAGGGCCTTCGCAGTCTCAAAAGGGCACCTTACGAAGTCTCAAAAGGGCCCCCTCACGATCTTAAAGGGGCCCCTCGCGATCTTAAAGGGGCCTCTTCGCAGTCTCAAAAGGGCCCCTCGCGATCTTTAAGGGGGCCTCTTCGCAGTCTCAAAAGGGCCCCTCGCGATCTTAAAAGGCACTTTCACAATCTTCAAGGGCCCACTCGCAATATCAAAAGGGGCCCTTCAAAATCTAAAATAGTTCAAAACCCAAATTATTTGTTCCTTAGCCAAACATTTTCTCACTATTGATGTTGACCATGGGGTCGATTTCTCCACATATCCGGTTGATGGATGTAAAAGGAAGCGCAAACTTCTTCGGATATATTCTCTAATAAAGTCTGTGCGACGTTTCGGGAAACCCCCTTAGTCTGACTGCATCGTGCATGACTAAGGGGGTTTCCCGAAACGTCGCACAGACTTTATTAGAGAATATATCCGAAGAAGTTTGCTCTTCCTTTTACATTTTCTCACTACTTAGTTTATTCTAAAACAAAACCGGAAGAGTGGCAGCCCTGGGTTTATTTTGACACAATTGTTGTATTTCATGCTTAATTGCATCATAACAGGCACAGTCGAAGCAGATTTGAAGAAATAATCGAATATTGAAAATTTTGTCACTTTATGGGTTAATATGTTTCGAAATGGATAACAATTAAACAGATAACTTTACCATAAGTTGAAATAAAAAATGATTTGATAACTTTACATGCTCAATCTAATATACGACTAGTCTTAAGTTTGGCTTTTGCTGCGTATATGCTTGATTAGCATGCCGTATAGAGAATGTATGCCATAGATAATAGATGTCATCACTGAAACTATTTCAAATACTTGTAGGCCTACTTTCACGAATATTGATAACTGTTCTATAAAGTAATTATGCATTATTGTGGGAGTCTGTACGGCTGGGCTAATAGTAAATAGTAAATATGTAATTGTGTAATATAATACAAGTGTGAGTTCATTTTGTTCACACCTGGCGATGCGCCGGAGTTCCGGTTGAGAAAATGTGATAAAAATTTAATATTCCTGATGAGCAAATTTTTTTCAATCAACTAATTGCTCAGGATGCCTATTTTCGAAGAAACATAAACATGATTGCTGAAATATGTAACTATTCAAGTCCGGACTCGACACTAGAACACTGGCTAGCCCGAGTTCATGATCCCACCCTTGGAAACTCACATTTCGAGAGCCCCAGCCCAGTTTAACTCCGGGATTACAATCCCATAGAAAACAGCAACTAAGTTGCGATAAATTTTTGATAATTCCCTGTTCGATATATATTTCCTATCTAGTTAACTGAAACATATTCATTTTATTCGCATCTTTTGCTTCTACGAGTGATTCACATGATCGCGATTAGACATCATACTTACTCGGCCACAACCGTCTTGCCGGCTGAAGTGTGTGCTGAGACGAGCACTGACTGATGATTCTCAAGACAGTGAATCGCTTCTTTTTGGAAGGGATCAAGGATGAAGGGATAGGTTTTGGCAGGAACACGATTGGTTTTTCGTAGAGCTTGAAACTCCACATCTGGTGGGACAGCAACTTTGTGAAGACATCTTTCCAGAGATTCAATGTCGTAGATTTTTATCCTGTTCTCGAATGACAATTCTTCGCCTTTCACATGGCTGCAAAGCATTCAGTGAGAAACATGAGAATCATTATCAAGAAAAAAGCTGAAAACATAATGGAACAGAGGCGACCCTTGAATGCGGTTAACTCTGATAGACCCCGAATCTTCAAAATTCACAAAAATTGAGCGGTATGCTACACAGTCTGATTAGCAGATCTTGCCAAATTGACTTCTTTAATGCAATCTGTTTACTGAGATAGTATTCGATTAGGGGCGATTACGGAGGAAGATGAAGGTAAGGTGACTGTTTCGTAATCAGAGTTATTTTGACGAAACATCGAAGGTATTGAATGATTTATCATTTTGATTCAAATTCAACATTCAATATGCACAAAATCTAAAGTTACCTCAACTAATTCACAAACTGATACCAAGACTCCCAGGCACCAAATCTTTATTAGGAAGATATTTCAAGTTTCATACGTCCAAAACTCGCCATAAATTTCCCCACAAAGATCCGGTGCCTACGACTCTAATTTCCAAATTAAAATGTGGCAACAAGATAGTTGCTACCATAGAAATCCGACTTTTCGCTATGTTCAAGTTAGTGAGACTAGGATGGACAATGGCTGTTTGTTTATGATCATTTAAGCATCAATCTAGATCAATGCTGCCAGATCTTTGTAAGAATCAAATTACAAACATGCGGTTGTAAAGCGCAAACAGAAGCTGTCTTGCCGTAAAGCGATCTGTTAGTTATTTTATCCAAATTCTTCTACATATAAGGAGAAATTATAGTAATAGCGAATTTTTAGGAAGCACAAGCTGCTGGTGCCTTCCCACTCACTGGACGCCGCCATTGTTTAAGGCACCGTTGTCACGAAAATGCATGTCAACGACACACTATAGTTTTCAATGTCCATGTCCGTTCTAGTCCTCTCTATAGAGCAGTGTTTCCCAACTTTTGATGTCTTCTGGCCCAATTTTTGCACAATCAAGCATTCGAGGGCCAGATATTTTAAATCTAAGGTGCTTCTGAAGGACCGCTTTAAAAATTAAAAAAATAAGCAAATCAAATATACCCGGTAAGCTCACTTTATCAGTATCAAATACACTGTACTTTTAATTAACTTCAAGCCAAAAAAGTACTAAAATCCTTACAAACAAAAAATATCAAATGCATGAAATCTATTTGTACCTCTTTGGCACATCACACATTAAAAACATTTTACTAAAAAACAAAAAAAGCACCATTTTACTAAAACTTTTATATTCTGAAAACAAAAACTTATTTTCTCAACATCAGTGACGGATGTGATAAAAAAATTCGAAAACTTTTACGCAAACATAGGTTGGACAGCAACCTAGTGAGTAAACCTAACAAGTCTCTAGAAAACTTTATGAGGAATAAATCAAAAATAAAAAACACTTGTACGTGCAATGTTTGCAAACAGATCGGCAACAAGTATACTTGTACTGATCGCTATGTAGTATACAAGTATACTTGTGCGATTTGCAACCAGTTTTATATAGGTAAAACATCTCGTCAGTTTAAAATTCGCCACCATGAACACAAAAGCGCTATAAATAAAAGAAACGAAAATAATGCGCTAGCGCTGCATACGTTGTTGCATGGAAATAATACCAGCATAGATAATTTTAAAATTGAGATTCTATCAAAGAAAACTAACTCTCGTGATACTACTATCGACGAATGTAAATATATTGACAGTCTAAAACCTAAGATTAATAGGAAACAAGAAATGACGTTATACCCTCTTGTTAGCCATGTTCACTGCTGATCTGTGACCAGTGATGGCCTTATTTAATGGTTGGATATGCACGTAAGGGTGATGCAAACATCAACAGTTGACAAGGGCCAAGAGGCCGAAAATTTCTTTAATTTTGATTTGATTTTATTATTTGACTGATTGATCAAAATAAAAACACGGAGTTCACACTGAAAAGTGTTCTTGCTTTTACTGGTATAAAACTTTTATGAACAGCAAAAATTCAAACAGTAGAACGAATGTAACACATTTCTCGACTGCCTTGATATTTTTATTAGCTCATATCTATCCAAATCCAATGACTGGTTTAAATTCAATCGAAGAAAACCACGGTGTTCAATATTCAACCGACTCCGTTTTTTTTACTGAGTCGCATGAATTCTGATCAAATAATCGTCTCATTTCAAGCAATAACATTCATTTTATTCTTACTAAGGACCTGCGAAGTCGAATCGAATCGGGTCGTGATTCGCGCATCGAATCATAGAAACTTAAATGGCACTAGCTAAGCTTACTTTTATGTACGATTAACTTATCCAGGTATGCCATCAATCACATCTATGCTTAAATCATGAGCTCGGGAAAGCTTATGTTTGTTTCTTGAATTGTTTCATGAACAGACAATTAGCTTCTATTCACCATCACTGCAAGAAGACCAAAACTATTATCTCTACGAGCGAAAGGCCTCGCTGTATCAATAAATTTTACGTAGAGATCATCGTTTTGGGCTTCCTGCAGTGATGGTAAATGAAATGCCTAGCCCTCCAATTTCTGAAATAAGATTCTATCATTACCATCGTCATTTTTACATCAGAAAACAATAATAGACTTTTTGTAGCAAGCTTTTTTTAGCAGCCCCTTTTTGTGCCTACCACTTTCCATGTCATCGCTGTCCGTGACTATCTAAATCATTTCAAGACGAATTCAGAATAAATGATTGAATAACCTTTGTAAACTACTACGCATAACTGTCACTCAAGCAGGCTCATGCAAGCAGATGATTGCAGAAGACTGAGTACTATAATGCCGAACTGAGTAGACATATTGTAGTCGTGGACTTGCCAGCTTGGAAATGGAAAATCATGTAAGTAAATAAATCCAGTAGCTGTGGCCTGTAGGAAAATCTTATTAAAGATTAAAAGCAGCCATGCTTTGTACATAAACTCATATAACCTTTGTACCAGACGCCCGATTAATAACATCTGAGGCACAGATGATTCAGGATAAGAGGACCATTCTGTCTCTATCAATCATGTGGCCTACTACCAGGGTCCGCAAGATTTCATCTTGGTGGGGCATAAGATTCCTGACGAAAGACAGTCTGAAAGGCATGTCTTACAAGATACAAGGTTACGAGCCTGATAATGGGCCATTTAAAATTGTACTTCAAATCAGTTTTTGTGAAGTATATCGGACACGATCAGAAAGATCGACTGAGTCCGAAGTCCCTATCTCAGCAGAGTGTAGCACGTACTTTAGCTGATTCGACCATCTTTAGGTCAGCAACCGACGCTCGTGACCACTTTCAGTGAGAATCCAGCATCTCAAACACAGTGCAATGTCACTTTCAAGTAGAGACGAACAGGAACAGGAAGAGGATAAATCCGAGAAAGTTGTCGAAATGGGTTTTGGTCAACCGACACGAATCTATTCGCATTTTTCTCGAATCACAATTTCGAATCGAATCTCAAATCTTCGCAGGCCCCTAACTTTTACTTATCAAATGCACCTCCAAAAGGCCTGACGCATACATTCGAAAGTCCGTGGTCATCATTTGGGCCACATGACCCACCTTGAGAACCACTGCTATAGAGCATCGAATTTCGATAGTTGCTACCTTGTGAGACTCGCAGATACCCTAATCGCATGCCAAATGTAGACCGTAATATGTGAAATTACTAGGCATATTAATCAAAGCATAGCAGATTGTTCTGTTGCCTGTCACACTAAACACACTGCATAGTCGAATCTATATTGATTAAAATGTATGAAAATGATAATTCATCAAATGATGCGATCGTTCTGCTCCGTAATTGTAAATGCGCATTTACAATTGCGGTCTCTTGCAAATTTCACTTTAGGTGCTCTTAACTGTGTTTGCGTGCTGATCATGCAAGCCTGTACATAAATCTTAATTTGCTTGATCAATTGCTTGGGATCAATGTGCATTGTGCATCTATCACTGAGGATGCGAAATCGATTCAAGTGGCCTTCATTTTATTTAAATTTTGGTCGCAGTGTACAATGCCAACTTTAAGCTGATTATCTTGTAATTCTATAATCAACACTTAAAATGCGCATTACAGACGCAAAATCATTTATCATATAACGCGCTGACTTGGTTATGGGAGAAAATAGAATCGCACCATTTATACGGAGACACATGTGCATTATGTCACATAATAACTAGTCACACAACTTCCACCACAGACAACAACAGCGTAATCGCGAAAGTATAGCACGCTCTTTTAAAACATAATTGAAGGATTATATGAGAATTGTGGTTTATCGTGTTGTAACTGTGGCTAGCTGTGGATTCGTTATTATTCGTTATAGGCATCTTCTACCAACATAAAAAATATTATGCAAATCGAAAAAGCAATTTTTGAATTAGAGACGACAACTTGAAGTGTAGGGATGTTAGGAGCTCAATGTGACTCAACGTCTAAGCAGACAGCACCTAAGATCAACAAATTCATTTCGTGACACCTCGTTAAGTGATAATGACCTAGCCCTGGGGCTACATCCACTCTTGCACCAGCATGCGTAACTTTAAAAATGTGTGGTTGGTAGACCAACAGTCGTGGGAAGATTTGAAATAGCAACTGATGAGATGAACACGGGGAGAACAATACCTCCACGAGCAATAAACAAACGTTGAACAGACAAAGTTAGATCAAGATGGTCACATCGCTACACTTCACGCTAACGTCTCTAATTCAAGTTTTTGTTCGACTTGCACAATGTTTTGATTGTGAGTGAAAAATATTCTCAACTACATGTAACTGAAGTTTTGCGACGATTGAATCAATTTTACGGATTATAGACAAATTTGAAAACTTGGGGGGATGACCCATAAGTACCACCGTATTTTTTATGCTTTTCAGACAAATGTAAGCTACCCTGTGTCTAATGTGTCCATGAACAAATGCCTAGACATAACATAGTGTCCCAAATGTCGCTGCCATTTGCTTCAATTTAATCATTCACAATTATCTTTTTCTATAAGCGCAACTCAATTCGGTGAATGTGATATGGTATGCCGAATTTTCCATCAGTTAAGACAATGCCTAAAGAAAAACACTTTCATCAGTATCGATAGAGGAAGATGTACTAAATGAAGAAATGTCTTGATAAAATTCAATTCAGCCAAAGCATTTAAACGTGTGTGATAGATTCAATGTTGACTTTCCTGTCTATTCTGTTCTGCCTAAGCATAGCAGAGAGGTCTTCAAAGCAGGGTTCGTACAGAGACTGAGGATGAATTTTCGAGGGCATCATTCAACACATTTTCGAGGGTATCACTTATACTCAATAATAGCACTGTTTGACATCAATAAGGCTTAACATGTCATCCTTAGATAATTGGCATATCCTAAATTAATACCGCATTTACAATACCGAATTTTATGCACCGTAAAGAATTCTCTACGCAAGAGAAAACAAAATTTAGTTCCATAATTGAAAAGGAAAGCTACTTTATCCTATTAGCTGTATGCATATATTGTCACGATAAACAGGAAATCTTACAAAAAATACAAACTCGATGGTTCTCAGTTTTAACAAAAATAACGAGAGTAAAACTGCAATCTAAATAATTGCATAAAAACAATAATTTCATGTAACGATGTGATTCATGCGTTTTTTCTAAATCTCAGTCCAATATTCATAACGATGAATTACATCCAAACAAAATAAAGCAAAAATAATTCGATCGGCTAGAAATTTACATATTCTAAAAAACAATTACTCAAAAAATCTTATCACATTATCAAACAATGATTCTAGATACCAGATAGAGTACAAAACTACATAATCCAATTAGTAACTAGAATAAGCTAGTAATACGCAGATGGCATATATGGCGAACTACACGCCCTTTAAGTCTTTCATCTTTGCATCCAAAGAAGATGCCAATACAATGAGCTGCTGCTTTTTATCGGAAGAACTATCCTGAAACGCGTTGCTTCTTGTAAAAAGAGCAAAATTCTTCTCTTCTTCGGCTTTTTTGGCCAATTTATCAGCACTGGACAGTAAGTCTTCAATTTCAAGCGTTAAACACCTCTTCTTTTCCAGCAGTTCATCGACTTCATCCAATAAACGCTTGCGTTTGTTTTTCGATTCATTATTTTCTGTCTTCCTGGCGCTAACTTTTCTTATATTTGCCAATTTCACTAGAACACACTTGAACTTAGTTATACATGCATCGGGTTCATTTGCCATTTTATTTGGATCCAAGCATGATAAGTTCCTTACGAAACTGACCTTCAACGGAGATTTGTCGAGTATCTTTTCGATAATCTCAATTAGCAACATTTTGGTTTCTGCTCGAAACTTCATCGCTGAGTCTTTCGTGACTGACCCACTGTTGACTAAATGTCTCAGCATTGTGTCAGCTGTAAAACCGGGATCAACCTTCCCGATCTTCACGTGATGTTCAATTTCATGCACATCAAGTTGGACGAGATTCGTTATGGTGGAATCCATGACCACAGCTCTTTTCAGAAATCTTCCCATCAATTGTTTCACGACGCGCTGGAGATCATCGGCGAGAAACGGAATCATTGGATGATCAGTCTGGTACTGTGTCAAAAAAGGTTTTAATGTTTTTGCAATTGACAGGACAGCATGTAATTTGATCTCCAGCAAAGGATCCGATATATGTCTTTCAACTTGCAAAAACGATTGGGTATCTGGCTTCTTGACTTATATCATTCATAATCAGTGTGGCAACATCGCTTGAATCAAATTTTTGAGTCTCAATCGACTGGATGCGAATCATTAAAACCGGAGATCTGTCTACGTCTGAAAAGACAGCTTAAAATCAGGTGAAATAGTGACAACTTCAGTCGGTAATGCCAATGCTAACCTGAAAGAAAGATAAGGATGTTAGGTATGGTTGACTATAAGAATTAGTTAACTCCAATAAATTTCCTAAATTGCTACTGGCATACAACATTCAGACATGTTAAATATTACATTTCATAAGATGTTATTTTGTAAATTTTGAAGAAAATATTCTCTAAAAAAACAAAAGTCTCACAGACATGTTTCGGGCATCGATATTTCGAGGGTTTTCGATACCCTCAAAAAATCGTGATTGTCGAGGGTTTTCGAGGGTCTGTACGAACCCTGTCAAAGCTACATGTTTGTCCCTTACTATACAGCTCATTCTATCATATGAATGACTCAGTTGTTAGGCCAGCAATTTGTTTTTTCTTCATCGATCATCAGTGTATCGCGAATGTAGGATTTTGCATAACTGAGAATACATGCTGGCCATGTTGTGATCAAGAGAGCCTTGAAGTCGCACATCGCCGAGAACGCCACCGATTAGTTATCAAAACCAGCTTCAGTAGAGCTGAGAATTATCGACTGGATTGCTGACTTGTGTGGAAGAACTTAGTAGACTTAGAACTAAGTGTCTAACTAAGCTATCAAGCGGTCTCTTCCGACAGAACTGGGGCAGATTTGGACAATATGGACTCTGACAGCGTTTCGATCATTCCAGTGTCGCTTCGACATTTATAAGCTTGTCTGCTACTGATCCTATCTCTCTAAAACGTTGAATAAAACATGGGATCGTAGAATCGGTGCAAGGGGGCAAGATAACAACCATGAACAATCAGTAGGCGTTCAGTGCAGCTGATGAGGGCTTGCCGTTGGTGTAGTGAAGCTAAACAAATTCAGATCCGTCAATATCTCCATATGACTGGCCATTTAAATAGAATTCACACCTAGACCAGACTTGATCAATCGACGCACAATGAGCAAGATCAACGAATTTTACAATCTAACAGCACATTGATACAGGGTGAATGTGTCTCTTGTACCCGATGAAAGGTAAGATATTCAGCAATGTGAAATTAGTGTATTATTAAGGTAAGGTTCCACGTAAGGTTTCACATATTTGTTCAAAAAGTATTTTAGTTTATTCTGTTGTTTTATAACAGGGTGATCGAGCATCAATTCATTTTGGTTGTGTGGGATAGCAGTAAATTTGGTAGTATCTTCAATGATAGCATTGAGCTTGTTTACATATTCATCAGCATCTAGAATAGCTATACCATTACCTTTGTCTAATGGGACAACTGCTATCCCACACAACCAAAATGAATTGATGCTCGATCACCCTGTTATAAAACAACAGAATAAACTAAAATACTTTTTGAACAAATATGTGAAACCTTACGTGGACTCCCAAGTGTTCACTAAAATTACTCCTAGTGGGTCTTGTAGTGGCAAACTTTACGGCTCTGCCAAGGTACATAAAAATAATGTGCCTCTTAGACCTATTGTTGCCAGTTATGGCACGGCCGAATATAACCTTGCCAAGTACCTAAACCAGTACATTACTCCTATAATTCCTACGGAGTACTCAGTACAAAATAACGCTGATCTGCTAGACAAACTCGCTAGCTACAAATTCTCATCGGATTCGAAACTCATCAGCTTTGATGTGGTTAGTCTCTTCACTAACGTCCCTCTCAAAGAAGTCATTGATCTAGCGTGTGATAAGGTGTATAGCTCCAATAACACAAAACCACCGTACAGTAAGGACACCTTCAAAAAATTACTTCAATTCGCCACTGGTGGCATTTTCTCGTTCAACAACATTCTCTACCGTCAAAGTGATGGTTTGAGCATGGGTAGCCCCCTAGCCCCAACCCTCAGTAACTTATTTATGGGACACCTAGAACAGACTTTCCTACAAAATGATAAACTAAACCTAAAATTCTATGTCAGATATGTAGATGACATCTTGGCTATCTTTGAAGATGATGACCACTTATCCTTCTTCAACTATATCAACAAGTGGCATAGTAATATGAAATTCACCACAGAGGTAGGAGGTAAAGTGCTACCTTTTCTAGATATTGACCTGGACGTTTCATCCAACACGCTAACTACTAAGGTGTACAGAAAACCCACGTACACCGGTCTAACCTTGAATTTCAGAGCCATATGCCCCATGCAATGGAAAATTTCTGTTTTAAGCACTCTGATCAACAGAGCCTACATCGTCTGCTCGTCATGGCAAACTTTCCATGATGAAATAGGGAAATTGACAAAAATTTTTCAAAACAACGGATATCCGTTGTACTTTATACAAAAAGTGGTCAAACATTATCTGGACAAAAGATTCTGTGCTCCAAAAGAAAAAGATGAATCCCAATACCTCCATACTGTCAAAATTCCATTTTTTGGCATTCAATCGGTTTATTTTAAAAAGAAACTACAATCACTATTCCGTAGAATAGATAAAGAATTTCCTATCCGTTGGGTTTTCACATGCAATAAACTAAAAAGTGGTTTCTCCAACAAAGATCATACTCCCAAAGTTGTTAGGTCTAATGTCATTTACCAATTCGCTTGTGAGGTGGACCCTCGCACTACCTACATAGGTAGAACTACAAGACACTTAAACTTAAGAATAAAAGAACATCGGGGAAAATGTCCGCCATTTCTGACCATAGGTTAAATTGCAGTTGGAGCTGTAAAGTTGACAATTTCAAAATTCTATCCGGATCTAGGATTTTCCGGGGAGGGGTCTGTGAATACCAGAGGCGGGTATTTGCACTGCGACTTTGCACACCGCGCTCCGGAGCGCACTTAGGTTCGCAAAACCGGAGTGCGGGTTGAAAAAAATAAGTTGAAGCGCGCCCAATTATGATGATACACATGATGTAGGCCTGGCTCGGTCATAAAAAAGTCAAATTCATTATTTAAATTCTCCATAAATCAATGAACAGAGGAATTTAGAAATACCAGTACATGCACGTATATTTTTTTTACGTTTTATAAAAATTTGAAATAGATGATTTCTTTAACTTATTCGTAGACTTTATCTAACTTCAGGGTGAGCTGAGCATACATCAATGCAAATACAGGGTGCCCATTAAAAAGGTAACAATTTAAAAAAACACATTAAATTCAAAATTTATCAAATTTCTATTGACTATCAACGCATGATAATAGCTACCCCAGGTATTCAAAGTGACCACCGTCGACATCGAAGCATTTTTTAAGTCTTCCAATCCAAGAGTTTGCAGCTCTTTTTACCGTATCCATAGGGATGGCATCCCAAGAAGCAACAAGACAAATTTTCAGATCATCAATGTTCTGAATCACAGTTCGGTTTTTTGCACTTCTGATAGGAGTAAAGACCAGATGCAGTAGTCCATCACATTCAAATCAGGACTTTTCGGTGGCCAAAGATCAGGGGAAAAGAATTCATGGCAATTTTCATCTAACCATTGAATTGTTCTGCGTGCTGTATGAGCCTTCGCCCCATCCTGCTGCCAGCACCATGAATCACCATTCATCACATGATTAATGTCGTCGAACATATGAGGCAACATCTCTTGCGTGTAAGTCTCTTGATTCACGGTTTTCTTTTTTCTTCGATATGCAGGTAAATGCTCTTGTCCTTTTGCATAACCCTCGACGAAACGCAGTTCTGTCTTCCCGCACCAGGACATCGAACCGCAACACATAATCGTTTGTTGCTGATTGTCTGACTCCACAACGAGTTCTTCAGGAGGAATGTTTGTTTTGCAGGTGACAGATCGATATATTATTTCATTTTGATTGTTTACAGCAGGATGCAAAGAAAAACTGGCTTCATCTGAGAACCAAACACTATGCCATTGGCCTTCGAAGCGATGTATCAACAGCATCGACTTCTGGTTTCTGGCACTTCTGTTCGTCTCGGTTAACCCTTGACACTGAACACGCTTATAGCATTTCAAAGGAGATTCATTGAGTACGTTAAAAACTGTACTTTTCGAAATGCTCAGTTCATTGGCAATTTGTCGCTGACTGAAATGTCTTCTGCTTTTATCTGGTGGAGTAACTGCTAAAGTAACAATGGCTTCTCTCGTTGGTGAGGCAATGCATCGGCGTCGTCCACTTCCTTCTTTTCGACATTCTGCCACAGGAGATCCATATCTTTTAAGGTTAGAAACGACGCGATCCATTTGTCTTTTTGTGATGTTACTGAAGAACTTAGGAAGCACTTCAGAGCATTTTGTTAAGCCCCATGTCGGATTTTCTTCTTTAAACAACACTATAACTTTGCGCTGGAAGTCTGTTAGCTGCTGCATTATTGCGAATTCGACTATAATGATTTCTAGAACTTCAGTTCGCTGCTATAAATTTCAATACTCATCAGTTCTCTGTTTATTGTGTCGTCATAGGCCTAATGGTTTGATGGATATCTATAGTGACAAATTATTGAAAAATTTGAATGCACGAGAAATGCGTCGTTACTTGGTTGGATATCTATGATAGTAGCAATTCAATCACGCTTTGAATACACGAGAAGTGCGTTGAGACCATAGTTTTGCATTTGGTAAGTCCGAGATTGTACACAATAGTGATTTTGAATGAATCAAGGACACTAGGAAGTTATGTTGATAAGTAAAAACAAATTGTTACTTTTTTTAATGGGCACCCTGTAGTTGCTGGCAATGTGTACAGGATTTTTGTCAATTTCTTTATTTTCGACTTTGTGGAAGATTGACTTTGTTGAAATTGGTAAACGATTATCTCTCAAGTCTTAATGGAAGTCGATGCTGATGTTGATAGTCACTTAATTAGTTCAGGCACTTCAAACAGCCATCAATCAGCGTAAAACATGACAGGAGCAATTCCCTGCATAAGCAATCATTACAGACAGTAATTCAGAAATCTGCACACGCTCACTGACAATCTCAAGGATCTTCATTATTTCCACGCTTGCCCCTTCCCTACTAGCAAGAAAAAATAAATTACGGAACACAACATCAATAACCTACAGACATTCCCAATCCCAGATTAGCCAATAATTACAAGTTTAGTTGAATGAAGACAGCTGAAATACAATTAGGCTATCCGGTGGGGTTGCATCCCGACATCCCGCTCTGGATCCGCCACTGATCAGCCCTTTATCAGTTTTCAGTATAATACTTGTATAATAATATTACACGCATGTAGGGTCTTCAGTATGGCAGTATGGAGTGTCCCTTCTGAAGTATAAGGAGCCATGTGCTAGTCATTGCTCTTTATTCCACAGTAGGCCTACTTTTCCTCTAAATGACCGATTGACTTATATACAATATGCACATCAAAGCGAGTTTCACAGATATTGGCTGGTAGTTATAAAATGAGACATGACTAAGTGAGAAAAGACTTCCTAGTCATGTCTCAACATAGAAATGGCAGTTATAAAGCGAGTAAAGACTCGATTAGACTTGTCTAATCTTTTCTCACATTGTTACACGGAACTGACCTCCTTAATTCAACGTATCTAGTTAACGCTTGCAGATCAACTCTACCAGACGTCATTCTGTTCGATAGTTTCTGCTACATCATGACCGACGAAATTCTTTTATCGTGTATCGAAGAGAACTCGGTAGTGCTCAATAAGGGTAATACTCCATCCCTTAAACTTGCTAAAAAAACAGTGCGTGGCAGAACATACTGAAAGAGCATAATGACAATGGAATTGAAACGACACGAAAACAGCTATATAAGCGATGGATGAATATCAAAGGCAAAACCACAGAAAAGATAAGAAAGAAGAACTCTACTGGCGGAGGTCCGTGCTTACAACTGAATACACAAGAAAATACAGTCCTCAAATTGATAGGTGAGAAGAATCCAATCGTGAATAAGATTCCCGGTGCTTGTTCAAGTTACGTGGAAGCACATCAGAAGACTGATGACACAGTGAAATCGGATGCAAACGACTTTGATGATGTATCTAGTGAAGGTGATTATGAAAATACATTTCATATCATTTTTATCATATTAAATTATTAAAAACGGTTTTTCAGAGAGCTACACCGACGCTGCGGACCAGAAAACTACGAAACGAGATACAGGTAAGTGTTTCAACTGCCTGTCTTTGCCCCTTCTTTCTCCTTCTCTTATCTCAGTAGACTAGGCCTACCCCAATTTCTCTCTTTTTGTTTTCTTCACTCTTGTATTGTTTCTGTTTTCTTGCTCTTTATATTTGTCAGTCAGTTTTCTTTTGCTCTGATTTTCAGTCGTGAAGGGAAAAAGAAGATCGTCTGCTGTTGAAGAGCACGAGGCAAAGATGAGGTTTCTTAATGACATGCGCAAATGGTATGAGGAAGAACATTTGCTGAAGATGGAAATTCTTTCTGCTATGAAAAGAAAAATTAACTCAACATCTTCTACTGTTGACGTGTCATCAGAATTTTCAATCGTAAATGTGTTATCATATGTTCAAAATCTCTGAGGGAAAATTAATATGATTAGATAAATTACAATATTGTAATTGCATGTACTAGTTTTGAATACACGAATTTTACTACACAGCATTAGAGCAGTTTTTATTATACCCTACATTAGGCCTACATATGCAAAAAATGCAAAAACAACAACAGTCATTCCGGTACGTCAAATTTCGAACAAACGCGTGATACTCAATCGCTTATGTAAACCATCCCGACGTAGTCTGATGTCATTTTCGATTGAGTTTTCTTCACTTAAATGTAAGCCTAGATGCACATCTTCATCATTCGTAAATCCGACGTTGCTTTCTTCAAAATCTGGATCATTGAATAAGATAGATAAATTATGAAGCATACGGGAAGCCAAAATGATTCGGGGAACTTTTGGGAGAGGAACTTGCAGAATTCGATACAAGCAAGCAAACTGTCTCTTCAGACGTCCAAATGCCATTTCAATAACGACTCTAGCTCGTGTTAAGTCGTCATTGAATCGTGTTTCAGGCATCCCAGCTGGACTTCGAAACGGTGTCATCAAAAATGGATTTAGACCATAACCTTTGTCGCCAATTAAATATGCATCTTCAAACTCACCGGCCACAAATCTTTTGAAGAGTGTCGAATTTTTGAATATAACACTGTCATGTGTTGAACCAGGCCATTCACAAGATACATCCAAAAATCGTCCAGTCTTGTCTGCAACAGCTTGAACATTAATGGAATGCCATCCTTTCCTATTTATGTATTCATTGGGTTGATAACGAACAGCAGGGCACTTGATCTCCACGTGGGTACAATCAATTGCACCACATATCTGAGGCAATTGGGATATTCCGTTGAACTCTGCTTGAATTTCTGATAAATCAGAAAAGCGAATACATTCCACGTGTTTCTGGATCACCGCATTCACGAAAGACCAGTAACATCGGGAAACTGACTCCTGACTAACTCCAATTACCTCAGCGAGGGTTGATTGGAAACTACCTGTTCCAAGGTAATGTAACCCAATACACACTTGTATTGATGAAGGAATCGATTTATTCCTTTGCGACTGGTGTTCTAAGACAAGAGAAAGAGAATCTATCAATTTGCACAAATTTTGTCTTTCAAATCGAAACAGCTGCTTGATCCGAAGATTGCTCATTTCTAATGGGTTTCTGCGGTCTTTAAAAAGTCTTTCACGTCGAATGGCACGATCTGCAGTGTCAATAACTTGTAAGATATTCATGATGAAATAACTGTATGAGACACCTTCAGGGGTTTCTCAGTCAAATGAGACATGACTACCCTAGTCATGTCTTTTATAACTACGAAAATCAGTCAGCTGACACATGACTCAACAGAATCTACACTTGTCTAATAATCTCTTAGACATGACTATGTTTATAACTACGAATCGGGAGACATGACTCAAAAGTAAGACATGTCTACGTAGCAAAGACGTTTATAACTACCGGCCATTATATCAATCAGTGCATGAGACATGGTTTCCCTGAAAAGAAACATCACTGTGATGACTTCAAATCAATTAATTAAGACTATTTCCCACAAAAGGCAAGTTTTGCATTAGGATAAGATAATACAATTATACATAGGTCTATTCAAACATGATGCTGATTGCATAGTATTTGAAGATAAACTAGAAAATTCAGAAGGAATATGGTCTGATATGGCATGTGATATACATGCATTTCCGCACACCTAAATTTTATTTTCAATATTAGCAACATTTTTTAATGCCATTCCATAGCTATGTCAACAAACTCAGGCATAAAAAGTGACCGTCTGATTTTGGTGCCCCTACCCATCTTCCGCCGTCCCTGCTTGAAGCACTGAGTTGTTGAAACTACAAGAAGTTTTATCCAATGATGTCGTCGGCATTCGCGGTTATTTACAAAAACACTCAGAAAAACAGGGATTTTTGCATTTATTATTAACATTCAAAAGGAACCTATCAGTCATCTTTCTGCGTTATTAAAGGAACTGACAACCAACAACTTCATCGATTGAGTGATCATACTCTGTGTTAGGAAAACTAATGGCAAAAGATAGACAGGTTCGACCTGTCACCACAGAAATTACTTCATAATGAACAGCAGCAAAAATAAATTGCTTTAATGCGCGATGTTTCATGCAGCATCAATTTGCTGATTCTTGGTTTTTGTTGGGAATTATACTTTGGGTCATATAAGAGCACATTTTCGCATTTTTAAAGTCGTATTTCAAAACTTTTTAGTGCATAAAAAAATTGCCCTAGTAATAAGCAATACAGTAATATCAAATGATCCTGCATCAAATTGCTCGAAGTCTAAGGTGGACTTTAAAGACGATCGCACGTGAATAAAATGAAATTTAAGCAAATGACAGGCTTTCAAAGTCAAGACTTCTGAGATATCCGGGCAGTTTTCGAGATGCACTTTTCACGGTGTGTTAGAAATTGAATATTTCGAGAATTTTCTCAATCCACGCTCTCATGACTATTGAACAAGCATCCGCGTACCATTTTCTTAAACCCCAATTGGGAAAAACTGACCGTCATCATCGAAACTGAATACAAATTTTTCAAAATCGAGACCAAAATGGCATTTTCAAAATAGTTTGTGTCTTTGAGTCTTGAAGTTTTCGAACGTCCTGCAATGGTTTTTGTATTTATGCTCTTTGGCATAACTGCGCACTTCAGCAACACGTCAAATAAACTCCATCACAGTTTCTAAACTAAGAATATTAGTTCAAAATGCCCGACAAATTCACCAGGCATATCACACATCCAAAAACATTCCTCTGAATTGGTTATTGAATCAGAAATTTTTGGAAATTCATCTAAGTCCTATTCTTTCTTCACAGCAAGTGGAACAAGTGAAAAGAAAGTACATTCTACAAGGTGTTCCATAAAAATAGGTACTTCTTTATGTGAACGTGAAACATGAGCTTTTCTAGGAAATGTCACTATACTTAGCATGTCTCCTGGAACAGTAACTCAAAAATGATATTACATTAAAGTGTCAACTGTCTAACAATATAGATCAACATGGTGCTCCATGAGCATAAGTTTGCAATTGAAGTTTTACTAAAATCAACAACACTTTCTGTAATTCAACTATGATAAAATAAATGAAACTTCCGATCAAATAATCCCCTTCTCGTAAAGCACTACTTCATTTATTCTTTATTATAGTTGAATAACAGAGTATCTTGATGATCTGAAGAAAATTTTAATTGGAGACTTATGCTTGTACAAGACACTGTTAGATTCATGTGGTTTAAAGTATGCCTAAATACATCCTGCGACCTTTCAGAATACACCAAACAGACTCACATAAAGCGCTGAAAATGAATATTGAAGCTGCAAGTTGATGTGACCATTTTTTAACTGTGTATATCAAATGATACTAAATCGATAGTCAGAACAGTAGTGATGAAGTAAGACATCGTCGATCCATTTTATCTTTAATAGGAAAACTGATAACAAAACTTTCTATCAAAATACAATAACATTTTCATCATCTTACTTAATGGTTGTTCTGAATTCATTTCAAGAATTTTATCCTTCAATTTAAGATTTTCAGCTTTCCCTGAGTTTTCCCCCATTTTTCAGGTGGTCATGCATCCTGTTATCTTAAAAGCAACTATATCTATAAGATCAATATCTCGATACAGGGTTCAATGTAAAAAATTGAAATATTGATGAGTGATATGGCAGCCTGCTACTAATATGTGAACGATGCCTATGATATATAAAAGAATGAAAATAGGAAAGCCAAGTAACTTAGTAGATAAAAAACAACGCCAAGGTATTCATTGATACGCGATTCTATTTTTCCCGATGCATTTCGCCGGCTCTAATCATGGGTTACACCGGAATGAAGTCAGAATATCAAAAATGAATTGAGTTAACAGCTGAGAGGTAGAGAGACAACGAACCAAGACATAGAAATCAGCACAGAAAAGATACATGACTTCAATAAGGAATTACGGAAAACTATAATACTGTTAATAAATGGCAAGTAGTAACAGAAGCAAAGAAAAATGAAATAAAGTTACCAAGGTAAAATTAAATTGATGACTGTTTCCTTCTGTGTACAGAGATCGGGCTGAGTTTCTTTGATGAGGAGAGCTTCTAGAACGCTCAAATGCAGTCTTCCTCTGCATTTTCGGAGAACTTTGAAGCAAGATCTGGGAGGCTTCGTTGGGACACACTGCAATAGATGTCTTGTAACACCACTAGATGCTCTAATGCGCTTCTCACCATTGATCAGCCATCGTGGGACATGCTCCGAAATTCTTTGGGACAACCTTCTCTCCGTCCGACCGATGTACTTACTCCCGCAAGTACAAGAGAACTCGTAGAGGACGTTAGATTCAGCTTCTGGAGGGAGGCTGTCCTTCAGATTCTGGCACCAAAGAGGCTTAGTCACAGGGATAACTCGCAGGTCAACTGTTGCATACACTGAGGCCACCTCATGACGAAGCTTGCGTTTCAGGTTGTCATGGAAAGTATCAAAGGTGTCAAAGGTATTAAAGGTGATACTTTCCATGACAACCTGAAACGCAAGCTTCGTCATGAGGTGGCCTCAGTGTATGCAACAGTTGACCTGCGAGTTATCCCTGTGACTAAGCCTCTTTGGTGCCAGAATCTGAAGGACAGCCTCCCTCCAGAAGCTGAATCTAACGTCCTCTACGAGTTCTCTTGTACTTGCGGGAGTAAGTACATCGGTCGGACGGAGAGAAGGTTGTCCCAAAGAATTTCGGAGCATGTCCCACGATGGCTGATCAATGGTGAGAAGCGCATTAGAGCATCTAGTGGTGTTACAAGACATCTATTGCAGTGTGTCCCAACGAAGCCTCCCAGATCTTGCTTCAAAGTTCTCCGAAAATGCAGAGGAAGACTGCATTTGAGCGTTCTAGAAGCTCTCCTCATCAAAGAAACTCAGCCCGATCTCTGTACACAGAAGGAAACAGTCATCAATTTAATTTTACCTTGGTAACTTTATTTCATTTTTCTTTGCTTCTGTTACTACTTGCCATTTATTAACAGTATTATAGTTTTCCGTAATTCCTTATTGAAGTCATGTATCTTTTCTGTGCTGATTTCTATGTCTTGGTTCGTTGTCTCTCTACCTCTCAGCTGTTAACTCAATTCATTTTTGATATTCTGACTTCATTCCGGTGTAACCCATGATTAGAGCCGGCGAAATGCATCGGGAAAAATAGAATCGCGTATCAATGAATACCTTGGCGTTGTTTTTTATCTACAAAGTGGTCAATAGCAAAGGCGTTTTCAAAAATCTGAAGTCCCAAGTAACTTAACTTGGCATTTATACAGTCATCTTCAGGGTATAAAAATCGAATGACACATGCATGAGGGCTACACTACATTACCTTTCATTATTTTCTTCTTTTCGCTTCTTAGCGGGGATTTCGCTTTGATTATCAACCTCGCTGCGTCGTTTGATATATTTCTCCAATGATTTTTCCGCTCTGCAAGAACAATTAGGTGCTCGTTCAATTAAAAAAAGCTATCACAGTATTAGTAGCGATATAAAAGAACAAACCAGCGACGAATTAAGCCCAAAACAACAATCAAAGCGAGATGTCTCACTAAAAACATTTGGTCATATCAAAGCCAAAATGGCATCGCATATTCTTCAGGATCAAAATACACAGGGATCAAAATGTTTCCTTATGACAGAACCCACGCTTCCATACATTTTCTTATCTGAAAATCATGATAAAGTCATCTTTGATCGAATTACAAGAGGTCACTGGTCGTAAATCGTTTTCATTACAGGTCGGATCACTCCATGTTCAGACCTATGAAGTAACCACTGAAGATGGGGATGCTTACTGTGTCTGATTAAAATTGGCTCCTTTTAGTTCACATATTTGTCCTGATACCTTTTCTATTCCTTTTCATTTCGAACTTTCATAGTGTCAGAATCTCTAACTTCTCTTTCCTCTTCGAAACCGTCCCCTACCATGATCGGTGTAGTGGGTAAATACACGTATTAAGAGAGAAGGCTTAATGTTGATAGGTTGTTACTCTTGAAGGAAACAGTAATATGCTTGTCCAATCCACATTATTAAGGCCTAAGAAGACAAAATTGTGCACCAACAGAATTGCGTTTATTGTATTGCCTGCTCTGATGGTGTGGTCGACTGCTGGACTAAAGACTGCGTATACAAAATTAATTGTAGACATTGCCCATCCTTTTACATCGGCGAGACAAAAAGGACTATGCGAACAAGGGTTCGAGAGCATGTGACAACTGGTTCGTCACTTGTGTACCAGCATCTATTGCAGCATAAAAACAGCCCAGATGTGACTGATATTCAATGGTCAGTGATGCACCGCAACCTGAGGAGTTATCATCACCGTCGCAAGGTGGAATCAGGTGAGATCTGTTCAAACAGGCCTGATATAAATGTCCAAAAATGACTCTTTACTTCAGTCTGTGAACAAGCAAGAGGCGAAACGTCAGATCTATTTTATTTATTTTATCAATATAAGCGGTCGAAGACTTAAGCCTTCTCTCTTAATGGATAACCGACTGCAAAATCCGGATACATATATATAAATACACGTATAGCGTTAGTATTCGGTAGACTCACCACCGGGCTTCGGCTTCACTAGCAAGCTTGCCAGGCCGATCATAGCCCGACAATCCTGATTGCCCTTTACATCCATGTTAATTTCATTAAACGACTAGTTCTGATGCAATCCACCTGCCAAAATAATTGCCATTCGTATATTTTATGGAGAGTGGAACATGGAACATTGAATCTGCAATAAATGCGCCGATGCTAAGCTACTCCAAAGCTTCAATATTTGCTTGACTTCCGCGCCTTTCCTGAAGCCTGTTTATATATATTGTCAGTGCTACAGCAGTCACTGAGAGTGGCCTTAAACAAGGGATGCACCGGATTTGAAAATTTTAAATCCTGCCGGTACCCTCCGGCCAGATTTACCGGATTTGGTGATAAAACAAATCTACGTTACATTATGTAAATATGCACTTCCTAAATAGTGTAATGCATTTATAGCAATTACTTAAAAAACGTTTAAGAATGTTTAAAAGCGACACTTGAAAGATGTGTTTCCGCAGACTGATTTACTCAGGTTTGGTAGCAGCAGAATTACTGACTTGTAATCGGTGGATCTATCACACAACCTTGCAAAATTCTGAACGTCACTGGCAGCCAATGAGGATTGACAAGCACACTTCGCAGCTGACGAGATCGATGCTAATGTGATCTAAATCTTCAACCATCACCAGAACAGCCTTCTTTCTAATAATTTTTACATAGGGCCTACTGTTAACGTAGTCCGGCTCAGTAGGTTGGGCGGCTAAATTTTATTAAGAAGTTCACAGCAAACATGCGACACGGGGCCGAACCCCTATGGATAGAATTAATATATGACCGCAGTTGATTTATATTTTATCACTAAATTTCACAGTAAGAACACATTACCCAGCTATCACGTCATTTGATGTAGGCCTGTCGATAACAAAAAAATCAAAGGAAGCACACGAGACGCAACAAAAATGCATTCAATTGATTTCCCAGAAGCGCCAGTCAATTTACATTCACTTCACAACGTAGCGCAACATACGTTTCAGTCATTTCCTTGAACAAGTGGCCTTCCAGAACTTAATACCATTCGGTAAAAAATCGGGCTGTGATCACCAGACAAATTAGAAGTAGCCAGTAGCCTACATACAACAATAACATCCATTTTATATTGCCTACATGTACATGTAAATTGCACGGTGTGCATTGATGTAACAATGCATGAAGTGTTGAAGTATTTTATACATTACTATATACTGGAAATAAATAAAAATCACAAATAAGAAAATTAGATATATATTATAGAGCTCCTTAGAAGAACGATAAATAACGGCAGCGGGTAAAATGCCAGCACTTCAGATTTGAGCTGAATTAATCAATTAACTTTTTGATGCTTATCATAATCATAATCACGTCATTCAAATTTAGCTTAATCATTGATCTCAATCATAATCAAGGTTTTGAAAGTTCAATCAATCATAATCAAAATCACGTTAGTTAATCAGCAAATTTGATTAAATTTAATTTTAGTCATCCGAACATAAGTTGAGATCAGAACATATTCAATTCATACTGGATTCAATAATTTCGTCAATTTGTACACTATGATGTCGCTGAACAAAATCGAAAAATTACAGTAACACCAATTCATTAAGCTTATTAATTGAACAAGATGAGTTTACATAAAAACTGCCATCACTGCACAGTATTAAACATTTTCATCACGATTCAAATAATTACTTAACCGCACTTAAATTAACATTGACTCGACAGTGTCTGAAAACCGTAATAAACATCATATTCAACCTATCCGGCGTTCATGATGAAGCGTCTGACCACATTAATCTTAGTCTCAATTTTGAACACCCTATTCAATCATAATCAAGCCTATAGCCACCTTAATCACAATCATAATCACATTCTTCAACACTTCAATCAATCATAATCAAAATCAAACTTTTGAATACTTTAATCATAATCTCTATCATAATCAACATTTTTGAATATTAGCTAATCGCTCCAGTTCTATTTCAGATGCTGAAAATCCGGCCGGATTTAGAAAAAGCATCAAATCCGGTGCACCCCTACCTTAAACTTCATAATCCACACCGCTCCTCGTCGAAGTCTTTTTGTTTGATGAACTGTTATTTTGTTATGGAGGGGTGGATCTACATCTTCAGATGCTCGAAGAAAGCCAATCGACAAAAAAATTCAGCACATTTCGCACAGCCTCCGCAGAGGCATCCTTTATACATCCAATGATGACAATCATACATTGCCATTTCATTGCACTTCGATTTTTCAGGAGCTTTAGTGAATAGGCCTACAGTACTCGTAGTAGTAATGTACCTATCAAACAGCGTGATCATGCATTCGACAAAGTCGGGAGGGTGCACCAGCTGAATCTGAGTAGACACTTGACGCTAATGCAGCGTTGCCAACGGCCCTCGAGACCCCATCCACGCAGGACGATGTCATCTGCGCAGGCAGTGTATCGATGCAGGGTAGTATAAATGAAGATCTGAACTCAAGCCTATGATATTTACTATGAAATTGTATCTGTGAGCACTTACTTTTGGGAACATATTCGTTGTTCCTCGAAACTTTCTACTAAGCAGTGGATTAGCAATTTGCTTCATGAAAAATGTTTACGAAAGGAAAGTTTCCGTTGCTAGAAACTTGTTTATCGACTGGTCTAGGTTTTATGAATATCCAGTATTTTTGAACGTGCTAAAATCAGTAGCGATTCAGTAGCGAATTCAATGACATTTTCGATTCATATTTCTCGGTAAAGATTTGATTTTATTAATACACTGATCAAACTGCATGTAAATTAAATATCAAAACTGCTGAAGTAAATGTTATGGAAATAAAAAGAAAATTTGTTTCAGCAGTAACAATTTTTACGGATAGTATCATCGTATTATAAATATGACAGAATGCAAATTGCTCGTATATGTAAGATGAAGTTTACACGCTTTAGAATATTCATGTCTCAACTAAGATCTCAATACTATGATAAGTTATGAATAATAAAGCGTCTATAATTGTGATACTCTAGTCTATACGATGATTAAAGCATAGGAATTGATATAAAACGTCAACAGTCAAATATGACGTCATAACAGACATACTGTAACAGTAAACACAACAATAACACGAAAATGGAAAAATAAATCAAGGCTGCATGAAAATATCAAGTCGATTTTCGGTTGAGCAATTATCTAGTGCAGCTCGCAATTCAAAAAATTTTGGTGTGGGTTACGACGATTAAATGTTGTTGAAGTAAAATAACTATATTCCTGCTGTGATCACTTCACAAGAAAATCGACTTCTCTCTTCAAAAAATTTGAAACTCCGTCCCTGAAGCAAAATTGGTTGGTACCATGACTTCCGCGCACGTGAGCCAATTTATAAATATATTGACCTATTTGTTTCTTTTGAGTTTATTGATATGAATAACTACTTTAGCTCAACCACATCGATAACAGGGTTGGCGCTAATGTGTTTTGAGTTTTAACTAAATTGCTATTATTACTATCGCAAGTGCGAGTAAATGAAAGCACGTTATTGCACATTTAACAAACCATCCCAATCGATATCAAATCAAAGTCACTTTACTACCTACATATTTATCGATAGCCTTATGGTTGAATCATGTTAGACAAAGTCAAAGTAATGGTCCTGATAAAATAAATATCTAATTGTATATTTACAAGAAATATACTACCGGTACTTCAAAAACATATCGCTTCTAAATTTGTGACACCAAATAAAAACCTTCATCCGCGCAGCGGTGGCATTGCTGCGCTAATGGGAGCAACGGCAGTTCTGAGGACACCCGAGCAGGCTAAGGGATGTTTGTGGATCATCTGACTACTGAATCTCTAAGTATGCGCCAGGATAAGCTAAATGTGACGTAGATACCGAGGTGGCGCCTGTTGCAGTGCAGGCCTCCCACGTTACTTTTTCACATTTCAGGACACAAAAGTTATTCAATTTCAGGAGAATCTCAGGATATTTTATTCGCAGCAGGCTCTACCACCACTTACAGCTGCTCCTTTACTACCCCTTTATTAGATTATGAAGTTCATCTTTGTCAGCACTATAACAATTTTAATTTGTTTGGAAGAACACGGCACGTCTTCACGCTCGTTTTCCAAGTTGAACATCTTCCTTTTGAGTTACTCTTTGCTTTCACGAATCTTTTGTAGTTGCACACATGTTTCACTCAGCTTATCATTACCAGCGGATAACAACTTGTGTAAATGAAGCGTTCGTCAGATAAGATGACTTCAATGCAGAGTCAAGTTTAGATGTTGCTTCGGCTATCAATTGTTTTGAACAAGCCATTTCACTATCGTGAAGTGATTAAAATGATTCTTATTACTTCAGCTGTTCCAGCAAATGGGCTGAATCCTTTTTGATTTGCTTTAATCTCTTTCGTTTTAATTAATCTTCTTTTGATTTTTCATCTTCTTCCAAGCGCTTTCTCTCTCTTTCATCTTCGAGATGACGAGTATATTCTGAGCGTGCTCTGTTCACCGATTGTATCAATTTCTTTGTGATTGGTACAGAAGTCACGGAGCCAAATAAGCGAATAGCATTCCTTGACAATCATTTCTGATACTATGGACTCCTCACTCAGCGACATCCCATTGTCTGACAACAAGTTGTTGACTGAAAATCCTCTTTCGTGACACAGTGTGTCACCATGCGAAAGAGTTAACGCATCATTATCCCTATGCTCCCCTCCTAGTGTAGTGATCGATCGTAAACCATTCTGTCAAGCTAAGTAGTATAATAGAATTAGTTTTCTGTGATCAACTTTTCAACTTACTCACAATGGTATCTTACATTTGATTTATGCCATGCGACGAATTCCGATTTCCATTTAACACTATTATTTATTATTGTTGTTATTAATTTTTTGCCAATGATTTTTGTATCTTAGAATTCAGTGTAACATCAAATTAGGCCTATCTCAAATCATGTCAAGAGAGCTCAAACCTCTATTAAGTGCTTTAAACAGTTATCTATGTATTTTGAATTAGTGAATGCAATGGTTTGGAAAATACAATTCTGATGATGGGCACTTCTGATGGTCGAAATATCAATTAGCTATTATTATTTCTATCAAAAATTTGCAGTCGCAAACTTTTATGAATGTTTGTCATTTTCTTTACTATTGTTCAAATGATTACTATATTGGTGACATTTTCGCAAATTACTTCACCACCTGATGTGTGGCTTGTTTTTCCGGTTCGTGTTCTGTGTAGCACGATCGTCGCTACACAAAAATCAATCGATCGTCGCTAAAATCAAATTCATTGATATAATGATGATGGCCACTGCAGATGGTCGAGATATCAATTTGGTATTTTCATTTCTGACAAACATTCACGTTGTGTAAATATTTCATGAAATTATCAACTTAGCAATTTTGCAGCTTGCAACCACGAAGTGTCATCCATTCCAGTTTGAGAAAATCAAATTATTTCTAAACAACGGTTTTGCCAAATTGGCGCAGTTGGTGTGTATTCATTAGCTCGGAAGTATGTTTCGTATATTAATCGCTATTACTTTGAAACGTCTCACTCTCTTTCAACTTCACTAATAGATTTAGCGAAAAGCAGTCGCGAAGTTCAAGATCAATGTTCCGATACTCTTAAGATAGTATTAGTCAACTCTCGCTCCATGTGTTCTTTTGAAAAATGGTCCAAAATTTCCCTGTTCATCGATGACAATGATATAGATATTATGTTCCTGAGTGAGACTTGGCTTCGTTCTGTAGGAGATGAAGATTTTTGTGGGGCTTCGTCCTCTTCAAACCATCTAATGAATTCATTTCCTTGTACGGTGTCAATAGATGGTGGTATTGGTATTAAACATAAACGGAGTCTTCGTCATGTGAGTTTCATTGAGTCGTTTCCGTTTGCGCACACAACTTTTGAATTGATGCAATTATCAGTAATGGTAAAAAGGCTTTCTCTAACATTCTTTTGTATTTATCGTCCTCCTCCAAGCTCTAAGAACCAGCTAAAAGTTTCAACATTTTTTGACGAATTTTCAGCATTTCTGGACTATACTCAGTGACCAAAAGAATGAAACAAGTCCTGATATGAATACTTATGACTTAAACTTGGTTGTACTGTACGTTTGTTTGTTGTTTGTAAAAGGAGAACTCGAATGCTTTACTCAAAAACATTTCATTTGATACTCATGATTTTATCAACTTAAGTTAGAAACGGGTGTGACCACCGTGAGCATCCAAACAGGCATCGATGCGTGAGGACATGGATGAGCACAGTCGCTGGATGAATGCCAGGTCTAAGAGGTTCCACTGCTCGATCAGTCTGTCGGCCAACATCTTCAAAGACACTGGTGGGTGGTTGTACCTCTCCCTCACTCTGCGACCAAGTTTATCCCAGCAGTGCTCGATGGGGGAGAGGTCGGGAGAACGTGAGGGCCATTCCAAGGTTGGGATTCCACTGCTTGCTATCCTGTTAGAGACCACTGAAGCGCGATGGGGCCTTGCGTTGTTATCCTGAAAAATCAATTGATTCGATGTCACTGCTGGAACCACGACCGGTGTCACGATCTCGTCGGCATATCGCTGTCCTGTCAATGTTCCTTTCACTACGATTGCTGGTGTTTTTCCATTGTGCCAGATACCGGCCCAAACCATGACACTACCGCCGCTGTACCGGTCGTGTTCTTTGACGCAACATGGAGCAAATCGTTCACTTGGCAAGCGATGAACACGGATCCGACCATCGTTGAAATCGAGAGTAAACCTCGATTCATCAGTCCAGAGCACACGTTCCCACTGACTGTCACTCCACGACTGATGACCTTGACACCACGTCACTCGTCTCCTTCGATGTTCCAGGCTTAGCGGAATTCTCACAGCGGGTCGTCGAGACTGTATACCAGCTTCTCGCAATCTTCGCATGTTCCCAGCAAACTTCCAGTACACAATTAGCTTCGGGACGGACACAAATCTGTTTCTTTTATCAGCTAAAACTAAGCGTGCATCTGTCCGCTTGGATGATACCCTTGGTCTTCCTGATCCGCTCTTCTTTTCCACATTTCCTTCTGCTTTCCAACGACACCACCACCTCCATACAACGACCCTTGAAATTTTCAATTCTTTCGCAACAATTGTAGAACTTTGCCCACAACGCATCATCCCAATTGCCATTCCTCTGGTAAAGTTATCGTGCGCCATTTCATAAGTCAAATCTGGTCAGCAGTAGGTGGTGATTCTGTTCAACTTCTAGCTGTTACTGTGATCCAGGGTTGCCAACTCACATCGACAAAAATAGTGACCATACTTCGTGGTTTATGTAGAATTTGAAAAAAACATGATTTTAATCTGTTTTACGCAAGTTGATCAATATTTAATCTACAAGTCGTTTTCTGTTTATTTCCATGTCATATTATCACAAAATGCAGTGTATATGTGTATAAAGAATTTACTATAAGTTGATTCAGAATTTATCTTATTTCGGATACATTATCAAAATGTTAAGTAATTTCTATGAAGTTTGTTGTTTACAATGTACGAGTATACATGCATATACATACATACATACATACAAAAAATTCTTGAACATTATGCACATGTACATAAATGATAAATCAAAATTACGGATATATACTGATTACTGACTTCTCTCTGTATTTTCTTATACCTATCAAGGATTCTTCGGGATATTTGTAAGGTCAAAAAATCACAATATAATGAAAACAATTAGCAGAAGATGTAAATATACTTCCAAGAGTACTACCGAAATAATTTCGAAACCAGACAAGAACCAAAGGTACGACGGAAGACATAGTCACATTTCACAGATCGTCAACATAAATTAATTACACCTCGAAATGTGAAATTTTTATTTTTACAATTTAATCGATGCACACAATTTTTACAATTACAATAAGCGCAATTTACTCTACTTAAAAATTTGCTTCAAAGCTACTTAAAAACATTGACTGGTCACATCGGCAAGAGAAGACCGAAAAAGGGTTTTAGTCAATTCGAGAACATTGAATCGATTATAGTTTCAGAAATTCTGTTGTAACGGGTAGACACACTTGATTGCTCCAAATGCAGGCGACGTTTCTTTTCTTCCAAATGCTCCACTCGCTGTCTCGTCTCATTCAACTCTTTGTCCACCGCTTGAATGTTTCTTTTCAGTTCATTTGGTGTGTGTCTTTTGAAGACGCCAACAGATTCCTGAAGGGAGCGCGTTTGAGAAGCACGTTCAATTCTGCACAAAGCCAATTGTTTGGATTCGTTCTTGTACTGTGTTCCAGCCTTTTGTATCCGTTCCAACAAACGTTCGGGCGGAACAAAGCATTCAAAATTGGAGCGGTCGAGCGGTCCCTCACGAAACGAACAGAATCATAAAGTAAGGATCGCATCCTACTTTGATTAAAACATTCAGCGGATTTCATCAAAGAAAAGCCACGTTCGACTTGCATGTTGTAACGACCAGGAGAAACAATTCAACTAAGATCATCAGCTTTGGAAATGAGTTTGAGTCATCGACAACAGTTAACAAAGTATCATCTGGATGTTTGGACTGCATGTCGCAGAGTTCATCGATGACAGCCAAAGCTGGAACATGGAATGCTTTGGAGAGCTTAGCAAATTTTTTCTTGTCAGTGTTTGTGATGTTCTTCAGCTTCGCGTAGAAAATGCAAGATCCAAGAGTTACATCAGATTGAAGAAAAGTTTTGAACCGTTTCAAACACCGAAGATACAACACCTCGTTGTACGAGTCCCACATATCTTGGACTTTCTTCAAATCTTGATCATCGGATTCAAGCAATTTGGCTTCGACATGGCGATGCGTTTCAGAGAAAAGCGAATCGTTTTTCGATTCTACACTGATCGGTTCATCGTTCCAATCAAACAATTCGTTACAGTAATCGTTCGGTTGCAAAGAGATAGAATTTCCCATCCGAAATCGCAACTTTGACAGGAAACCCAAAATGAGTTCCAAAGTTGCATCTACACCCAAACCATTGGCCTGTGTTGAAGATGTGAGATCACAAAGAGGTTTATGGTGAATGATAAATTGGTCGATATGAATCAGCAAGAGTGGTTGACTGACAATACTTTTCAGATCACTGCTGCTGCATATTTTTAACAGTTTGCAGACGACAGGAAACTGGTCAAGAAGTGTTTCCAAAACTCGAAAAACATTCAAGAATCTCGTGGGGCTGAAAGAGTAGGAGCTTTTCAACCCAAGAACTTTTGTGCTGTGCTTGAAAATGAGCCTTGCTTTTGGCGTGGACGTCAGAAAATCAGAGAATAACTCAGCAAATTTGACAAGAGTCTTAAGAATTCCCTGGGAATCATTTTTTATTTCGTTCTTACTCAGCAAATGGATGTTGTGACAACTGCAACCAGGTAGATCAATCAGATTTCCAGCGACCTCTTTCAACCGAGCAGAGACACCTGTGTTGGAGCCTTGCATCGTAGGAATCATAATACGCTCGTAATACGCGTAACGCTTTAAGGTTCATCTAAGTGTCCAGATGGTGGCTATATTTATTAAAATGAAAAAGAATAGAGCAGGCCGAGCAAATGAGTGCATATATAAGAAAACAATATTTAATTTGTGTCAATTTTTGTACTAAGTGCAGTTTGGGTATTTTTGTTCTGTATTTGTTTCTTTTCATTCTGAAATACGCCCATTCAGGTCTAACATTAATACGAGCGCATACAGAGCTGAGCTTAATGTATAGATACTTTATGTGTATATATTCATACTTAAATTAGTGATTTTTTTATTTTTTTATTGTTCAATTCTTTTTAGTTTTGAAATAAGGGGTCACTATTTTTTTAGTGACTTGGGAAATAATAGTGACCAAATAGTGACCTTTAGTGACCGGTCACTAAATAGTGACCGAGTTGGCAACCCTGCTGTGATTAATATCAAATTTTGAAATTTGATGGTCCTATATCATTTCCCTTATCATATGGAGTTCAATGGTGATAGATAGAAAGCGAGATATCATCTCAAACCATAGAAAAAAATGAAACAAACTTCCATTCAAGTCAATGATAGTTGGTTTCATTATTTATGTCAGTGAGTATATGTAAATTTGATTCAAGATTATGTTTGTATTGTTGGTGACTTTAATTTTCATGTTGATAATTACCAGGATACCAGTGCAATGAAGTTCTTAAAACTCCGGCAGATGTTAGATCTGAAGCAAGTTGTAGTGCATCCAACGCATATACAGGGTCACTTTCTGGATTTGGTTATTTTACGTGAGTCAGATGAGTTGATATTCAATGTGGAAACTTCTGATACCTTGGAATCTGATCATCGTGTGGTTATCACTAACTCTTCCATAGAAACATTGCATACTACTTCTACCGTTGCTTGTCTCAATTTATGGCGTATTGATCATTCTGCGTTTGGTCGTGATTTATCTGATGGATTAAAAAGCTGGACCGTTCCGATGTTACAAACTACAATAACACATTGAGAAAGACATTGAACATTCATGTTCCTGAAGAACAACGTCAGTGTAATCGAAGATCTTCACCTTGGTTTCGGGCAATTAGCACCAAACTTCTTTCCCTAAAGCGCACGCGTCGTCGTGCTGAGCGCAAATGGCGCAAGTATGGATTAGCTGTTGACATGCTTGCTTATAAAATGCTAAGCTTCATGTAATTCGACTTGTAACCCGAGAAAAGTCAAATTACTATAACAAATTGATCAATGAGGTTAAAACCAGTAAAGAGCTGTTTAAAGTTGTGAATGATCTAACCTCAAACAAGAAGCGGAATCAAGAGACAAATCAATAGTGCCACTAATAGTGATACTGATGATAGTCATGTTTTCGATGAGAGTTTCTCCGGGGTTCCATTGTCTTCTTTCAGTGTAATGTCGCAGTCTGACATACGTTAAGTCATAGCCAAATTGTCGATGAACTCATCAGTCTTGGATCCATTTCCTGTAGCTTTACTGAATGATCACATTGATAATGTACTACCTGTTATTACTGAAATTGTCATTTATTCATTGAAAACTGGTGTCTTTCCTGTTGCTTTAAAGCATGCTGTTATCACGCCCTTATTGAAAAAGGCCAAATTGGATAGGAATTCTTTTGAAAATCATCGTCCGGTGTCACAATTACCTTTTCTTTCAAAAGTGATAGAGAAAGTGGTTCTTCAACGGTTGATGCAAAATCTGACTGCGAATAACTTATTTGAATCTGATCAGTCGGCTTACCGGTCGAATCACAGCATGGAGACGGCGCTATTGAAAATCATGAATGACTTACTATTGTCTTTTGACAATGCTCAAGTGTCTGTCCCTGTGCTTGTTGATTTGGCTTATGCATTTGATACGGTTGATCATGATATTTTGAAATCCCGTCTGAAATACACGCATGGCGAGAAAGGAACAGCTTATGAATGGTTCGCATCATACTTTTCTCAAAGGACTCAGTCTGTTATGGTGTCTAACAGCATATCCAAAAAATCATTTCTTTCATGTGGTGTACTGCAAGGCTACGTCCTAGGACATATTTATTCTCGCTTTATCTCTCATCAATCTCGAAAGTGTTCAGCTACTACTCTTTAAAATGCCATATTTATGCGGATGACTGCCAATTCTATCAAAGCACGACTTCTGAACGAGTACATGAGCTCTTGCTGTCTGCAAATATCCGTCTTCATCAAGTGGAGGATTGGTTGGCAAGTAATCAACTGATTTTGAATAGACGGAAGACTGAAGTGATTATCAGGGTTGCCATGCTTTTTGAAAAACGAAATTCCCGGGTTTCTCCCGGGTAACATTTTGTGCGTTGAAGTTGTATAATACGAAATTCGCACAGCAATAAGCCTCCGTGCATCAACAGCAGCGTTTCCAAAGTAAAATCTCTGAGAATCCGGGCAGGCCAAGTAAATCCGCGCAGATGGACCCTAACCGCTTTACATTGCAGTTTTAAGACCATATTTGTGATTTTCTGGATTTCACTTTCTTGCATATTCAAAAATGAATCCTACATAGTGATGTGCAACTTTTATTTTCAATCTGAAGTAGACTTTCGATGGAACCTGATTGGGTCACTATAATTGTTTCCATCAATAGGGTCAACATATTGTAACTAGTAGTACTAGTAGGTAACTATAAACAAAGCGTAGTGTAGTAGGCACTGTATTTTCAGTAATAATCAAAGACTTCGCAAAACAAAATGAACAAGAAACTATTCCGGTACCAATATCTCTCGAGTCAAATGGCATGGGAATGTGACTACAACAAAAGGTCTTCATGATAATTATTGCAAAAAAATTCAAAAGTGGCCTCATGGTCCAAGTTTTACTACATTTCACGGTAACTGAGTGTGAAGGACATATAGCTTATCTGAGTGTAGATGTACATACTGACAGAAAAATAAATCTTTTTTAAGAAAAATTGTATTCATCTATTGAATTTGTAACAACTTGAATTGAGGATGACGAGAAAATAGCACCAAGTGTCCTATCTTTGTCTATGACGCCTCGTATCCATCAGTGGTTCGGTCGAAGGCAAAGGTCTCTTCAACTTTCTTTTGGACTCATCTTTTTTCGATGACACGGGAGCTGCATCTGTTATCGACTGTGCTTCTAGCATAAGCCTCTTGGCTGCCTCCATGTATTCCATGGCCGTTTTCCGCTTACTCTCGGCGAGTTTCTCTGCGGATTCCTTTTCTTGCCTGACTCTTTCTCTTTCCATCTCTTTCTCCCTGGCTTTCAGATCTTCCTCTTTCTTTTTTTCTGCTTCAATGCGCTCCTTTTCCTTTTGCTTCAGATACTGTATGTAGGAATTCGATGTCTCATAGCAAAGTTATAAGCCTACTTTTGAAAAATAAAGAAAACTTAGAAAATGAATCTCTCTGATCACTAACGAAATCTCTCACAGAGGACTTGTTTCCAGATATATGCACTGTTTTGAATTGTGTAGATCCATCTGCGGTCATCTCAGATTGGCTTCTCTTTTGCATTTCATCAACTTCATCAGAGAAACGGAGTACAGCATTACACAACAGAACATCCTTTGCATAGAAGCTCCTGGGTGCCGAGAGTCCAAGTGCTACAGGAATTCCAGCCGCTGTCGATTGATCTGATATAGGGATATGATGAGGTGATGAGATGATTCCACTGTACAGTTTCTCAAAAACCTGTAAAATAATGATTTTCACGCGACAGCTCACATTCAAAACGAAAAAACAATAGAATCCATTTACAGTGCGGTGTAGAAAAAATGAACCATCTGAAGGGCCAAAAGTGATACTTATGGTACTTGAGTGGTTTACTTATTCTCCCCAGCACTAGGTGGGCCTAATATGATGCAGAGTCAAACAAAGCGTGATTTAAAGTAAGTTTTCAAGCAGCAGGGCAAATGTATTTTGATTCGCAGTCATTTTACAATCTTATGAGTAGAAAAGCTAAATTATCCTAATTTGGTTCCCATCTATTATTGAAATAATGCTGCAGAAGCTTTTTTCTTTTTCAGCTGCAGAAATGAGCCCTTGCAGAGCTTTCGATCGAGAGGAATCACGCTATTGATTAGTCGAGGGCGCACGTCATCACAAGGCAGACGAAGTGGCGTCCGCGATTATTCGCTGAGACATTCCATACACAGCAATCACAAAGTGCGATGAACCGATGGGAAATGTATATACCTAATATACGCACGTATATCGTTCTCTCTTTTGGTTTGACTTCAATTTTACCACTGAAACCTGATGAAGCGGACCTGCTAAGTCCACGAAAATTTGTACATTTCTTTTATTTTATCTAACAAAAAATGTGCTCTATCAAATGTACTAAAGAAGCTGTACATTAGGTGAACAATGTCTAATTTGAAATGATTTCTGTGAAAAACACCACACTAAGATTCAAAACATACTTAAAACTGAAAAAAGTTTGTGACATCAAAATTCCGCGCTTCCGCGCAGAAATCGGCAAAACCGCGCAGCTGCGCGCTCACTTTTGGAAACGCTGCAACAGCCTAGTCGACGTGGCTGTTTATTGCAATAAATTTTGCCATTGAGTCATCTATCATCTTTCTAGTGAATAGTGGATTAATCACGGCAATGACGTTTTAACGTACCGTTATTATAGTATGTTTCAATTGCTGTTGATAATTTTACCCCATTTGCTCAATATAGCACCAACACGTAGAAGACTATAGTATCGAAAAACTGTATATTCGTAAAAAAAACAAGTTTCAAAATCTCAACTCTTTCTAGAAAATCACATCATGAATCTTTGGAAATTACTGACTTTTAATCGCATGTAGAACAATGATTATTATGAAAACAGACGATTTTAAGACCGTTTTTACACCAGCGTAGCATATAGGCCACAGCATACAGCTTGTGACAATGACAGCATCAAAAACAATAGCAGACGCGGCATCGGAACAAAGAGCTGATTAATGAATAGACTGCATGATTTAGATCGTATTAAGCATGTAGCTTGCCAGAATGCCAACAATGAACATGCTCGATAAAAAGAAAAATCATGTAGCAAGTTTGAAGCAGCATCAAGCAGCAACTATACAAGTTGGTCAGCTGAATAGCTGTCTGAATAGATATGTTATACGGCAAATACTGTCAGTCACATGCTACATACCAAGTCCATGGTGTGAAAGCCGCCTAACGCAACTCATCTACACTGCAAAAATGAAGACTGTTTCTTAGTTTCAGAATAGAATAACAACTTATACCGGTACTTGATACATATAAAAAACAATTGTAAACTATAGCGGAAGTGCATTGGTCTAAACTATCAAAAATAACTATTACCCGAAACTTAATATTGGAAAATGGAAGCGGTGAAAGTAAGCAACAGCACGGTATAAACAAATCACTATGTGTTCCTCAGTAGCTTCTCTTTTTCTTCAAAATCAGCAGTCATTTTTCGCATCTCACCTTGAAGTTCAGTGGATCTTCTTCTCAATGCGTTTGCCCTTGTAACCAAAGTTATTTGTCCCGTTCGCTCGGCTTCGTCGTAAGTTAGTTCTGCATCACTTTTCAAGAGAGAAATGTTGGCTTCTGTCTTTCTCCGTTTTTCTTTCAGATCCTCTATGCTCTTCATTATGATCCTTCGTTTCTCACATTTCACTTTCTCTTCATTTTTGTTTTTTTCAGATTCCAATGATCTCATGTATTGTTGTCGCGAGAACTTGCAGGACTGGATTAGTTCTTTTGTAATCACAAAATTATCAATTCCACCGATGCTCATCATATGATCCTTAATTATTCTACGTGCCATCAAAGTTCTTTGGGACATATTTGTCGATGACACGTCTTTGTTGATGGAGAAACCTCGTTCCACTTGGGCTTGACCATGCGACAGCAGCAGGATCTTCTTTATGATGCACCACAGTGTTCTGAATTGATCTTTCTTGTTCATGAAGTCATGATACAGTTTGTCAGCCCGCTCATCTTCATCAAACGTCTGGCAGCGAAATTCGTCTAGCATCTTGCGAAACTGCTCGTGAAGATCATCACATTCGAATGCCTTCACTCGTGCAATATCTTGTAGATATGCCACCCTTTTGAAACGACGGCATGACTTGTCTACCGAGTGTTGTTTTATATGGTGTGAATTGAAGCATCGGAGTTCTTTGACTATACCGTAGGATGCCGGAGACTTTTTAAACAACCCCTTCACCATAGTAATGAACATTCCTTTGCAATGCGCCTTGAATTGAAGTATACTTCAGCTGCCGAACAGAGGTCTTCATTTTTCAGCCTTTTGAGTTCCTCCTCCACCTCATATCCAAACTGAATATCGGAAAAAGATTTCTGGTTGCTCTCATTTTCAATACATATCAATTTTTGAGCACTTTTTGAAGTCAGCTTTCTCTAAAAGTTTGGACTTGATGAATCGAGACATCAGATTCACCATCATGCTGGAGAGGTCGTCGTACAATTCCAGTATCAATGGTTTCTCATCCTGATATTTGCGCAGAAACCACTCGACGGCTCGCGCGATTGATTTGATGAACAACAGCTTAGCAGCACCGAAAGAATCATTGATCCAGTTTTCAGCGACAGTGAACGACTTCGTTTTCGGCTTTGTGACCTTCTTTGTCTGTGCAGCTCTGATGTATTGAGTCACATTACCACGTATGGCAAGGGCACGATCAATAACCGGGACATTTTCGACCCAACGATGTGAGCACCATTTCAGAGGATAAAGTGTTTCTCCACTAGCCTCTTCATAGTCCTCTCGACGAGCTGGAACATTTTCAAACAATGTATTCAATGCTTTCAAAATTCCACTGACATTCCAGTCGGATGATGTTATCGCTTTTCTAAAGCTATTATGAATGGTATGAAGGCCGCATGATCCAATATTCACCGATAGGTCAGTCCATTGACAACTGGATCAAGTTTGACGGGCCAAGTCGTCCGTGTATAATATGTTAATTGTTAAACACATCGATCAAATCTGTTGCTGTTGAATGACCCAGGAAAGCAGATGACAAGTATCTCGATCTAACAACATCTCCATCCCATATGTTCAACTAGAACATCAATTTGTAAAAGTCAGATTAACAATAAGATGCATTTAAGCACATGATGAGTATAGCACATTGTCATTGATCGTCGCATTGGCATTTCAATTCCTTGAAAAAAATCGCAATTCTCTAGGCAGCACGATCCAAAGATGTCTGGAAGGAAGCGTATACATGAAATGAAGAAAAAACTTATACTTTTTAAAATTTCCCGGGTTTTTCCCGGATATCGTTGATATTTTTCGTTTTCCCGGGATTTTCCCGGTCGGGAATTTTGTTTTCGTTTTTCCCGGTTTCCCGGGTACGTGGGAACCCTGGATTATGTTATGTCCGCAAAGCAAAAGAATTTTAACTGAGCCGTTACCGCATTTTGATTTCGTAATTATCGGACTCGCTGTGGAAGATCATTTTCCTATGCTGCACCCGTGCTGTAGAATTCCTTACCAAGAGACGTGAGGAACTCTGCATCCCTACACTCATTGAAAAGATCTTTGAAGACATACTTTATTTCTTGCAATCGCTGACGTATTTATGTTTTTTTCATTTTGTGTCAAAAAGGCCACTATGTATGCGTAGCATGGCTTCCATATTATGATTCATGCCGATCTGGAATTCATGTTAAATCGGTATCTCAAAAAGTATCGATATATTAGCATCCTGATGCACAGTGCATGTACATGCCAATAATTTTTGGGTGGCAACAGTACACAATATACATGAAGACTAATACAGTGATTACAGACAAGATCATTGAAAGATAAAAACGTGTAAGACTAATGCATCAAAAAGTGGATATCTTGGTCACTATGATCAATCTGCAACAAAAGGTTCTTCTCCATATCCTCCATCTTTGATTTCTGACGCCTTCCTCTTCTTTTCTTTCACGATGCCTGCTTTGACCTCTTGATTCCGCGTCTCTTCCTTTCTAGCTTCTCGATATCGCGCAGCGGAATTTCGAGTAGACAAAATCAGTCAAACAAAGGCCGTGCATGATCTTTAGTGTTCTTTGAGCAATAATAGAATTAATTCTCTTTTTGATTTTCTACGATCATCTCTTTATTGACTGAGGAGCCTCTTTTCACCGAAGCCTGTCCATAGCTCAAGCAGAGAATGATTGGCATGAATAGTTCAAGCTCAGGATAAGAATCAATTTTTTTGAAAGCGATGGAGTTAATCATCAAGTCAGTCTCTTGATTGGTCGAACATCTGCAAGCAAAACTTCTTGGGATTGTTTGATGTCAGAAATATTCACTGATTCTTGATGGCATGTGCCTCGAATCCAGTGATCCACTCTAATGATATCAATTTCCGATTGGAATCTGAGGCCATAATCAACGGATCCAAGCAAGATTGCCCCTCGAACAATGGAGATTTGTAAGGCATCAAAATCGCATTCAAGAATTCCAAACACTTCGAAGAAAATTCTTTCTTACGTACGCCCGCTCAGCCTGCCGATCTTAAGGTCCAAGAAATTCAGAACACAGTTATCTTGTCATCTCCCTGTCTTCAATCCAATACCTACCCTAACTATCCATTTGTCCGCGATGTACTTACGTAAGTCACGTAGCATTTCATATTTCAGACCATGTCATCTGAGTCCTAATCAGCCATGTACTGCATATGAACGCAGAGGGTGTGGGAGTTCTGAACCTGCTGAATAATCTGCCGAGGCAACTCTCCCATTGATACAGGAGAAGACCGATTAACCTGATCAAGCTCACATCAAAGACGTTGAGTTGGATGAGAAAACGAAGCACCCGTCATAATGCCGGGATCCAGATTTCCTCGGCTGAGTATACACATTCCGTCCAGACATTTTCAAAGCAGCTTTCTCAACCTAGCAGAGTGGATCTGGACGCAACTTCGGAGAAAAACGCAGCAGAAAACTAAGAAAGCACATAAAAAAAGCAACTGGCCTCCTTGTCTGAAAACAGTACAAATTACTGAATTAAAATCATGAATGCTTGACCATAATTTTCTTGCGATTTTCAACTTATTCATCATATCTTCAAACGATATAGGAAGTCAAAAACATGGAAAATATGGAATTTCTACTTTTTCATTTATGCAGCAGGCAATTTTGTCAATGTTGTCATTGGTCACAAACATATTTAGTTTTTACTGCTCCCCATTTCAAAATTACCTAATATTCCCGGTTTTCCAGAAATCAATTTTCCCTGATTTTTCCAGCCTTTCCCTGATTTTTTCATCGCTATGCACCCTGATTTAGCATACCGGAGTTCTGGGTGGTTTTTAGTTCTTTATTGACTGAGATACATCTCTTGACGTCTGGGTGTTTTCCCTATATTAACTGGGTGACTGGCTACATCATTTGAACGCCTTTAGCCCTCAGGTTGAGGTATATGTTGAATTCTGACCAGCAGTTTTGTCGAGGGAATGGTTGACTGAGTGTCGTATTTTTCTTTCTCATCCATACCGGTAGATTGGTTGTTTCATACAAAATTTTGACAAAAGGAAAGTTTCTGTTGCTGGAACTTGTATCTGGCTTGATTTAGGATTCATGAATATCCAGCATTCTTGACTATTAGACAATATATCGTATAATTGTGATAATCTATACGAAGATAGAAGCATAGGGACTGATGCAAAACTTCATGACAGTTCTATAAGACGTCGCAACAGACATAACAGTAAGCAAAACAACAACACGAAAATAGAAAAATCAATCAAGGTTTTCAGAAATATCAAGCTGATTTTCGGTTGAGCAATTATTTATCGGTAGTACATCTCGTACTAGAAATTTTGTTTACGATTAAATGTTGTTGTAGTAAACTAAAATATTGTTAACATTAATTTCATAGTTCTTAAGATCACAAAAAGTACAACACTTCTCAGACACGTGGCGCACTTCAAATTTTGAAGAATAAAAAATAGAGCACTCCGTGGCCGGCGCGCTGGAATTGGACGAATCTAATATCCCAATAGCTTTCCGGTGCGCGGCGGTGGACGTGATCTGCAGACACGTAGAACGAGATTATACAGGTCGATAAGAATGAAACTATGATGTGTTAAGTGTGAGCCAAATAACTAATTGCAGAATATCAAAGATCACAACAATTTCCCCCATTTCACTAGCCGCATAATTATTGCCATGCAATTCACAGTGACGTAAACGAACCTTTTCACAGCAGTTTCATCTTCGTTAACGGACACTTCATCTGTCTTTGATTTTCCTGCTGGTACATTATCTTCAAATGCGTTAGCTAAGTCATCAAAATCAAAATCCATAACAATTTGTCTAAAATACGCTAGAAATCACATGTGTTTTCGAAACAACGGGTTTGAAATGTAGCATTCTTTAGCGCATTCAAACGTCCAGCCTTCAATTTCTCCTTCAGATTATCTTTTCCGCTGATTGTTGACCAGTGATCGACGACATCGATTGTGACATCACAGAACTTGAAGGAACATGCATATTGAAGGCAGTGTTGCTTCTAGCCGCTGCTTTGACATGACAACGTTGCCTCGACGGTGACTTCCGGTGATTGACAAGGGTTAATCGTACCCATTAAGTGTTAGTCAGTCACACCCAAAGATAGTGGAGGATATGAAGACAGAAAACGAGTAAAGTATGGAAAAAGTTTAGGCTGTCCATGAGAGCATAGAGATGTCTATGGTAGCTCCCATCTTATTTCAGTGAATGTATATGAGTGAAGTGAATATATATTGTTGGTTCGACAACGTCCATAGAGTAGGGATATATAGGTAGAGTGTCGACCAAATATATTTAATAGCATAAAGGGCTAGATAGGAAATAGACGTGTTTTTACCTTGTGTGCAACGAAACCAGTGAAAATCGGCTGATATTGCATGAATTTGAAAATATTTGTAAGCGAGCAACAAATATTCCTTTTCATTGCCTCTTTTTAGTAATCACAGAACTAAAACGCATTTTAATAATAAATCAAGAAATTTTTATGTTGTCTTAATACAGCGTCCAAATTGCAACTACTTTTTCAGATGCTTTACAAAACGCAGTTGTAAATAAGAGCACCCTGTTGATACAATTCTTTCAATTGGACTGCATTGCATCATTTTATGTCAATTGATTATTAAACCAGAATTGCGCATGTTATATAGGAAGGAATGGCACAAATGAAAGTCAATTGTTTCATTCTTAGATAAAAGCAGAGTGAAATTCACTTACAATTCACCAAATACATGACTAAATTACTTTTCTGAACAGAAAAATGAACCGCGTCTTTACTTAATTTGATCATGCAGATTGCTTCTTTGTAATAAGTACGAAGCCTATGGTTGTACATGTATATCGTTGCTGTGGCCACCGCTGCCCCGCCACGCTAAACGCGATTGCCAAGTTTGGCAATAATCTAGCGTGTATATGTATTGATGAAAATTTTCCGGAAAATATTGGAAAATTATGGAAAATTTTGATTTTTTGATAGTCCTATAATTTGAGCGCTTCAACTGCCGAGGCAGCTGCACTTGGGTCTAAAACTCTTGATTTCATCATTATTTGGATTAAAGTGATCGTAGCAATACGATTTCCGTCCGCGGAGTTTTGAGCATTCCTTTGCCACCGCAGTGATAAATTGTTAGCATTTTTAATTATCACACAGACACCGTTTGGGATAATGTGAATCTTGCTTTACAATAGGGGCATAATTTCATGCAATGTGAAAGATCTGGAGCAAAAATAATGTACTTTATTTTGGAGTTTACTAATTGTTAGCTTCAAAGTAACAAGCTTCATTATGCAGCGTTGATCATGGTGATGCAAATTCTCCATGTGTTGATGAACATGTGATAAAGTATAAGCCCACAGTCCACGCAGCATTCATGAGCGACCAAATTGGAAGATATAAAGACTGTGAACTCGTGAAACATTTGGAAACTAAAGATATCTGTGATGAGTAATGATAGCTTCAAACTTCAGGCGCATTGTCCGATATCATCGTTGAGGATACACATACTCCATTTCTCGTTCAGATGGTTCAAATAGTTCCAAATCGATTTCAGATCTGCCCAAATGAATTTCAAATATGATCTAGATGAGTTGGAGATCTCCAGTTGAATTTAAGATCTTTTCAAAGTTGAGTTTCTGACAGATATCTGAAATTCAGCTGGAGAAATCTGAAATCCATCTAATGTCTGAAATTCATTTGGAAAGATCTGAAATGGACATGGTAAAGGTGCAGTTGGTACCAAAAGTTAACATGCAAGGATGATAGAAAAGTTTTCGGACTTTGAATATTATAGTCCTTTCAAACAACTATAATAAGTCTCCAAAACAAAGGAAAAAACGTCAATCACGCAAAAATGAATTTCAAAATTTTCCATTTGCATCACTATGTATAATATGATATTGCATAATACAAAAGAAAAAGTAAAGATGAACTATCAGAAAATTTGATATAAAATTGGCTTACGCAAATAAAAATAACCAACATATAGGCCTACTACGTATGTTATACAAATGCACAAATTGACAACATCTTTGACATAGAAAGACATGCGATGATCGATTCCAGTTGGCCCTAAAATGCCCTCTGTTAATTATTTGCAATACATGGTTGTTAATTATTGCAATACCATATTGCAGCTTATTCAGCCTGGTGAATAACTCGAAGAGCGTTGTTGACATGGCTGAGTCTTATAGCCAACCCAAGTAACACAGATACGTTGGTACTACGTTGGACCTTCATTGGCCATCTACAATGGTCAAAAGTTGGAAATGATGCAGCGGGCCTACATTGGTTCTATGAAGGCAATCCAACCTAGAACCGGTCTTGAAACAGCGTAATCCAACATATTTTCGTGCGATGGCCATCCAAGCGCCGCTCTAGCCATCCTTATGCCAACAAACCCCAATTTAATCCCACTTTATTGCCTCTTTAAGCCAACGTAGCCTTCAACTGCCGCCGATAGCTTATATTGGTCAACCTAATCCCACCGTAGCCTCCCATTAGCAAACATTGGTCGACTTAATGTACGATCAAACGCGATTTTCATTTTTCGCACTCGATCGAGCACAAATTAGCGTGATTGTCAATACATCGCTCTTGATCGAGAGCGAAGAAGCGTGATTACATTAAATTTCGAACTCGATTGAGGGCGTAGTTCTAATATTGCGGCGATATCTGACTCGTTCTATTCTTACATTGTTACTCTTTGATGTGTCCGGCTAGATTCAACTGCTGCATGAGTATGAAAACATATGAACAGTTATTCCATTTATGAAAAATGCTGTCTTTACCTGTTAATTGAGTTATCGAGAATGAGCACGACTTTGACACATGTGCGAAGCATTTCAACAATAACAAATTCAAAAAATTTGTAATATTTAGTGTTCATATAGTATTGCTTCATAAGTATTTCCAAGATTTTTTAAACATATGATTGTACATGATGTTTCGTCCATACGTCAAAGTCGCGCTGTTCGAAAACTCCATGAATAGACAAGAACAGCATTTCCGGAAACAATCTGTTCATGCATTTTCCCTGTCAAGTAGAAGCTGAATTAACCGTGCGAATACATACCGATGAGCAACAATGCAAGAATAAAGCGAGTCTGTTATCACTGAAAAATCAGGAACATACTTGATGAATGATGTCGAGTGTGTCAGTAGGCTTAAATTCACTCGAATTTCAGTGTCTCCTTACCTTGTCATACCGCTGGCCTACTTCGAACTCATAAAATCTTCTACGAGAAACAGTTGTCCTCTGCAGCAAGCATTTGGATGTTGGAGAAATTGAATCATGAGCGCAGTGCTTCATCATCTGCAAAATAAACCCATAGATGTGTACTTTAAAAATATATCAATTTCTCCAATTCGCAATCCCGATTCTTGTCTTACCGGAATTTGTTGGAACTCCTGATGCTGTAGTCAATTCAGATTATTATGCCAAATAATTCAAATATTTCGTGAAAATGATGAGCAATATAGCAAACACTTCACCATAATCACTTACAGCTCTGAATTTTGACAAAATTGACTGAAAACTAATTAGAAACATTAGATACAAGGACATAATAGCAAGCAAATAAGATGTTGATGAGCAAGAATTGAATCATGAGCGCAGTGCTTCATCATCTACAAAGTAAACCCATAGATGTGTACTTTAAAAATATATCAATTTCTCCAATTCGTAATCCCGATTCTTGTCTTACCGGAATGTGTTGGAACTCCTGATGCTGTAGCCAATTCAGATGATTATGCCAAATAATTCAAATATTTCGTGAAAATGATGAGCAATATAGCAAACACTTCACCATAATCACTTACAGCTCTGAATTTTAGCAAAATTAACTGAAAACTAATTAGAAACATTAGATACAAGGACATAATAACAAGCAAATAAGATGTTGATGAGTAAGAATTGAATCATGAGCGCAGGGAATTGAATCACAACACGAAGATATAATTAAGATGCAAACATAGTTTTGGTTAGGTATTGACAAAAGCACTGAGTGCTGAAAACACGTCGAGCAGTCTGTATAATATTTAAGTGACAAATAAAGTTTCGGCTAAAAGAAAAAATATGTGCTATTTTATGATCGCATGCATATGGAATGCACTGTATTATATTTATCAAAATTTTGGCGAGATACAAACCTGACTGTAAACATACAAGAAAATGCACATTATATGCACAAATTTATACGCACATTGCTAGCGTGATGAAAAATGAAATGAGGGAATGATTCATAATTCATAATGGACTAATGTTCCGGAAGCAGCAACGATTTAAGCGATTTGAACTTAGTCTCACATGTAGCCCATACATTGAACAAGTTGCTACGCCGCTTGTCTTGCGTGCCATGTCTTACTCGAAGACATGTCTGCATGGGCATAAGGTCCCCTACCGTCATACTCTTTTGTAGGAATTCAAGACAGCATTATCTGTGTATTGCATGGGTATATATACTCTTACTCAAAGGACATCAAACGTAGACAATGAAATACACAGACAATACTGTCTGAAATTTCTGCGTAAGTAAACGTCGTTTGGGGTCATTGTTGTGTCCATACCGATATGGTCTAGGCTTTCGAGTAAGGCATGGCACTCAAGACAAGCCGCGCAATTTGCTCAGAATTTCAGCAACACGAGTTTCTGAGGCAGCAGCAAATGTTTGGACTTGCTCAAGAACAGGCATGAAATTAGTGGTTGTTAAGGTAGATGCCGTCAATCATGAAGAATTGCACGAATGAAATCATGAAACCCACACGTATAGACTCTGATGTGGATGTTCAAACAAAACTAAGTGAATAAACGGATCAAGAGTCTAGTAGATGCAGACGTCGTTAAGGCTAGGATTTTTGACGATAGCAGCAGCAACGAGGACAATGGATCTCTTGAGCGAATGAAAAAATACGACTGATGTGACAAGAGTAATCTCTCAAGTTCAAGGCATTTGCAATGTGAATCATAAAAACGTGCTTCTGTTCATTTAAGAATAAAATTTTAATCAAACTGAAATCACTTTCATTTTCATAAGCAATCCAAAAGGAAAAACATTAGTTGGTAGTTTCTACGCGATTACTTTTGGGAGACCGTAATAAACAGTGTCACTAATTAAATGAGGTATAGTTAAATGTTTCTGCCTTCCGATAATATTGGAAACATTTATTGACTTATTAGCCAGACGAATTCCTGACGAATCATTCGAGCAGTCTGATTGGATATTTAACGTGTGCTACGATTAAAAGAGTAATTCAAAAATTGATGAATATTAGTAACTTCACCATTGTAAGAGCATATCGTTTATTTCTCTGTGGTCTGGCTCGATCAGTGCCGGCGAACTGAATTTGCTCTCAAATAAATTGCATTCAACGTGAGGCAGCTTGAGGTCCGAAATAGGCCTTGAGAACAGGAAACTGAGCTAAAACAGGCTGAATCTTGGATAAAATCTACCTGAAGTCGGTATAAATCCCGGTCTGAAGTTCGATCTAGGCCGGCCGCGGAGCCCGACCGACACCAACATCCCGGCCGGTTTCCATGTCAGAGTCGAATCATCGACCATCGTGTAATTTCTTAAGTATGATGGCAATTTTCTTCAACAATGCAACGCTGCTTGTCACTTTAGTCGGAAATGCATGGAACATTTTCGAAGGGAATCAATGCCGCAACTAGGCCTTGAACCAATCAAAAATCTACTGGCTATCGAAAAAATAGATGGTCTCAACTTGCATACAGATGCATAGCAACAGATGGTCTCAACTTTCCTGATGATGTGGTATCATGACGAAGAAATCAAGGAAACATACACATGTGGAAAAGAATTCAAATTGTGATCGAATCAAAAGGAGAATGGACAAAGAATCTGCGTAATTCAACCTGTTGGTGATACACAGTATTGCACTCACTTTTTCTGTGAAGCATTGCAAATTGCTGTCGCGATAGTCAAGAAAATCATGATCGAAACAAGATAAGGCCGATTGATAAAGTAACAAAAATAGAGAATGGAAGCAAAAAATGCAATGACACTAGATGCATAGCTGTCAGCAGAAGAAAGTCGTTTTGGCGGAAATTTTTTTAAACATCAAAAGGTCGAATGGCCGGATAATAAAATCTCCAAAATTATGTTAGACGACAGAGTCACGATACAACCAATAACTGAGAGCCATTGTAGACAATTATCAGGTTGAATCAGTTTGAAGCATGCAACATTAACGATTTCACTGAATTTATAGAGAGCAAGCCGTCCGTGTCCGTGGATGAAAAATAGTCGACTTTTCAGACCCTTTTTTGGCGAATTTCAGCCAGATGGCGGAAGATTGGCAGCCGACTATGATACAGATTGTTTCATAAAAAATGGATCACCCTTAAACAGCGCCTTAACTTCAACTATGTCTAACTCCGCTAAACTTGAACGAATTTCTCTGAAATTTGGAAGATATGTCAGTTGTGCTTACTAATATCATTGTTGGAAATTTCAAGCATGAATATTGAGTTGTTTTCCTGTTATAGATAAAAAAAGTAGTAGATAATTTGATCCTCATTTAGCAATGTTACACAAAATCATACCTCACTCTTATAAAATTACATTTGTTTCCTTTGTTATGTAATATGTTGTTCTACAAGCCAAAAGCTATCAAGCAAAACAAAAATAAAGAAAATCGGTCAATCAGAGCCAGTATAGCACCATTATTATTCATCAACAATAATGTAACTGCTACATGTGATTAACTGGACTTCATGTTCCATAGCTTCCTGACTTCGTTGCGGTGGTGTTGGCAGCACTCCTGATTGCTTTCAGCTAGAAATCTATCTCTTACCGGTTGAAAACAATACAAAGCACAAATGAACAATAACGAGATCGCATTCACAAAAGGCAAAGTGTCAGCCTTGCCAGAACTAGGGTACCGAGACATTTACATCGTCCCCGGGTACAAGGTGGTGCGACTCTACTGATTTGGGCTGGCATTTGGACCAATGGCCGCTCTGAACTTCACATACAGCAAGGAACCATGAATTCTGAACGCTATGTGAATGTTTTACGAATGAACATTGGCCAAATGACAGATCAACTTGGTGATCTATCGACTTGGCCATTTATGGATGATAATGCTACGTGTCACAGGAGTAGTAGAGTCAACTTATGCAAGTCTCAATTAGGGCTTAGGACATTATCTTGGCCAGCTCGTTCTCCTGATCTGAATCCCATAGAAAATGTATGGAGTATTCTAAAACGTAACGTTTGTCGTTCACTGCTACCTACAGATGGCGTATCACAACTTACGTCACTGTTAAAAAGAGAGTGGAGAAAGTTAGATCAGTCAAAAATCAACGATATCATCGAATCAATGCCTAGACAAATGGGTAATGTCATTGACAATAAGGGTAGGGCCACAAAATATTAGCTTCTTAAGAACCGTTACTGTATCATAGCTTATCAGATTATATAAGGACATTTAAATATATTAGGGACATGAAATAACATGAAAAATGCCTTCTGTATCATACTTATGTTTTATTTAGTCAAATTTTAGGATGATCCACTTTTTATGAAACGGACTGTATATAGCTATGTGTAGGCGTATACTAGAACTTAATAGAAATAATGCCACACACTAGAAGTAACACTACACAAAATAAATAACTACTCTTTTTCTACATAGTAGTGGAATACAGCACTTATGCCATAATTCTACTGATGATCAATTTCTACCAATACTGAACCAGGGTTCCCAGCGCAATTTCTGAAGAATAATAACGGAAAAAACGGAAAAATAAAGGAATACGTTAAGTTTGCTGCACAGCGTCATTCATGTATTTTCCACCAGTGGACGCTTTACGCTCATTATTTGAATATATGAAAGCAGTAAGAAAACGGCGAACACTCGACCGGCGCCCCCCCTCTGGAACGGCAGAGTGTCGTGGTCGGCCGCCGTGGTGCTTCGGGTCTGAGTCCCCCCCCCCTCTGGAACGACAGAGGTTGTAGTCTGTCGTGGTGTGCCGGCCAGGTGGGTTCACAAAATGTTCGCTGACGTCCCCCCCCCTCTGGAACGATAGAGTGTCGTGGTGGACTTGGGCGACCGCCAGGATTAGTCTTGAGGCTATAGTGTGTGATGTTTTTCGTGCAATCTGCTGAATGTTGGGTTGTAAAATGGGTTGTTTCGAGTGGAAGGAGTGGTCGGATGAGAAAACGGAGGTCGGATTCGTATTCAGCGTGAAATTCTGCATCGGTATGGTGAGTTTCAAGGCAATCGGTGAGAAAAAATTTTCAACATTTTTCGAAAAACGACAGAGTTAGAATTTGGGACGTGTGGGGGGTGTGGTGCGGGTGGTATAGTGGGCGCGCGTGCGGGCTACTATGGGGCGGGGAGGGCGCATGGGGCGCTATAGTGGGGGCGGGCGGGCGCGTCTTGCCGGGCGCGCGCGGGCGGGGGGGGGCGTTTGTTAGTTATTGGGCGGGGGTGCTATTGGCGCGAGGCTTATGCTGGCTGCGGCTTGGGCGGCGGGCTTGGCAGGGCGTGGGGGAGTTGTCGGGCTGCGCGGGCGGGGCGGCGGGGCGTCCTGCGCGCGAGGCGCGGCGGTGCGCTGGCGGGGCGCGCGGGGGTAGGTGGGTGGGAGGGCCGGGCCGGCGGGCGTGCGCGGCGCACGGCTGGTTGTGGGGGTGGGAAGGAGGGGAGGGCTGGTTTGGGGTGGTGTGGGTTTGGCTTATGGGGGGGGGCATTTGCTGCTTAGGGAAGGGCGCGGCTGGGCTGGCGCGCCGCGGCGCTGCGCTGTATGGGCGCTTTGGAGATATTAGGCGGGGCGGGGGACTATGCTTGGTCATGCGGCATGCTAATGCGGGGCGCGGGGGGCTGGGCGGGCGGGTCGGGCGCGGCGCGCGCTGGCTGGCTGGGGCGGGGCGGGGGGCGGCGGGCGGGCTGCTATAGGGCGCGGGGTGCTGGGCTGCGCCAAAGCGGCTGCGGCGCGATTGGATAGGCACGGGCGCTTGAGGTTGTTGTGTACTGGGGGGTCTGGTGGGGGGGGGGCTAGGCGGCTCTGGGGCGCATGTGGGGGGGCGGGCGGGTGCATAGGGCGCTGGCGGCTTGCGGGTGCAGTTACGGGAGTGGACCTGGGGGGGGCGCGGGGCGGGGGGGGCGATTGGGGCACGGCACAGCGGCAGCGATTGGGTGGCTTAGGCAAGGTGCGCTGTCGGGGCTGCTATGGGGACAGGTGCTGGCCCGCGGGGGGGCTGCGGGCGCGGGGGGCGAGGCATGCATGGGCGCGGGCGGGGGGACGGGCGCGGGGGGGCCGCGCTAGCGGGGGGCTGGGGGCGGGTGGGGCAGGGGGCTTCAGTGTAGGGGATGGGGGGGGATTTAGGGGTGTGTATGGGGGATGAGTTTGGCACTTGGGGCGATGGGGGCGGGCGGGGCGCGGGGGCGGCGCGCATAGGGCGTCGCTGCGGGGGGGGCTATGGGCGGGGGCGGGCTTGGTGTCGCAACAAGGTGGGGGCACGGCGGGCGCGAGGTCTGGTGGGGTGAGATGGGGGGGGGGGAGGGGTGGGGGGGCGGCGGGCGGGCGCGGCGCCGGTCATTTCATTGGTCAATAGATGGAGTGGTGCATGCGCTCGCGTGCGCGGGGCTGGGCGGGGGGGGGGGCGGACGGCGCTGGGCGCGGGCGGGCGCGGGGGCGGCCGCAGGTCGGCTTGGCTATGGGCGGGGGGGCGGGGGCTAGCGGCGGGGCGGGCAGGCGCGCGGGGCGGCGGCGCGGGGGCGGGGGGCGCACTGGCGCATGTTATGATGTGGGGGGCTTCGGCGCGCCTGGCGCGCGGGGGCGGCTAAGGCAATCGGCGGGGGCGGGGTCGCTGGGCGCGTCGGGCGGGGCAGTCGGTCGTTGTTGGGGTGTGGGTGGGGTGGGGGGGTGGCGGGCAAGGGTGGGTGGATGTGATGGGTCGAGCTGGGGGCTCTAGTCAAGTGTGGGCGGGGGGGGCGCGGCGGCGCGCGCGCTTGCCGGCGCGCTGGGGCTGGGGGGGGGGTTTTAGTGGCGGGGGGGGGCGCTGCAGCGGCTTAGGGATGGGGGGGGAGGGCGCGAGGGGGAGGACGAGGGAGGCGGGGGAGGGGCTTGGGGGGGGCGCGATACTTGGGGCGGCGCTTGGGGGGGGGCTGCGGCTGCGGAGGGGCGGCTTCTGCTCGGGGGCGGGGGGCACTGTTGGTGGGGCGCTTCGGGGCGCGCGGGTGGGGGGTGGGTTGGTTGAAGGCGCGGGGCGGTGGGGCGGCGCGGGGGGGGGCTTAGCAGCGGCGGGGGCGCCAGCGCAGGGGCGCGGGGGGGCTGGGGACGGGCCGGTGCGGGCGCTGCGGGGCTGCGGCTCGGGGGGGCGCTTGCCGGGGCAGCGCTTGCTTGCGGCGGGGTCGGGGGGGCGAGGGGAGGGGCATGGCTGCGGGGGGGGGCGGGCGGGCGGGCGCGGGCGGGGGGGGCTCGCGGGGGACTTGTGTAAGATGTCATGGCGGGGGGGGGGCGCGGGGGCTGCGGCGCGCGCAGGGCGGCGGGGAGAGCGGCGGAGCGTCTCGGGCGGCTTGCACACTGGCATAGCGGGGCGGGGGGTCAGTTTAGAATGGTGCGTAGTTTGGATTGTGGTGGCTTGGGCGGGGCTGCTAGGCTTGCGCTGGGCGGGCTGCACGGGCGCCCTGCTTGGGGCGGGATATGGCGGGGCATGGTTTGGTTGGGCGGGGCCGGCGCGCTAGCGCTCTTAGTGGGCGGGGGCGGCAGCATTTGCGGGGGGTGTAATGTGGATGAGGCTGGGGGGGCTGGCGGGCCTGGGGCGGGACAGCGGCGGCGCCGGGGCGCAGGCTGTCGCGGCGGGTGCGCGCTTTAGGGGCAGTGGGGGGCATACTGTGGTAGGATGTGGCTTGGTGGTGGGCGGGCGGCATAAGGGGTGCGTGGTACTGAAATGGAGGTCGAGGATGTGAGCGGGGGGGGCAGCGGGTTGGGGGCTGCGGGGCGGCTTTGCGCGGCGGGCTGGGAGGGGGCGATTCGGGGCGGGGCGGCGGGGGAGGCTTGCTGGAAGCGGTTGGGCGGGGGAGGTTCGGTGGTGGGGGCGCGGGCAGGGGCTTTTATAGGATGTGGGGCGGGCGGGGGCGCGCGCGAGCTGGCGGCGCCGGGCGGGGCGCACTGCTTTTGGTGGGGGTGGGGGCGCTAGCAGCGCGCGGCGCAAGTGGCGTGGCATTGGGTTGAAGGGTTAGGGCGCGGGGGTGGATTGTGGGCGGGTTGGTATTGTTGTGGGTGGCGGGCGGGGCGCGGCGGGGGCTTTGTTGTTCGTTGGCAGTGGGGGGTGTTGCGCGCAATGGTTGCAGGGGGGCTGCTGGGGACGCGTAGCGCGGGGTGGGGGCTGGCGCTGGGCTAAGCGGGGGGGCGGCAGGGGAGGGCGGCCGAGGGCTAAATGTTTGTGGGCAAGGCGCGGGCTAGGCGGGGGGGGGGGCTGGGGCGGCGCGCGCGGAGCAAGGGCGCAAGCGCGCGTCGCGGGTCTGCCATAGCCGCTGTGGGGTGTGGGCTGGGCGGCATGGGGCGCGCGCAGAGGGGTGATGGGGGGTGGATTGGACGCGTGGGGAGCGCGCGGCGGCCGGCTTGGCGCCAAGGCGGGGGCTGGCGCCGATGGGGCGCATTGGGGCATTGGGGGGCGGTGGGGCGGGGGGGCTCTGGCTGGGCGCGCTATGCGGGGGCGGGGCGGGCGGCTAGGCTGCCTGGCGCGGGGGCAGCGGTGCTTGCTGGTGGGCGGGGGCTTCTGGGCTGGCGGCGCGGACGGCGCTTGGGGGCGCGGCGCGGGGCGGCTCGCGGCATGGCATGGGCGGCGGCTTGAGGGGGGAATTGGTGGGGGGGGGGCGGGGCGGCCGCTGGGGGCTGGCCGCGGGTGGATAAGTGGTGGTGTCTCTGGGGAGCGCCGCTCGGCGCTTGCAACGCTGGCGGGCGGGGAATTTGCGGGATATATCGGGGGGGCGGGCTTAGGGGGCTGGGCGGCGCGGTGAGGGAGTATTGGCGGTTTAGGAGTGTGGTAGGGGCAAGGGGGTGTCGCGGGGGGGGGCTGGGCTCTGTTAAGTTGGGGGGTGATGCGTTTTCGGGGGCGAGTGGGGGGGGCGGTGGGTCTGCTGTCAGTCTTGCGCTTGGGCGCCGCGCTAAGGGTTTGGTGATGGCCTGGGGGGGGCGGGCGCTTATTCTGGGATTGTTGTGGGCGCATGGGCTGGGGGCAGCGGGGATGGGGGCGGCGCGGGCGCGGGGAGCGCGCTTGCGGGCGGGGCGGGACGGGGCGGGCGGGTCAAGTGGGAGGACGGGCCGCGTGGGGCGCCGGGCGCGGGCGGCTGCTGGGCGGCGCAGCGGCGCGCTGGAGCTGGGCTGCGACGGGGCGGGCCGGGGCATAGGGTCGCGGGCGCCGGGGCGGCGGGGCTTGGCGCGCGGGGGCGCAGCGGCTTAGGATGTTAGGGGCGCTGGCGTCAAGGGCGGCGGCACGTCCATGATATTGTAATGGGGTGGTTGGTTTGCGGTTGGGATGGGTCGCATATATGGACGGCGCAGCCGTGGCGCAGTGCTGGGCGGCGGCCGCTATGGCGCGCGGGCGCTTCGGCAGGGGCGCGGCGCGCGCAGAATGCTAGGCGGGCGGGGGGCGGGCTAGCGCGGCGCGCGTGGGCGCTGGGGGGGCGGTGGTGGCGGGGGGGGGTAGGAGGGCGGGGCATGCGGCAAATAAATTTTGGTAAGAGGGGGCGGCAGGGTTGAGGGTTGGGGTGGGGGTTGTTGGGTTGGAATCGTGGGCTGTCAAGGCGGCTGCGGCGCGGCAGGGCGGGGCGCAGCGCGCCATGGTATGGTGGGGGGGATTTTGGGGGGGCGGCGCGTGGGTTGTTGTGGCGCGGCATCGGGGGGTGGGATTGGCGGTGCTCGGGCGGCGGCGCGCTTGGGGGCAGGGGTCGCGGGCGGGGGGGGCGGTGAGGGCTTATTGTGGAGGAGTGTGTTTTGGGATGTTGGTAGGGTGTTGGGGGCGCGCGGGGGGGGCCTCGGCGGCTGTGGGCCCGGGCGGGGGCATGGCGCTTATATGAGTGGGGGCTAAGCGGTGCCTGCTGCGCGCGCGGCGCAGCGTCGCCTTTGGCCGGCGTGGCAGGAATGCGGGCTGCGGGCGCGGGCGCGTCGCGGGCGGCGCCGGCGGCAGGGCCTTGTTTTGTGTGGTGAGGATGTGGGTTGGGTGGGACATCTTTGGTGTGTATAGGGGGGGTCGTTGCTTGGCGGGGAAGGGGGGCCTGCATGGCGGGGCTGGCTCACAGTGGGGGGCTTGAATAGGGTGGGTCCCGAGGTTGGGCGGGGGGCGCGCGGGCGTTTGGGGTGAGAGGGGTGGGGCGGCGCGGCGGCGGCGGGGGGAAATGGAGGTTAGGGGTTCTGGGGGCGGGCGGGAGGCGCTGCAGGGCATAAACTGAGGCGCTTGCATATCGGGAGAGTGTAGAGGGGGGTGGTGTATGGTGGGGGCTGGGCGGCGGGCTCGGAGGGGCGCAAGGGGTCGCATTGCGGCTTGCGGGCATACGTGGGGGGAGGGGGGGGGGGGGGCGCGCGGCGGACGGGGCGCGAGCAGCGGCGGGCGGCGGGGGCAGCTAGGGGCTTGGGCGGGCAGGCGGCGGCATAGCGGGCTTTGCGCTGCGGGCTTGGCCGCGGCGGGCGGCGGCGCATGCGGCGGGGGGCGCTGCGGGGGGCGCTGCGGCGGGGAGACGGCAGGACTTGGGGCGAATGACGGGGAGCGGCAGGCGCGCGCGGGGTGGTTGTGGGTCTAGTGGATGTAGGGTGTGCTCGCGGCGGGCGGGGGCTGGCGCGCGCTCGGGCGCGGCTATAGGGATGGGCAGGCGCGGCGTGCGGCTCTCGCATGCGGTGTGGTTAGGGGCGGGTGGGGCATGGGGGGTGATGGCTGTCGCATTGGTTATTGCTGTGGGGAGGGGGGTCGGCCTAAGGCGGCTAGGGGATAGATAGCATGTAGCGGGCGGGGGCGCGGGCGTGCTGGGCAGCGCGTCGCTTGTGATTGGGCCGCGTGATTTGCGCTTTTTGCGGAGGTGCGGCGCAGCGGCTGCGGCCTGGTCTGCAGGCGCGTGCGCTGGTGTGGATAGGATGGTAAGTGGGGCATAGCGGGCAATGTTGGGCAGCATTCGCAAAAGGTCGGCAGTCTTGATTAGTTGGGTGGTATTTTGGGTGTGGTGTTATGGCGGAGGTGTGGAGGATGGGGTATGGGCCGCCGCGGGGTGTAGGCATAAAGCGAATTGAATGGGGGCGCAATTCGTGTAGGGTGGCTAGGGTGGGATGGTGGGGCGCTAAGGGGTCGGGCAGCGGCGTCGCGGCGTGCTGTCGCTATGGCGCGCGGCTATGCAGGCTCGGTCGTGCGGTGGGTGCGCAATGTGCTATGTGGCAGGCGTGCGCGGCAGGCTGGCTAAGACGCGGCAGCGCTGGCGGGACGCGCAGTCTACGGGGGGCGGCTATTTGGTCAATTTCTACTGGTGTTTGTTTGTGTGTTACGTTTTTTTCTTCTCTTTTTCTCTTTCTCATTTCTTCCTCTCTCTTCTTTCTCAATCTTTTTCTATCGTTTTTTTTTTTGTGTTATGCTGGTATTGTGATGTCTTTCTTCAAAATAATGTGATTTGTTATGGTATTTTAAGTCTCTTTTCTCTATTTTTTCTTTTTTTTCAATTAATTTGGAAATTCCTGGTTTTTTTCAATCTTTCTTCAAATCTCTTTCTTTCTCTCAGTGGTGTTCTTCTTATTCCCCCCTAAAAAATGACATGGAGGGGAATTTAGTTCAAAAACGAAGCATCGGAATGAAAAACGGAGGTCAGATTCGGATTCTACCCGTGAAATTCTGCATCGCTATGGAAAGGATGTTTCCAAGTCAATTCGTGTAGAGAAAAAAATTTTCGGCTTGGACCACGTCCCCCCCCCCCCCCCTCTGGAACAGCTTGCTAGCTTCGATTTTGGCTTCCAGTGGACGGATTTTGTCGTGCAATAGCTCGTTTGAAAGCTAAGAGTGAGACAAATTCAGTGAAACAATCGGCTTGTTCCTATCTGTCTTCGTTCAAAAGTTAGAGCGGTTACAAGATTTTAGGTCGGAGCTCGCTTACCTGAATAAATCCTAAGTGTCAGAGTGACTTTGTATGGGTAAAATTTTGAAAATTTTCCAAAGTGTGGAATTTCGACCTGGGACCGTCACCAAAACATTTTTCATCAAATTATGAAATTTCACTGATAAAAAAAAAAACGACCCTCCCCCGTCCCCCCCCCCCCCTCGCCCCCCCCCTGCTGGACAGCTTGCTTCCGAATTTTGGCTTTCCAAGTGGAAACGGATTTTGGTCGGGGTTTTTTGGGGGCGATTAGGCTCGTTTGAAAGCTAAGAGTGAGACAAATTCACTGAAATAATCGGCTTGGTTCCTATCTGTCTTCGTTCAAAAGTTAGAGCGGTTACAAGATTTTAGGTCGGAGCTCGCTTACCTGAAAAAATCCTAAGTGTCAGAGTGACTTTGTATGGGTAAAATTTTGAAAATTTTCCAAAGTGTGGAATTTCTCGACCTTGGGACCGTCACCCAAAAAACCATTTTTCAACATCAAAATTTTGAAATTATCACTGACCGTCCCCCCCCCCCCCCCCCCCCCCCCCCCCCCCCCCCCCCCCCCCCCCCCCCCCCCCCCCCCCCCCTCTGGACAGCTTGCTTCGATTTTGGCTTCCAGTGGACGGATTTTGTCGTGCGATAGCTCGTTTGAAAGCTAAGAGTGAGACAAATTCAGTGAAATAATCGGCTTGTTCCTTTCTGTCTTCGTTTAGATGTGAGACGCCATTTAAGATTTTGGGACATTGGCGAAAAACGACAGAGTTAGAATTTGGGACGTTTTGGGCTGTAGGCACCAAAACGTAAGGCTCGGATTGGGAAAAACGGAGGCCATGATTTGGAATCATCAGCTTGATGTTATTTGTCCAATGAGGATCATCATCCAATGAGAATCAAGCATTTCTTTATAAATAGTCGAGCCTTCCACAAGTGAGAATCCATTCCATCGTTGAATCACACGAGTGACCGGACGCACATTTTCTCTCTCTCTCTCTCAGCTCTATTCCCTGTTCTATTATACCCCAACTAAAATGGTAAGTCGCTACTTCCCTCCCTTCTCCTCCCTGTGAACGTAAACTTTAATACAATCTTTTTTCTTTTTTCAGGCATTCTTACTCTCCCATCTGCAGCACTAGTAGGACAAAAAGGCGGTCAAACGTTACAATGGTTCGCTACGGTCAGATTCATCTACAACTGAGGGCCAGTGGAAGAAACATCCCAAGGGTACATTAATCCTACACCGCTACAGCGTAAATTTTTAAAACAAAGCCTTGCGTTAGGATGATCATAGCGGTAGTACTCCAAACGGGAATGCTTCCCTTTCCACGGATGGTCCAAGATAATGGCACAATCGAGTATGGGGGACTACATACTGATCCCCGTGAGTCCGTAACATTCGCCCACCAACTTTTGATATTAAAAAAATTGGAGATACGTTTGACATTAAAATAATGTGGACATTCCCTACTCCTCATTGCTCGAAGAGTGGAAGGCGAAGAGATGGACAAGGATTACTCCCTATAGAAAAGGATTTGGCGATGGTAAATCCACATTTTCCCTACCGGTAACACATTGGTGTACTTACTATAGAAGGATGGAGATCATTCAATAAACCCCATCAGATGTGATGAGCTCGGAGAAGGTACTTGGGATATCCTTTTCAAAGTGAATAGGGGACTATATTTATGGTTTTTTTCTTTGTTTCTTTTTGTTGTTTGTTCGGAACACAAGGATAATAAAATAGCCTCTCTCTCCACTGCATATGGAATCCATCCTATCTAATTCCGAAAACCACCCAACGGTGGACGACATAATTGATCAAATTCCTTAACAGCAGTGGTACGTAAGCGCCAAGTCCGGAGAAGAATGCAAGACACTTCAAAAAACGGCAAATCCAAAGAAGTGAGAATTACTAGTCCTTTCCTAACTCTACCCTATGACAATTCGCTTATGTGCTTTGAGTGTCGTAGACGTGGTCTTATTAGATACATTTTACTTCTTCGTTGCCATCATATTCATTTGTGTATTTTGTCGTGAAAAGCATCGATGTAATTCTTCATTTTGTAATATGTTATAGAAACGTTTCCCTTAGATGTGTTAAATTTCCGTTTTAAGGCTTCTATCATCATTTTTATGGATTGGTGGAGGGTGGAACCTGTACAGGAAGTCTCAGTGCCTATTGCTATGAACAATTGGACATATCAGATTGTATAGTGTCTATCATCACAATGCCAACTGCGATCCCCCCAAAGTTTGCTTGATCAATGGGGGCGGAGGAAAAACACATTCAAGGGACTTAATCTGAGAATATTTGCAAAAGACTTTTATGGCTTTTCTTGTGAAGGAGTGCTCTTTCTTATTGACTTTAAAACGATGGTTTAGCTGCTTTCAATGTTATAAACGCATCTTTTGTAAATAATCCTGGTAAGGAGAGGAAAAGTATTTCCCAATCTAATCATTGATGAATTAGTTTTGCTCCCAGCCTTGGGATAGTAGAGTGAAAATCAAACATTACATGGAAGTCCACGGGAAACGTTTTAGAGGATTTGTGTGTTCCTATTTTGTCTGTTCGTTGTAGTAGCAACGTTCTATAACCAATGCTTCTTTTCCTCCTTACCATCAACACTGGCCAAAGTCCATGTGATGGTTCCTATCATTCGTCTCGCTTATGAATAGCTTATCAGCTGCTTACTATTTTATTTATTCTCTTTCAAACCATTGTTTATAATGCATGCATGTTTAACCGTAAATACAATACTATGTTACTATGAGAAGAGTTGTTGTTTTACCATGCATGGATTGGGACCTAGATAAAGGGCCGATCCAGTGTCTTTTTCCGACAAAACGTGACCCCCCTGCGGAACACATCCTAATGTTTTCCCCCCCCTCCCCTTCATAGCGCAAACCATCCTGTTTCTCTCCCGAAAAGGAGGTGGGGTTGCTGTTGGTGGAGAGATGGAGTGTGGTCTGTGGGGAGTAAAATTCGGTCATGAAATGATGAGAACCCTGGTACATCGAAGCAGTGGTCTATGAAAGCTAGCACTCTATTTCTAGAGTTAATGAATACATTCTCTGATAAGGCATTTGTCATGGCGCGATTAGTTGCGAAAATTAAGTTTAGTCATTTTGGAAACGGAAAGAGGTGGGAAAGTCGCTCTTATCCATTTTTGCTTCTTATTCAATGGGTAAGTGGTAGATCAGGCCCCGAAGAATCTTTTTTAAAAAAGGACCATAATGAATAAAAATTCTGAACGTTCTTAACGCATTTAACCATCCATGGGTAGCAGTCTAGTGATTGAAGCGATTTTCAGATATTCACATTCAACTTGTCCATAAAGAAAAATTGAAAATGTCAAAGTGGTACTTGATTGTTTGTTTAGGCAACAACTGGTTTTCGAGCTATGTCTGCTCCCTCTCATCTCTCGAAGTATCTTCCTTCTGTACATGCGTCTTTTATTTTGAAAAGGCTACGCAAAAATTTCATATCTTACCGAAAAAGACTTGCTATTAGACATCAGTAACGGTGAAAACTATTTTGTGTTGCGATGTATGTAAGAGGAAAGGATGGAAATGAAAAGCGCAATCTTCAAGAGGATGTTAAGGCATGCTTTTTGGTTCCAAACGCTTGTTTCATACGTAATTGCATTCAACTTTGTCCAATGTTAAACCCACTGTGATATTGCTCCATTTCGAGTGTCACTTATGTCGCAATAGTTAGTAACCTATGCAAATGTGGTAGAGAGAAGATAGTGTTTTTTAGCAAGTAGACTAACACGGAAAATGGCGAAACGTTAAAATGACGAAAACGTAAAGTCTTCAAAGTTTTCTTCAGACCATTCAAGCTCTCCGACGAATGAAAGCAAAAGATCAGCGATTACAATGCTATAGGGACAATGCTAACGATAAATTCATTTGTGAAATTATTTCTCATGTGAGGAAGTTGAGGACGAAGAAATATAGGCGCTCCTAAAACAAACGAAAGTTACTTAAGCGATATGCTACAAAAATTGCGTTTCATCTCCAATCTAAAGTTCACACCCTTCAAAGAAAGAGGAAAACTAAACACAAAAGGTCGGTTTTATCCTTTCAGGCAATACTTCCAATGATAGCTCCTGCCATGTGGGCAACCTATTGGGTAAATATCTTATGGCTCTAAGCGTTAATTATGCAAATGTTGAATCTCAAAGTAAATTAAAATGGATTTCAGAAACTTCAATGTGATAAAGTTTCTGACTGTGATACAGGTCCATCTCATGCCGAGGTAAAACTGTTTTCCCACGTCTGAATTTATTGGATTAAAAGAAGTGGAGTTGTTTAAGGGGAACCTATTCAATCGAGTGATTTGGGTGTTATGGTAAATTTATCAACCGTACGCTGTTTCAGTGAATTGCAAAGTCCGCAACTTTATTCGGACATGAAGGAATTATTCCAGTGGATAAACTTCAGTCCTAATGATGTTGTGTTGTATTGGACGCGATTTTATGCAAAATGAAACAGTCAAGAGATATCCAAAAGTTTGTTACAAGATCATGTTAAACGATACGCGGCATCCGCCACCCACACATAAGAAAGGGTCCCCCCCCCCCCCACCCCCGGTTTTATTCAATCTATATTACACAAAATTTGTTTCAGCTGCGCGCGCGCGCACCTGATGGAAAAGAAGCTCGTACACGAAACCTGAATACACACTATTATGCTATTTTCAAGAATCCGCGAGATAAAAGTCAATTATTTGAAAATTTTAAGCGCGACAAGATTTGCACACCCAGAAGGATCAAAAGACCCCCCTTAATTGAAATTTATTCAAGCATGACTCTCGCAGAAAAACCATACGGTTACTTATTCATTGACTTTACGCAAGAGTGTCCGGAAGAATTTAGATTTCGTAGTGATATTTTGAAAACTCCCATGATTATCTACAAACTATGAGTTCTTATTCTCGCATGATTGTTATTCCTCAGGATGAATATGTACAATTGACTGCCATGCAGCAAGTAAAGCAACCTCTTGCAAATCAAATGTATAGGAAAGAAATAGTATTAATCCAGCAAAATGTTCACAAATCCCAAAGATCCACCAATCGAGTTTGTGGCTGTATTATTACAATCGGCAACTTGTTGGAAGCCTCAATTGAACAAACTTGAAGAATAAGATGCGTGACTCTGTATCGACTGCTACACCACCTTTAGCATCTCGCGCACATGCCAAACTCTTTTCAATATAATGAGCCCCATCTCATTAAAGAAAGAGGAAAATCAATACAGATGAAAATAAAGTGTTGATGCTTCACGTTATGAAGACTTGATTCAGTATGCGACACGTAGAAAGCGCCGTCAGGGCTATGTTCCACCTGGTTGGTCATACTTTCTTAAACTATTGAAAAAGCATAATGTGCCAAAATTTGCTTTAAATAATGAGACATTGAAAGAACTGGATTCAACAGTGGCTACTACTCCAATGCTTCAGGCGATGAAAATGCCAACAAATTGGTTTAAGACGTCACCTGCTACATCCCCTCCCACACTCACTAAGCAAACAAGAGGAAGAACTCGACGTAGATCTACATCGCCACTAAAACTGGTAAAAGGAAAACGTTTTAAAAACAGCTCCTCCTAGGAAATACATGTTCTCAGACTATTAATATGAAGCAGATGTGTTGCTTGCCATGTAATGAGCCGCCAGAGGTGAATGTCGTTGTCACTTGCACTTGCTGCGCCAGCTCTCATAATGAAACCCCTAAGCAATGTGAACACGATCGCAAAACCGCTAAAGCTAAATGCTGCAGTTGTTGTAAATGTAGAAAGGCAAGAAAACAAAAAGATGAGAAGGAGGAAAAAGAGTCAGTCGTCATCGACTGAACGTTTGAAGTCAATCTATTATGATGTAAAACATCCGGCAGGATTTGCATCTATCAAGAAATTATCAAAAGCGAGTGGTCTTCCACAATCACAAGTGAAACGATGGTTAAAGGGTCAGGCTACCTATACACTCCACAAACAAGCGAAAAAGAAGTACCGCACCCGCCATTATATTGTTCATGACATCGATGAACAGTGGCAAGCAGATTTGTGTGATGTTGCCTCCATTTCAAAACATAACTCGGGCAATAATTTTATTTTAACCGTCATTGATATTTTCTCGCGTTATGCGTGGGCTCAACCTTTAAAAACTAAAGAAGGGAAAGGAGTAGCAAAAGCATTCCAAACAATTTTTCGAGAAGGTCGCATTCCAAAAAGAATTCAGAGTGATCAAGGAAAAGAGTTTGAAAATCAGCATGTGACAAGATTATTTGAGAGGCATGACATTGAGTTGTTTAGTGTAAAGAGCGCTTATAAAGCTGCACTCGTTGAACGTTTTAATCGCACATTAAAAAATCGCTTTGTGGCGACATTTTACTGCCAACTTGACACAAAATTGGACAAAGGTTCTACAAGATACACTCCATGCCTACAATCACTCTATCCATCGTTCTATTGACTCAGACACCAGTAGATGTAAATGCGACAATGTAGATAAAGTGCGCGAATCATTCCAACGGTAAATGCACTCATGTGAAAAGTGATGTGAAAAGTTGGTGATAAAGTTCGTTATCTCAAAAGTGAAGATGTTTTTTTTGCTAAAGGGTACCTCCCGAATTGGACAGAGGAGGTATTTACAGTATCAAGGATTAATCCAAAAGACTCTCCGACCACCTACAAGTTGAAAGATTACGATAATGAAGAAATTGAGGGTAGCTTTTACCGCGATGAGATTGAGGTAGTCACTGAAAGTGAAACATATTTGGTAGAGAAAATCATTCGATGTAAAAAACGGCAAGGTGAAGGAATGGTGTCTTGTTAAATGGACGTTATCCCTTCAAGTATTGAGAACTACAGGATGCTCGTGCCGACAATCTTTCTACTAAGTGATCGACAGTGATACCATGCAAATGTAACACAATGTTTAGGGTTTGAGCTATGAATCCAACTGCCACCTCATTGATATTCACGCACCCTCCTATTTAAGAGGTGGAGCCAAATTTACATCGGCGCATCGCCGCCAACTGTGGAGTTAGCATACTTGGTGCACGAAATCTGTTGTAGCACCCACCTCCATATCCAATGTCGGGTAGATTCTTTAAAACGACATGTTTTAAGTAATTGAATGCCGTTGGCTTTGCTTGGGAGGATGTTGCTAGTGATCTTTCCCGAGGTAGAAGGTTTAAAAAAGAGCAGTTTGTAGGAATCGTGGGAAGGAACGGTGCGGTTTTAAAAAACAATGAAGCACCCTTGCTGGTGTTTACTCAAGTCAAGAAATCACCTAAACGAATGAATAAAAGGAAGGAGAAACCATCGCGGGACTGGTAAGGTTCGATCTTCAGGTCAAACATTCACGCAAACACGGTCGCAGAGGCCTCTAATCATTCCATCAGCATCAGAAGCAGAAATCAGAAGAGCGCTAAAAACGACCGACGCTGTGCTATAACTATCTAAAACAGGATGTAAAACTACCCTTTCCCGGTTTTGTTTTTTGAATCAACAAGCCATTAAACAGAGACAGATAAATCTTAGTTCAAGTATTGTAGATTATCATCCTCGAACAGAGCTGAGAAAAATGCTAGGCCCCATTGAATTTGTTTATTCCTGTATTTCCTGGTGGTAGTGATGACTACATAGATTTGAGTTATGCGATGCTTGATTTGAGGTTTAGGGGAATTCAGCAAGCAGATGGAACTGCAATTGACAGATGCCCATAAAGTTGGACTGAACAAATTAAAAACAAAATACCATTGACTACATTATATTACTTATATTCTTTTATTACTTTTTCGTTACTCTTCGCGATGTTCTCTAAAACACAACGATAGGAGAGCAGGCGCAGGTGGAAGGGTGGTCAAAAGCGATTATTTATTCCTTATAAATCATATTTCAATCATGTTTCACAGTTTCATCCAGCAGCACAAAAAAGTCATATGGAAGCCATGGGATGGTACAGAGATGAAGCAGGAAAATTTGATGTTGAAACAAACAGTGGCTTTGTAAAGCGATCTGCTATGATTAAAGATAGTTAAGTATGGTCAGCATATGGTCCCCGCTAATTTAGACTTTCTTTAGACAGTCAAAAGTTTTACTACTCTGTAATACCAGCATAGCGACTTCAAGCTGACATTGAATAAGTCCTGAATTTGCGCTGAATGCATTTGCTAAAGTTGACAATTTTAGAATTCATGTGGAAGATATTGCACTTTACATTCGTCGAGTAGTACCGAATCCAAGTGTCATTAGAGGGCATGCTGAAGGTCTTAACCGCCAAAATGCCATTTACCCCCATTCAGCATACAAAGCTTCTCACCTTTACAATTCCGAAAGATCAAAAAGTTTCATGAAAGATGGCCTCTTTCCATCGGAAGCACCGAAGCTCCTCATGGTGGCAATGGTTGAAAATGATGCATTTAATGGTAATATAAAGAAGAATCCTTTCAATTTTAAACACAATCAGTTAAGTGAAATTGCGTTACGTGTAACTGGTGTGAGTCATCCTGGTCCACCCTACAAACCAGATTTTGCTGCGGATCAATTTATGCGCAGTTATGTTGATTTTATGGAGGTCTTTGGCTTTTACAATACGGATGACACCAACGGACTTACTATGAACGAGTTTAAGAGTGGATATACTATTTAATGCATTGCTTTGACTCTGACACGATATTAGTGTCCCTATCGTCAAGCGAACGTGCCTCATAAACTCGTTTGGATTTGAAAGTTCAAAGAACACTACCTGAGACGATCAATGTATTAATTTATGCAGTCTTCGATTCAAATATTGAAATTACAAAGTATCGTGACGTGATTCTTCAGTATAATCGTTAATGAGTTGGTTGACTGCTGACGATATTAAGACTAAAGTGCAGCGTATGCAGACGAAGCGACGTTGAAAGCTTTCGATAATGTCTATTCACTCGATACCTTACCACCTGCAGTAAATCACTATCCCATCTTTATGTGCTAAACCTCATTCGCAGAATTTAGGCGGTGAGCATTGGAAAGCGATCTTTATTGGAGAAGACCGACGTGGTGAACTATTTGACTCTCTTGCTCAACCTCCAAATATACCAACACAGCAGTGGTTGAGAAAACATACGCGTCAATACCAGCGAAATGAACGCATACTACAACATCCACTTTCATCAACGTGTGGTGCTTTTGTACTGTACTTCATCTTAAAACGTTTACATGTATCTCGATTTGCATCTGTTATTCAAAACTTTTCATGTAATCCATCCTCTAATGAAAAAATGATTTGTAAGTTCTATCATGATTTGAAATAAAAACATCATGTTGGAAAAATTGTTTTTTATTTTACAATCCGCTGGGTACGTACATACTCAATGAGATAGTCTAGGATCATATTTGCTTGTACATGAGATTTTAGTCCAGTAATGATCACTTTACTATTATGAAAGATTGCCACATGCACAGGTAACCAACAACTAATGAGAGCTGCAGGAAAAAGTTCGGGTTCATAACACAAACTGTAACTGCTGGTACGAATCTTCAAAAATGATAGACTGTCACTCAATTGAGTAGAGATCACCATATTGTCCACAGTCAGATTCGACATCACACACCTCTCCCTCTTCCATATCCGACGTAGTAGTCTTTGTAGCTCTAAGCGCATTGACTGCGCCGATGAATGAGAAAGGGCGCCGAGAATCTGTACAGTCCCATTTGGGAAGAGTTGAAGATTCCGTGAATTGTTCATCTTCACCACTAACATTTGAGGACGGCCCGGGTAATACTTGCTGTTTGGAAGCTGTTGGTGTAATGTTGTGAGATCGATTTTGGTGTAGAGTCTGAAGCGACGGAGAATGTTGACGATGGTGTAGCGATGGCGCTTCATGATGAAAGAATGAGTAAATTGAGCGATGTACCTTCCTTTTATACTTTTCCCAACTACCTTGATGAAATGTGAAGTTAGTATGAAGTTGGGAATGATAGAGTTGAATTCGCCGATTGTTGACGCGCAGCCAGATGCGATTTCCAATACGTGAATGTCTTTTCATATAGAAGTATTTCAAGTCCTTCATGATATGATGTAGAGATTGAAAATGACGATAAGATAAAGCAAACTCTCTTCTCACATTTCCAGTTGAATCTTTGAAATAGACGTTTCGATCATGATCCGTTTCAATACGTTGTAGGGAATCTAATTTCCAACTCATGACTATGTGTGTGGTAGTCATGTCTGATTAAGATTTGCATAGTAGGGCGATGAACTCACGACGAATAAATGTCATGATGGAGCGATGTATGTATCTTCTATACTTCTCCCAATTGTATTTGCGAAATGAGAAACAGTTTGCGGATGGTAGATTTGAATTTCATTTCTGTAATGTTGAAGCCAAACTTGATCACCCAAGGAGATGAATCTTAATGTTTCAAATATT
>CAJQUW010010631.1:0-123467 GCA_907163375.1 Prostheceraeus crozeri
TCTGTATCACCACCCAACAAACGAACCTCTTTTACGAGAGGACATGGTTTTAGTATTTTATAAAAGAGTTGGTACATTTCAAGCTTAGAATAATCTAGTACAGCTTGACCAATATAGATGGGTTTGCACAACTCAACTTCAGATTTTATCATTTTAACACCTATAAGGTCCTCATCGATAATGTCTCTATCGATGAATAGAGGTGATGAGACTAATTTGTGATACTTTTGATCATCATTAACTAGTTTGTAGTTTACGCGCTTTCTAACATCCTCCATCGTCTTACCAAATAAACTGTTGTTCTTATATTTATAAAAATCTTTTTCAAAGTTATTTTGGGCTAGTGCACGTTTCTGGCTGTTGCTATCAATATATGGCTTGAGGAAGGCTTTCTGTCTAAATTTAATAATGCGGTGAACTCTTTTTAAAATCATACCCATTTCTAAATAAAATTTTAAGATGCTAAAGTGGACTAGATAGTTTTCTTTATCATACTGGGTGAGTAAAAGTTTGCGACAAGGCTTATAGTCGGGTTGTCCACATGATTCTAAATCTTTATGAAATTGTTTCATAAAGTCGGAAAACATATCTTTACTCACTTCACCTGATTCGGGTGCGAGTGGAAAATCTACGGTTTTATGTTTAATATTATTTGGATAGATTAGATCTATCTCAAAATAATATCCCCAATCACCTTCATCTGGAATTGCTAGTATGTTGGAAGGGTTGGAGAAATGTTGAATATCACTATCATCTAACCAGCTAAACTCAGAGTGAGGTAGCGGTTTGGATAATGAACTACCATACAAATTATTTTGGTCATAATACTTCAGATGAGTCTGGTCATTGCCTACTATTTTTGATTTTAACCTATGTTTATTTACAAATGTGAGACCACCGCGAATTCCTCGCTCAAATAAATTATACATCTCTGGATCTTGTAAGAGATGAATGGTCTCACCAGTCATTTTAAAAGCAGACTTAAATGACATGGCTGGCAGACTGACAAAGTGGACGGGATCTAACTTATCTTCTTCTAATGCCACTCGTCGAAACTCCTGAAATACATCAGCCAGCAAAAATACATCTAACTTAAGGTAGGCAATCATATATTCACCAAATGTATGGCAGTCAAATTTTATCCATGCATCTTGTGCATGATCATAATCTTCGGTCTTACATTCTGCGCCGGTCAAATCATTTTTAAATTTATCTATGGGTGGAAGAGAAGTCTCGCCGAGTTTACTAATTGCATCAAAATATGCATATGGAAAGACTCCTTTCCGTGTGATGACTTCATCGGTTAGATTTGGATATTGTTTCTTAAGATTTTGTGTTAGTGGAAGAGACTTTAGATTTTGCACGAGAGAGGCCAGTGATGCAGTCATAAATTGGTAGGAATCTAAAAATTTTATATCAAAATAGACCGTCTTATTTTCTTTAGTTTTATCGACAGGCACTTTTGCTGTCATGGCCATAAACTTCTCTCTCGTTTGTGCTATTACATCAAGCTTCCACTCTTTCATTTGACCTAAACCTCCTTTTATTATCATATGGCTGTCGTAGCCCTTGAAATTATGGAAAATGACGGGTAATGTACGCCGCTTCATCCTCAGCGAAAAATTACATTTTGAACAGAGTGCGTTTCTAAATTTACCAGTGATGTGATCATGGTCGCGCACTTTCTTAATCTTATCATCGTCAAATGTTTTCCTACATTTGGGGCAAACGTTGCAACTATCAAATTTTGCTTGATCATCTGCTGTCATATGCAATGATCTGCGATAGAGTTCACCATCATACTTTTGTTGAAATTTTACAGCCTGTTCGAGGAATTGTAGGAATTGGTAAATACAATCCTCACCTTGCCAGACGTGCATTTTATTTTTTCTATTTTGGAAATGGTCATGCCATACTTCATAGCAGGAAATGGCTGCTGGTCGATGGATGTTATCATCGATATAACATTCGATGTCAGCATAGATGACACGAAGAGGACTTAGTTCATCGCCATTCTCTCTATATGAAAACTCCTTATCTTTGGGCATGCGTTCCATTTGCAGTTTACCTCGCTTACACCACTCATAATGAGTTTCAAATTTGTTTTTACTCCTAAAGTTCCGAATGCATCTGTCACAGTAATAAATCTCTGATGAGGTAGAATTTCTTAAGTGGTGGTATAAGCGAGAAATTTTGGGAATGCCGCAGTAGTGCCATTCCTCACTATCATCCTGTCTTACTAATAAAAGGTTGACAACATGGTCATAACAACTCGAACGCGAGTTGTAGCGCACACCCTTCAATCCCTTTTCCCAAACATGGAGAACTATTTTAATGTTGTTCAATTTTTCAAATTTTTCTATATCTTTAATTTTCATATCGTCACTATTACAGTCATCGAAGTTTAATTCATTCTCCCACTGCCTATAGCTATATGTGCGATTTCGATTCGCATTGATGTCATTATAGTGGAGAATGGAGAGGACAGCATATTTAAAACATTGCGATTCGCAATCGACATTGATGACTGCTGTTTTGTTTTTTAAATTTTTTGGAAGTTTAAAGGAGCCTCGACCACTATGATTTCCTAATAAACTGATTTTAATCATGGCGGACTCAATACCGTCAAAAATGAGACCGCTATCGCGCTCGTTAAACTTATCAATATTTAATTTTAATCCTTGGATATGAAAATTTATCCAAGACTCATAGTCTACAACCTCGGTTGCAGGAGAGGAGGGTATGTGAAACTCTAACCTCTCTATTATTTGTCCAGTATGGTGGTCGATTTTTACATATTTTATTTTAAGATAGATGAGCGCCTTCATCCTAAAATTGTCTAAATTGTTGAAGAGCGCTTCTATCAATGATGAATTTTGATGAAACCATTCATCAAAGTTAGCAATGGTTTCTGAGGAGTCCATCTGGTAGTTCCTCACTAAATTATTTATGGACACTTCAGTGAGTCGGATAGAGGAGGTACCGTTGGTGTAGGTATCGTTCGTGTGTGTATGTTGAAGTCTGTGCGAAGATAGTTCAAAACGTGTCTCGAAAGACTGAATGCATAAATCGCAAGAAAAGGAGACATCGTTAACAGAATCATCCCTACCTTCGGAGATTGATGCCGACTTAGGTCGACAAACACCTCGCTTGATGTGTCGGGTGAGATCCCATTTCCTCGTGAAGATGTGCCCACAGTCAGCACATTCCCACTCGTTGCCATATCGCGACAGTTCTGAGCTGGAACTCGCATCACCTGAAAGAGAAATCATTCTATCATCTCTGTTCAAGTCTCAGTGTAGTGTTACAACCTACCTTGACTCAATAACTCTAAACTTTCCTCGAGAAGAGAGGGCGTTGGTGATGAAGTTGATGCCTGAAATTGAGGAAGATGCTATTAGTCACACGTTTGAGGGAGATGAGAGAGGAAATCTTTAACTTACCATTTTTATGAAATATGATCAGATAGAATAATAGTCAAAGAGAGAGATTGTGCGTTCGTCACTTGTATGATTCACAGATTAAATGAAATGACATGAATGTCACTTTGCTTATATACTTTCATTCTCTTCATTCATTGGATGTTCATTCTGATTGGCTGCTTGTTGATACTTAAGAATTAGAAAACATTTCAAAGTCATTATTCAAAGTCAGCATTTCAAAGACAACATGACAAGTCCTCCAACAACACCAAATACCGCATTGGAGTTCTCCTCTCCATGCACATCAGCAAAGGTGCTCGTTACACCAAATGCACCAAGAAAGGCGAAGGTGGAGAAGACATACAATCTGGACAATATACGAAAGTTATCATTATCGGAGGAGTTGCCCGACCTAGTAGGCATACGGTGGAAATATTTACAATATGATGCCGAAGGGGTGATGGAGATGACCAGCAAGTCGCACTTGCATCAAATATGGGAGTGGTACACCCCTAACTCCCAACCGCGAACCGTGGCGGAGTGGGCGTACATTGAGAAAGTGAGGGACGCTGCAGAAGAACGTTTAAAGCAGCTCAACTGTTTTTGTAATCTATGTGAAGTCAGACTCTGGGACGATATTGACGATGAAGACCTTTTGAAATACATGCCATAATAAATGTTTATTTCGTATTATCTTTGCTTTCATACTGACTTACTTGAATGGGGCTTTAGTGAATAATTTAACCATGTATACTTTTTCATTTGGAAATAGTAGCACGCTTAGTCTAACTTGCAAATCTTATAACATTTCATATGGACGATGATGATAGATGAAATAGTGTCAAATAAAATTAAGATAGCTTACACTTCTGATACAGGGATAGCAATCGACTGCGATCCATGTGTAAAGAGCTTGTTAGACTATGGAAGAGAGAAGTGTGTTATGTTGCGTGTGGCGCGTGAGTGTCCTCCCATTTCATTCCATTCATCAATTCGTCTCATTGATAGAGACAGGTAGAACTCATGGTTCTCATAACGTATGCAATGGATAGTTTATAAGGTAACCTTCGACAGTTGGCTAAATGTCGCCCTGGCGCGAATGCATACTACGTTGAGACAGAGGCAATCACTTGCAAACATGACGCAGAGAGGTTTAACAAGATTGACCATTGCCGAATGTCCCTTGCGGTATACATAGCTACGGGTTTCACCGCCGTCCTATACAGGAACGCCCGTCGAAAGGAAGTATTACACCGAACTTCATTTGCAACGTTCAAGTTGACTGATAGCAGATTCAACTTAATGATAGTATTCGCCAGTCCGAAGACTGCCCAGGGCAAACCGCGAGGAGGTTCTATCATATCTTGCCCCATGGTGGCCCTTAAGAGAGCCGATGGTTCGTTCTCGGGAGTAACGTCATCTTACACCCTACCAATTCTGCTAAGAGAGTCTTTGACTCTCTCTTTGGTAGCACTGTCGACTTCCACACTAACTGGCACATGGCTAAAAAGTGGAATGTAGCGCCATTCCGTTGGATTGACAGCAGTTGCTGTCATCGGATTGCCAATCTGAGCAAGATTGTTGTGAACTCTGTCTTGCTCCTCTATTCTAGCAAATTCATTAAATAAATTTCGCGGCCTTAACTATGGTCCGCGAGGAGAGTTGACTGCAGCGTTTGGCGTCTCCATGATTGAAATGAAATGGAATGAGAGGTAGTGGTTTATATACCCCTCTAATGTGATGTAACGTTCAAGTTGACTGATAGCAGATTCAACTTAATGATAGTATTCGCCAGTCCGAAGACTGCCCAGGGCAAACCGCGAGGAGGTTCTATCATATCTTGCCCCATGGTGGCCCTTAAGAGAGCCGTTGGTTCGTTCTCGTCGTATCTGAAAATAGAAGGAAAAATAGATGAAAATATATTCAAGTGATAGAGATGATATTAACTTACCATAAGAGAAATTTAGCCGGTTCGCGACCCCTTCGATGGTGATGGTTGAGGTAAGTATTTGGCCGGCAGTTTCCGCTTCCGGTGGCGCAGCTCCTTTATTTCGCCATCATGCTTGATGGAGACATGGAGACAGCGCATCTCCGCCATTGCTCCCTCGTAGCACTCGAATGTGGCATCCAAGTCCTCACTCTCAAGGATGACGCTGTCGACGATTCTGCTCTTGATGATGGGAATGTGGAGCGTTGTTCGTCTCTCTTCTTTCTTCTGACTCTCAGTCAGGCTAGCCTTTAGTTGCTCGATTTTTAAATTTGACACCTCTTCCTGAGCTTTTAGCGATTTTATGTACGTTGTCTGCTCAGTAACGCGTTTTTCGCTGGCAAGCGCCCTTTCGCGGAAAGATTCTAAATTGATCACTTGTGTCTTGAGGGCCCGAATCTCGGCTACCTGACCCTTCAGGTGGAAATTGTCATCCCTTAGGGCCGAACATTTATTTTTGTAACGAGTGAGCTCATCTTTTAATTTCGTGAGTGCGTATTCCTGGCTCACTTTTGCGATCTGCTCATCCTTATTCCAGCTGTTCATCTGCTGCTTAATCCCCTTCTTTACTGAGGAAGGTGCGATTACTTTCTTTTTCGGGGAAGAGTGATTTGTTGGTTTTCCTATCTCTTCCGTGTCTTTAGTGATGACGACCTCCTCAGAATCGTAGTCATCTGAGCTGTCCAAATCGCTTAGTGGGGCCTTCTCTTCTGCTGTTGATGAGGTAGTGGCCGAAGCAGCAGGCTCCAAAATTGTTGCAATAGCCTCTTGTAGTGCTGCGTCAAGATCGACTGTTTCTTCGTTGAAGAAGGGTGCGATCACTTTGCCGATGTCTGATGTTATATAATTGTTTGCCTTTTTGAGCGGACAGTCGGCGTGGGCAATGTAAAATTCCTCATGCTCTTTGCCTTTCAAAAATTTCAGGCAATGTGTACAGCCGGAAATAACGGCTCTTTGCTCGTGGAAGTGAGGCGTATTCTTGTACTTATTAATGTGACGTTTGAATTCGCCACCCCTCTTTATTTCTCCGCAAGAGCACTTTTTAAATAAAAATTTTGAGTTGCCTCCCATTTTGTAACTTATGTATCTGTAAAGGAAGGATGAAATAGAATTACTAACAGGCGACATTGGCAGTCATTCTTATAATCATACAGCTAAATTGTGAGATTGGTGGAAAGTGTCGAACCTTTGAATCCGTTACAGGCATTACTCAGAGGGGATCTTATCCCAACTCCAAGGCCTCGGCCCACAAATCCAACCTCCCGCGGACAGAGCGTGCGTCATATCACTGTGTTGGTATCCGGACCCCGATTTTGACATGAAAATCAGTGGATTGTTTACAAAGGTTGCAAATTCCAAGCCGAAGCTCGCCTCCCACAACTTTATAAATGTCTTAGTTGAATTCAGAAGGTTTGAAAATCCCGAAAATTGCCAAAAAATAGCGAATTTAAATTTTTCAATTTTTTAGCACTACTTATGAAATTTCATAAGTAGTCTATCACTTAGGGCAGGTCAATAGCGACCGAACCTTTTTTGAATCAAGTCAAACGGACTTGTAGAAGCAAAGTTACAAGTCTTTAAAGTTTTGGAGTCTTTTATGGCCTGGAGACGAAGGCCATCTCCTGGCTAAGCTCTAAGTCTGACGCCTTAGCTGATATCAGCAATGAAATTTTCTAAGTCGGTTTCTTACAGAAACTCGGGATTTGGAATGTCCGAAGCTATCATCGGAGCTCAGAGAAACGACCTACCTTTGACAATCGTTCTCGTCTTAATGACAAGTCTCTCTCGGCTCCCAGCTTATATAGTGTGTGGCGATCAGCTGATGACGTAACACCCATCATCCAAACACTAAAAACCCGTCTATCTCCGGTTCTAGTGCTCCGATTGAGCTGAAAATACACCATTTCCATGTAGAATTTGACGCTGAATCCGAATCTGGCCTCCGTTTTCTCATCCGATGCTTCGTTTGGGCGCTACACACCAAAACGTCCCAAATTCTAACTCTGTCGTTTTTCGCCAATGTCACAAAATCTTAAATGGTGTCTCACATCTAAACGAAGACAGATAGGAACAAGCCGATTCTTTCACTGAATTTGTCTCACTCTTAGCTTTCAAACGAGCTATCGCACGACAAAATCCGTCCACTAGAAGCCAAAATCGAAGCGAGCTGTCCAGAGGGGGGGGGACGTCAGCGAAATTTCAGAATTTGATGAAAAATGTTTTGGTGACGGTCCCAGGTCGAAATTCCACACTTTGGAAAATTTTCAAAATTTTACCCATACGAAGTCACTCTGACACTTAGGATTTTTTCAGGTAAGCGAGCTCCGACCTAAAATCTTGTAACCGCTCTAACTTTTGAACGAAGACAGATAGGAACAAGCCGATTCTTTCACTGAATTTGTCTCACTCTTAGCTTTCAAACGAGCTATCGCACGACAAAATCCGTCCACTAGAAGCCAAAATCGAAGCAAGCTGTCCAGAGGGGGGGGGACGTCAGCGAAATTTCAGAATTTGATGAAAAATGTTTTGGTGACGGTCCCAGGTCGAAATTCCACACTTTGGAAAATTTTCAAAATTTTACCCATACGAAGTCACTCTGACACTTAGGATTTTTTCAGGTAAGCGAGCTCCGACCTAAAATCTTGTAACCGCTCTAACTTTTGAACGAAGACAGATAGGAACAAGCCGATTCTTTCACTGAATTTGTCTCACTCTTAGCTTTCAAACGAGCTATCGCACGACAAAATCCGTCCACTAGAAGCCAAAATCGAAGCAAGCTGTCCAGAGGGGGGGGGACGTCAGCGAAAATTTTTCTCTCCGATTGACTTGAAACTCACCCTACCGATGCAGAATTTCACGCTGAATCCGAATCTGGCCTCCGTTTTCTCATCCGATGCTTCGTTTGGGCGCTACACACCAAAACGTCCCAAATTCTAACTCTGTCGTTTTTTCGAAAAATGTTGAAAATTTTTTCTCTCCGATTGACTTGAAACTCACCATACAGAAAAAGAATTTCACGCTGATTCCAAATCTGAAATCCGTTTTCCAATCCGATGCTTCGTTTTGAAGCTAGAGCCCAAAACGTCCCAAATTCTAACTCTGTCGTTTTTCACCAATGTCCCAAAATTTTAAATGGCGTCTCACATCTAAACGAAGACAGATAGGAACAAGCCGATTCTTTCACTGAATTTGTCTCACTCTTAGCTTTCAAACGAGCTATGGCACGACAAAATCCGTCCACTGGAAGCCAAAATCGAAGCGAGCTGTCCAGAGGGGGGGGGACGTCAGTGAAAATTTTTTCTCTCCGATTTCGCTGGAAACATCCTTCCTAACCCAAAATTTCACGTAGATTCCGAATCTGGCCTCCGTTTTCTCATCCGATGCTTCGTTTGGGGGCTACACACCAAAACATCCCAAATTCTAACTCTGTTAAAATTTTGAAGAAAAATTTTTTCTCACCGATTGACTTGAAACTCACCCTACCGATGCAGAATTTCACGCTGAACACGAATCCGACCTCCGTTTTCTCATCCGACCACTCCTTCCACTCGAAACAACCCATTTTACAACCCAACATTCAGCAGATTGCACCAAAAACATCACACACTATAGCCTCAAGACTAATCCTGGCGGTCGCCCAAGTCCACCACGACACTCTACCGTTCCAGAGGGGGGGGGGACTCAGACACGAAGCACCACGGCGGCCGACCACGACACTCTGCCGTTCCAGAGGGGGGGGACTCAGCGATGGCGGCCATCTTGCGCTATCTGGTGTTCGCCGTTTTCTTACTACTTACTACTCTTATTACTACGGGTACTTTTTCATGATGCAGGCCTAATATGATGCATGCCTGATTACTGCACACGCTCAACCTAACACATGAGTCCTGGAGGAATGCCAGCAAACGCTAGACTAGTGTTGAAGACGTTAAAGTCATCCCTATACGTAGAAATTAAAAGTCACGAGGCGGCAATGCCGTAGCTTTTAATGAAAATTTTCCACAAGCCATAATTACGCTATCCGTGACAATTGTCATGGGGTGCCCAGTAGAAGGGTTAATGATTTCAAGAGTTTAGCCTACCGTAGACTAACTTAGTAGACTACTTCAGCTTCCTCTAATGAATGAAATAAACTTCCCTGACTTTTTTCGTATAGCCTATGGCCCTCTTTAGCCTGTTAGTGACATAAAAGCAAAATAAAGAATCCGATAGAACTTATTTTAAAAGACAACAAGACACAATCAGCTACAGAAGATAGCATCATATAATACTTGCAAACACGAGGAGCTTATATCCCCTAGATGCCCGTTTTTGGATAAAACATGCATGATGCATGTATCATGGATAAATCCTATCAAGAAATTTCATTCCTTATTAAATAAAATGGTCTATTTTGGTGTAGATATAACTATATTAATAATATTTAGCATTGTAAAGAGTGGGAAATGTATATAAAAATTACTCAGAATAGTAATTTGGAATTGTACATGGTAAAAACATCGATGATCCATGTACGTGGATAAAATACATAATTAAAAGAGCGTTTCCTGTAGAGAAGAATTGTCCATTTGAGTTAGATACCGACTTTACTAATAATATTGATGCTGTAAGAAGTAACAAATGCATTTAAATTACTCAAAGAATCGCTCATGGATAAAACATCGATGATCCATGGATATCGACATGTGAAACATATAGGGCCTATACGACATATGAAATATGCATGTCTACTATTATTTCGAGTGTTTTATATATGCCCTTTATATTTGATGAAATGGTGGGTATAATTAAGATATTCAGGTGACTTCATCGCTTCTCTCTTTCTCACTCACTCACTCGTTCCTCTTTTCTTCCTCTTCTTCTACTCATTTTTCATCATCTTTCACATTCACTACATGTACATTGTAGCTACAATGGCAATAACATCAGTCAATGCTGACGAACAGGTCAACAATATTAGGCCTACACATGACATATTTTTTCAATATTAAGCAATTCTATCGGCACACATTTTTCTTCTCAAATTGAAACATTTATTGAAGTTTCTAAGTTCCACACCGTGCCCATCAGCAAGTCGACTTTGATCAGTTTGCTCGTGTGATCGCTAAATTACTTAGCTAGTAATTTTCAAAACTTATGATATTAAATCAGCATGTAACTGAAAGAAACAATTGCATAAGTATCTCGCTCAGTCTGCGTAATCGTATCTCGCTTCTATAACTTTCCGTCACTATATTAAGGAAATTCGCCACGCGCACGCAGCTGAGGAAGTTCGGTCACATTGTTGGCAGCCTGATCGTGGCCGCATTCGCGAGCCATGAGCGGTCGATAATATTCTCTCGCTGGGAACTGTTGATACCTGTGACTCAGCGTCCCTGCTTAATAATTATTGTCCGCCCATCACGTGGGACCATAGAATTAAATATTTTGTTTCTCTGCTTCGGTTTGCTAGAAGCGTGATTAATACGAAATGGACGGCACATTGAGGAGCCTATTAGGTGGCCAAAAAGGAATTCCTAATACCTTACAGAGATAGGAAAAAAGTCGTGCGTCGCTTGCGGATTAATGTGAGTTCCAGCGAAGTGCTTCGATTGCCAAAATTCCTTCAGATTCGAAGAATTCAGATCATTGCCCACAAGTTTTCACCATAATGTTGACCCTTCCGATCATTATTAAAGAAAGTAGCAGGCGTACGAAAATTAGTTCACTTGATGTTTTCACATCCTCTCCTCGGCATTGCTCACTGTATAGTGCATACATTGAATCGAAGCCAGGCATCGATGTGTGTTTTGGTGTGTGCGAAGTGATATCACAGCACGCACGCATCTCTCACTGGCTCTGTTGTCCTTTGCTGACAGCTTATTGTTTGCCATTTCCAATAGCAAGCGATACACGAATTTTCCATTCGAGAAGGAGCAAGTTGTCTAATTCTGTGCCATTTCGATATAAGGTTACATATAACTCTTCCTTTCTAGGAAACCGAAGCGCGCGCAGATGAATCTAGTTCTGTGCGTGGGACAGAAAGCTGCCCAAGTTGTGCGCTCTTCGTTCTCGTGAACCCGTGTTAACTGCTTAATATTACAAAAGTCAGCGCATCAAGAGGATATTCTACTTACACACCTTTATTTATTCATCGTCTACGTTTTTTCATTATCTTACTTAGTTTTCATGCACAACATGGAGCACAATTCAAAAATGAACACTCGCATGTAGTCAGTGAGTTCTTCCACTCAATGAAGCCATCAAGTTCCTTTGATTTGTGCATCAGAATTAAAAATTCATCACTTGGATCAAACCGCAGAAAAAGGGTAAGCTTCTAAATGTTTCCAAATTTATTTTGTCAACTTACAGCATTTAACTGCAAGTCTAGGTACATGTATTTGGAAATCCCGAAAACAAAATCAAAGGAAAGATTTGGTCATATGATACAATCGATAAATCAAAAGTTGGTTTATTGACCATGAACACGTAGAGACATTTTTATGACTGTGCTGCTATCTCTGCTATTAATTTTGCAAATACTAGAAAGCTACTAGCGTCACACTTAATTTAATTTACTGGCAACAACAAAATATCTCAATTCCTCTCGGTTCCTCTTAGCAGCACATTTTGGGAATCCTTTATTTATACATAAATATCATAACTATCAAGAACTCCTAAAATGTGCTGCTAAGAGGAATTCTTGGCATATTGAATTCAAAGTGAATAAGTCTTGGGCATGTGACATCATTTGTGTGATGGAAAACCCAAGACCTATTCACTTTGAATTCAACATGAGAATGTGCATGCATATCAGTTTTCACGACGACGTTTCTCGTTGAAAAATCGATCAAAAGTCGTGAAAAGAATCATAATCAAATGGGAATATGTTGAAACGGTAATACACTGCTTTTAAATTCGTAATTTCTGATTGCTTTGAAAATAGCACAAAAATCTGGGCATGTTGAGACAAAATAGTTGCATGCTAGAAACTATGAGCATGAAAGAACTTAAATTAACGCATTAAAACCATTTCAATTTAGAACTTCAATAGTAGGCTATACTTGTGCTATGGCATCAATATTTGGATGACAAATAATTGAAAAAAAAATTGAAACAATTGAACATGGTATAAGGCATAAAAAATCTATTCCAAGACTACAAAAAGTTTAGATGGAGAATATTTTTATCAATACGGACAAACTATTGAGCTATTCGATATCTGCTTAAGTTATACAATTTAATCTTGTTTCTGAAAAATGGATTCATCAAGGAAGCTTGTTTAAATAGGTCACTATTTCCATTTCATAAATATTGAACTGAAAACCTGTAGCTAACGCCCATGATATTCAATTAATTTTTTCAGAATCGCTACATTTTAGAAAATGATATCAATTTGATATTTCGAGTCGTTTAAGAAAAATGATCAAGCACACAAAAGGCATAGATGCTACACGACGGACTGCACACTGTAATAAAGATCAGTTATGCGTTGCAGTCCAACAATAGGTTTAGTTTTGCAAAATCAATTATTTTTCATGCCTTACGATTAATATAAAACAATCGAAGTACAAACTCATTGCCACTCTTTTATATCAATTTGTGTTTACTTATTACAAATTATGCATCGCACTTTTCATATCATCGTAGGCCTAGTTATTATGGTCACATGTTAGTTGTAGGCCCGCATGTCACCATGAATACCTGAAGAGATGCTGTCATATAAACGGTAGACAAGATGACATTATGTGTGTGTTTGCAGATTGTGATTTTAACAAAATGAAATTACATGTACGGTGTTAATATTATAGAAAATTCAAGCATTCCTGACTATCTTCATTTCACGAACGATTGACAGGCGGTCGGCAATAGGCTATACTCCGTTTTTATTTGCAGATTGCATTTTTGTAAAAACAGTTACCGGTACTTGAATATCAAAATAAAATTATTAATAGATACTACAAACATTGATTAAAAAATAATTCATAAATTGTTAATGATCACAATTCAACCACTCCTGAATATCTTCATTTGCTATCAAAATTCCTAAGAATAATATCGCTTGCCACATTGTCAGAGATGAAATGAGTCAAAAGCAGTTTTCTTAATAGTCTTTACTACAACACCTAAAATTACTATAAATGATTTCTCTTCTCAACTTTGAGTAGGCCTACCTATAGAATGTTAATTAAGATTAGTTAAGTATGATAATTCTAGCTGCTCTGCACATCAGCACAAAATTTGTCTTCTTTTTACAGGTGCTTATTGCTGAGGCTGCGCAAACTCGTCGTATCTATGCATCAATGACTCAATACCTGACCTACGCTCGGCTGTTTTTTCGTCTTGTCTTGTGAGCTAATTAACCCCGAAATACTGGAATTATTATTTACCCATAAATCTCTCATATATTCGCAACGTCCCACCGATCATCAGATTCGGACAAACGTCTTGTGGTCCAACTGAAGACGTTTTTTTCAGTGACCTCGTATCATCGCTTCAAACTTCATAGTACTAGTGATTGTTTCTCCGTTGAACTGTAAATTTTTCGTGACATCACCTCTATTCTTAAAAATGTGATGATGACGTCGCGACGGTGTTCGACTCGAAATGACAGTGTTTCAGATGACGTGAAATACGCATTCGGACTGTGGGCATGTTTTCTGGTTGGAAGGATTTTCAAATGAAGGATGATCAAATCCGGAAAGAGAAATTTTCTTTATGTTGATAACAGTGATTTTCTTCAAAATTATTTGTATCTGATCGTTCGATGTGTGCTACTATATGAACGTCATCCTATACGGTGGTAAAACTTTGTGCATTTTCTAAATACGTATGGAAAATTTTATTTTTGAAGGATATCCATTCCTTCTGCTGTTTACTTGGGAGAGCAGGGCTCAGTTTTTGTAATCTCTATGAATGCTATCGTACAAAGGATAATTTTAGCAAGAATAATTATTTTACCAAATGTAGGTCTAACAAATATTTTCTTACACGATTACTATTGTGCGGAAAATCAATCATGCTTGAAATTTGAATTAAGAACAAAAGAATACACTTCAATCTACAGCGTTATATTCGGTATAGCTCAAAGGGAAGAAGCGTACCGTGCCATAACATATTTGCTCCAGAAGAAAACTCCATAAGCTGAATGAGTGATCAATCGTTTCTTATTATGATTTCAAATATCTTTCAACTAAATTTCTCAATAAACTGTCATGGCACCCTTCCGGTCGACAATGCTGCATCAAGAAAATATATAAAGAATATTTCAGAGTAACATCTTCCGAATAATCGCTTGCACTGCCATTTTAATCGTTTTAAAACATTTCTAGAAAATACACTTCTCTGATAGCTTTTAGAATTATGATTTGTTATTCGATCAGAGTCTTTTTTGAAAAATACCTTATTTTACTAATTACAAATAACATGTAAAAGCTCTTCTTTCTAATTTTTTATTCCATAAATTCATTAGAAATGTTTTTTGAATCGGAGATTGAAAACTGTGTTAGATACTGATTCATTTGCGTTTCATTAATTCACGTTGTGCATGAATTTTCCTTGTGTCTTCAATACATTGCTATAAACATGATGTTGATTTTATACACGGTTATTTAATTTGCATTTGAATGTCTCTGTGACATGTGCAATTTATATCGAAGATAATGTATGGCCTTTGCGCCACATCTATGCTGGAGTGACTGGAATTTGCCAGGAATGTAATGAATGTATTTCAATTTGTAAAGTAAGTTCTTCATGTTCGTAAATTTTACAATGTTGTATTCATGCAACATGTAGAATTCATCACTCCACGACAAAAATGTGCTATAAACTTACAATACAGATTGTACAATGATACTAGCATCCCTGGTTAATTTCATCTATTCGATGGTAAAATTATAGATGTCACATGATTAAATCATTGATATTTCATTGACAAAACATGCATGTCTCATAGATATAACATGCATGTCTCATACATATAACATGGATGTCTCATGGATAAAACATGCATGAAAATCATGCATGGCCATGTATGGTGCATGCATGATCATGCATGAGACATGCATGATCATGTATGAAACATGCATGGTCATGCATAAATCATACATGATCATGCATGAATCATGTATGATCATGCATGGGAATCATGCATGTTTTATCCAAAAACGGGCATCTAGGGTCATCTTGTCGTGCCAGGGTAGCTTTCCCACATCACTGTTGTAGTAGTCCTTCAAGTACAGTCGGAGTCTCTTGCCCTCTCGATTGGCTTGGTTAGCGCCACCAACATGTGCAATGTCGTGTAATTGTGTCTCTCGCCAAGCACCAGGGATGAAGCTGCCGTCACCAACAGGTTGGTCCAGGTCACCGGTCTGCAAAGAACGATGCTGCAGTCGCATCAAGTTGTGTAGGCACATGGCTGCCATGACTATGACCTTGACTCTGATCGGATCTTGCTGCATGGTGGTCAGCAAGCATCTCCAGCGATGTGCAAGTATACCAAAGCTGTTCTCTACCGCACGGCGGGCACGGGATAGGCGATAGTTGAATATCCGCTGTTGGTCCGTCATCTGGCGCTGGGAGAAGGGTTTCATCATCCACGAACGCAAGGGAAAGGCGTCATCTCCGACCACGAAGTATGGTGTTGGCCTGTCATCATGTGGTAGAGGCTCGGGATCTGGCAAGCGCAAAGTTCCCTCTTCCAGCTTTCTTCTCAGTTGTCCGTTGTTGAAGATTTGCGCATCTGAAGGAGAACCTTGGCATCCCACGTCTGCCCAGATGAACTTGTAGTCAGCATCCACCAACCCTAGAAGGATAATACTGAAGAAGCCCTTGTAATTGTGATAGAGAGTACCAGACTTCCTGGGACATCTTATGGCCACGTGCTTGCCATCCAGGGCTCCGCAGGTATGGTGAAAATTCCATTTCTCACTGAACTTCCTTGCAATGTCTCTCCAGTCATCAGGGTTCCTAGGGAAGGCAAACACCTGATCTTCGTACTCGTCAACTATGGCCTGACAGACCTCCGGAATGAACAGTGCTATACTGTTGTGGGCAACACGGAACGAATACTGGAGTGTCTTGTAGCTTGCACCAGTAGCCATGTATCTAAGAGTGATAGCTAACTTCAGACCTTCTCGATTCTTGAGGATATGCGCGTCAGTATCTCGTAGAACATCTCCGGAGGCATTCTCAAGTAGTTGACGAAGTCCTCTGGGGATTGCAGCTCTAATTCTGCCATCAGAGTGTGGTACTGGCCAAACCCCTCACGCTTCGCAATCCAAGGCTTGATCCACCAACGTCTTCTGCGTCTTCTATCACGTCGTCGAAGTCGAATAAGAATCACCAACGCAGCAATGTCTCTATCAGGTGAGTACAGTACGTCACGGGGCGAACAGAGGACATGATACAATGATATGAAGCTGATAGCACATGTGCGGCATAATATTGGCGTGAAGTCGTGAGACCAGTCTCACGTGTACAAGAGACTGTTGCACAATGGTCTCATAGTCGTACGATGGTCACATCAAAGCATACTTTTGGAAGGAAAGCAAACAAGTAGTCGCAAGATGGTCGTGCGACTTCTGATACTGTTGCACGACTATACGCGACCGTTGCACGAGCGATCGCGCGAGCTAGAATCCCGAAAGTGGTCGCGCCTGAATTTTGTGCATGCACAAAATTCAGATGCGACCACAGGAGACCATGAGAAGTCGTGCGACAGCAAGAGACTGGTCGTGCGATAGATGCGATCGATCTTACGACCATGATCGTAAGAAGTCGTAAAGAGGTCGCACGACTATTGTGAAAGCCCCTTAAGTCATTCCTTGTGAACCGTCTGCGTGGCCTATTGAAGAAGGTGCGATGTCATCTCCAACGCGGACTTTTGTTCGGTTCTATTCCTGGGTTCGATTTTGATGTTCATTTGGTCAAATTGTCCCACAGGTCAGAATTGTCGGATAGCTATGTCGAAAGTCAGTTATTTCTCTGCACTAACATCTGGCAACATGTGGTGTCAGATTTCAGTGCGGGGGATAGAGCAAGCCGCGACGCGTCTTGGTACGGGACTGATTTTCCTATCTCGTAAGCAAACCGCGCGTCATTACAGAACTTTTTTCTGAGATTCCTTGGACGCGTGGTCCCGTACGTCTGGTGTGAACAGCCCCATAGGTTTGTTAGGGTTCTGAACGAAAATTCTGGACGTGTGAGACGCGCCGCGCCGCGTCCGCTGGGAATGGAACTTTATTCACGATAGGAAATGACTTATGAAAATTATGGCCCTAAACCTAAATCTGCTTCTCATTGGATTTACATGCACTTTTCTCTTATCCTGTCTCACAATTAGAGGATCCGGTAGACCTCGACAGACACGCAGATTTGCAGTAACTTAAGGGCTCATATTGGCCTCGTTCCCTGCAGAAACCCTGATCATGATTATCATATCTTATTTGTGCATGATAAAACTATGTCTTTATGATGGAGTCTATATTTGAAATCATATATGGAGTTCAAAACAAGATTAATTATCAGGCAATAATCAGATCAATATTTGAAAAGCCGCACAAAAGAAAATTTGGTCAGTAGATCATTCATGAAATCAATTTAATTATCAAAAAATTTCTAACTCAATTTCATCTGTTGAGGATGAGGTGTTACTATCTAAACTGAATTGAGACTTTTCAGATGTCCACTCTTCATTAGTTGCATCTGGAGTATCGGACAAAATACGTGAACAATTATCCTCAGACAAAATAGACAATAATTCATTGCTTTCATCACTTTCGCAGTCAATATTTAAAGAACAATCTTGGAGAACTCTGTTAATTCTATCGCTTCCGGAGCTCAGGTCTTCCAGCCATTTGGATACGTGCACAAGTTCATGAGAATCACAAAATGCCATATAAGAGTTATCTGATAAATATAGAGAATTATTAGAATGAAACTTTTTGCCGTTCTTATATGATTCTTTAAAATTGTAATACATGAATAGTAGTTGCCGAAATTCATTAGCTACTGGGGATGAAGCATCTTTACCATCGGTTCCTTGCTTTCCAAATTTCATACATCCTTGAAGAACAGTTTCACCATGCCCCTTGCTTAGTGTGCCTTGTAGAGACCAATGTTTTAGGGGAGAATATTTTGTATTGAAGAAATTTGGTTGATCCGTTAATGCTTTGGCATCTTTGTCTATTATGGCTAGCTTCTTATCCTTCGACCTTGTTTTCTTAGTTCCTTTCGGGTGATAAATGGCTTCTGATGATGATTCTCGGTATATTGTATCTGATGTTTGGGAATCCGAAGAGGATGTATGATTTCCCACAGTATAATGGTACTTTTGCATGCTAACGAAAACGGTTTTCATTGACTTATCTTCGGCTTTTATAATGTCTCTTCGACTGCTTGAGATTCTGTACTTAGGATCCCGTTTCCCTTGCATCAATTTCGATTTGGAATCATAATGGGCGCGCAATGTCTTTTTGTGTGCTCTGTGAGCGCCTTTTGTAGAATGGCCCACCATAAAATCTTTCATTTGACTTTCTAACATATTAATTTCTGCCAATAATTCACGTTTTGAGAAATTACCCATATTCTTAATTGGTTTCTGCAAGGATTTACCGGCGTCTCTCTTGATCTTATTCTGATAAAGATTTTCTCTATCATCTTTATCTCCTGTTCCTTTCAGAATTCTGTAAGCATTACTCTGTCCATCTCTTTCAGCAACGTCAGCTTGTTTGATCATTCGTTGTGTACTATCATATCTTTTGATTGGCTTTTCCAAAGGGCTCATGGCTCTTTGCTTCCGTTTGGATTTGAAATGTTCTTTCGTTATATGTTTGGAGCCCTTGGTTAATCGATTTCCTTTCAAATGCTTATTCCTGACAATTGCTTTGACTTCAGAAACATCTTCAATTTGCTTTCCTCCGGACTTTTCCACCGATGCTCGGAGAGCTTTGTTGATGCCTTTATTATCTTTATAGCGCTCTGAATGTTGAGACTTAGCATCAGACATTGATTTTGTTCTCTTCTTCTCTTGCCTCACCTTGTTTCTGTGATCTTCACCCATTTCCAAAGCATACTCATCATAACCGTTCATCTTAGCTTTATGCTTTCCACTCATTGAATCGAAAGTTGAGTCTAAGTTTCGTCTCATTCGAGTTGCATCTCCAATTTTTGCAGTTTTGGGTCTTGGTTCCATAACATCCCTGTAATCGATGTAGCCATCAGTTCTATCTGCGGCCATTCGATTGAAGCCTAAAGCACTTAGTGGTATCATTCGCATCGCTTCTGATCTCGCCACGATAGCTTGAGGAGCTGTCAAAGGATCATAGTAGTAGCCGCGATTGTCATCGTCAATTTCTCTTTTTATTCGTCTTGAGTCAGTCGGTAAGTTAAAATCAGTTTCCAATTTGGATGTGGTAGCTTCTGACCTCAAAGTTTGGGGTCGCACTGAGTCGTGAGCGTAGTCATAATGATCATTTATAGTTATCGGACTTCCCACTTGGTCTGCTCGCTGCACTTTTACATTAGGAGGAAAATCTATTCCCATCGATTCTTTTCTCATCAAATTTTTGGGTTCTGCTCTCATTAAATCATAATAGTCATAATCATAATCATCCTCTGGCGTTGCCCACCTGGTGTTCGTTTGTCTTGCGCAAGTATCTGCACTTATTTCAACTCCCTCCTGTGTCATCACAGACTTAGGTTTTTCTCTCATATTGTGACGATAGCGATGGTCGTCATCATCAGTATCAACAGATATTCGTCTTCTTCTGAAGTCAGCTTGCTGTAATTTTTGACCACTTTCTGATATAAATCGTGTCTTCTCTACTCGTCTAGTACTTTCCAGTTCGGGATTTAACGGATGACGATAATCTATATAATCATCAACATAGGTCTCCTTTATTCTTCTGCCTGATCCCTGCTCTATGAAACCAGTCTGTGTTTCTATTCCCCTCTGTTCAGCTCTCCACGTGGTCTTATGATCTCTTCTCATCGAATTGTGATAGTCGTCTGCGTCAGTATGAAAATCTTTCCCGATTCTAGAGTCAGTTTGTTGTATATTTTGGTATATACTTGGTTTAAATGAAGTCTCAACTTCTCGCCTCATAGTTTCTGGTTCAGGCTTTCCAAGATTGCGATAAGCTGCGTGATCATCAAGGTCCCTTCCTGGACCTACTCTCTGCACTGTTGGGCCTGTTTCTAATTTCATTCTTGTCTCCTGAATTTGCCGCATAGTCATATGATCTCTTCTAATCAAATCATCATCATGTAGGTCCTCATCATCAAAATGCTTCATGCTTATATAGTCTTCTTGTTGGCGTTTTGGTTGCGGTGTTTTTTGACCACTAGTTAAATTGATTTGTGCCTTTTCAACATATCTCACATTTGCAGCATCTGCTCTTTCGGGATCATGATAGCTGTCAACATCATGCTGTAAGTACGACCTCAATATTCTTGAGTCTACTCGTTGATCTTTCAAGCTACTTGCTGGCATGATTATCGCTGCATCTGCTCTTACAGGATCACGATAGCCAGGATGATCGTCTTTTATCCTCCTTCTTGAATCTATTAAATGTATATCTGATCCGAGTTCTGATTTCATTCCTGTTGACTTTGGCATTTTTCTTACATGACGATAATCAGCGTTTTCATCATATTCTTCTCTGCCTCTTTTGAAGTCTTCTTGTCGCATTTTGAAGATAGTTTGTTGCTTAATCCGCGCCCTTTCTGATCGCCTGACACTTTCAGGTGCTTTTGTAATTGAATCATGGGAACGGTCATGCTCAATATCATCACAAACTCTAAATTTCTGTTCCATGGTTTGAGGTTTTGCACTCATGGCTTGAATTTTATCGGCATAATTATCGTCGTCAAATTTAGTCCTCAGTGTGTAATTGTCGTCTAGATATTTCATTGCTTTACCTGCTTCAAATCTCTTTTGCGTTTCCTCTACCCTGCTTAAAGTTGGAAGATCTGTTCTTACATCCTTGCGATGATCACCATAATAATCATTAATGTTTGTCTTCAGTCTTCCTGTAGATTGTGCATGCAACGCTATCGGACCAGTTTCTGACCTGACTCTCTTTGATTCTTGTCTGACATGATCACGATGTGTGTCAATGTATTCATCATCTTTCCTTCTTCTCCTTGGATCTGCAAATTCAAAATCTGAACTAACTTCTGACTTGAATCGCGCTGCCTCAATTCTGGGTAAGGTCTGATGTTCTATCCTTGATTTTCTTGTAGAGTCTGTAAGTTGTGTTGGTTTGATTCGCATTCGTTCTGGTTGGAGAGGATCATAATAGTTGTAATATCCATAATCTTCTCTATCTCTTCTTCTCGAGTCTGCCAGTTGAACTTCTGGACCTGTCTTTGATATTATTTCACTTGTTTCGGACATGCTCCTGCGATGCGATCGTCCTCCCATAAGCTTGTGAGACTGTTCATCATCAATTGCATTAAATTCTATTCCTGCGATGTCTGATTGCCTAAATTGCTGATCATTTCCTGATTGTACTCGTGATACATCCTTGCCCATTACTGCTTTTGGTTTAGATTCTGTTCTCATTTTATCATGATGGTCGTCAAAATCATATTTTCTTTTATCAGTTTGCAATATCCTAGAACCAGTTTCTGATTTGTTTCCAGCATCATGTATTTGGTGCAGATCTTCACCTACATTTTTCTTGATTAGAGCTTCTCTCACTGGTATTGCCGTCATAAATGGGTCATCAGGTTTTCTCCAAGGCTTACCTCTCCTTCGTAATTCAATTTCTTCATCACTGCTATGATCCCAGAATTTTACCATGTTATCAACTTGACCAACTGTACCATAATATTCCCCATCACGCAATATATTTTGGTCTTCCAATTTTGATGTTTGTCCCGCTTTCAGCAAACCACCCAGCGAGGTTTGAGGGGTATCTTGCTTTCTGTCCCAATATTCGACCATATCCATTACTTGACCTTTTCCAGTAATCTTCATTTTAGATTCTCCGTCCATAAATGGTCCTCTCGTGATCCCCGAACTAGGCACATCACTGATTACTTTAACTTGTTGTTGCTGTCTTATGGGAGCATATTTTGTTAAAACTTCCGCTTTCTTCATGACTGTTGCATCGCCTTTCAGCTCTTTCACGTGTGAGGCTTCTGATGCATCATTGATCAGTTTGGCTTGATGAACTGTTGGTGCATCCTTCATTTTTGCTGTCATTGGTCCCGCTTTGCCCATGACTTTTGTTTCACCTTTCAGCTCTTTCACGTGTGAGGCTTCCGATGCATCATTGATCAGTTTGGCTTGATGAACTGTTGGTGCATCCTTCATTTTTGCTGTCATTGGTCCCGCTTTGCCCATGACTTTTGTTTCACCTTTCAGCTCTTTCACGTGTGAGGCTTCCGATGCATCATTGATCAGTTTGGCTTGATGAACTGTTGGTGCATCCTTCATTTTTGCTGTCATTGGTCCCGCTTTGCCCATGACTTTTGTTTCACCTTTCAGCTCTTTCACGTGTGAGGCTTCCGATGCATCATTGATCAGTTTGGCTTGATGAACTGTTGGTGCATCCTTCATTTTTGCTGTCATTGGTCCCGCTTTGCCCATGACTTTTGTTTCACCTTTCAGCTCTTTCACGTGTGAGGCTTCCGATGCATCATTGATCAGTTTGGCTTGATGAACTGTTGGTGCATCCTTCATTTTTGCTGTCATTGGTCCCGCTTTGCCCATGACTTTTGTTTCACCTTTCAGCTCTTTCACGTGTGAGGCTTCTGATGCATCACTGATCAGTTTGGCTTGATGAACTGTTGGTGCATCCTTCATTTTTGCTGTCATTGGTCCCGCTTTGCCCATGACTTTTGTTTCACCTTTCAGCTCTTTCACGTGTGAGGCTTCCGATGCATCATTGATCAGTTTGGCTTGATGAACTGTTGGTGCATCCTTCATTTTTGCTGTCATTGGTCCCGCTTTGCCCATGACTTTTGTTTCACCTTTTAGCTCTTTCACGTGTGAGGCTTCCGATGCATCATTGATCAGTTTGGCTTGATGAACTGTTGGTGCATCCTTCATTTTTGCTGTCATTGGTCCCGTTTTGCCCATGACTTTTGTTTCACCTTTCAGCTCTTTCACGTGTGAGGCTTCCGATGCATCATTGATCAGTTTGGCTTGATGAACTGTTGGTGCATCCTTCATTTTTGCTGTCATTGGTCCCGCTTTGCCCATGACTTTGGTTTCACCTTTCAGCTCTTTCACGTGTGAGGCTTCTGATGCATCACTGATCAGTTTGGCTTGATGAACTGTTGGTGCATCCTTCATTTTTGCTGTCATTGGTCCCGCTTTGCCCATGACTTTTGTTTCACCTTTCAGCTCTTTCACGTGTGAGGCTTCCGATGCATCATTGATCAGTTTGGCTTGATGAACTGTTGGTGCATCCTTCATTTTTGCTGTCATTGGTCCCGCTTTGCCCATGACTTTTGTTTCACCTTTCAGCTCTTTCACGTGTGAGGCTTCCGATGCATCATTGATCAGTTTGGCTTGATGAACTGTTGGTGCATCCTTCATTTTTGCTGTCATTGGTCCCGCTTTGCCCATGACTTTTGTTTCACCTTTCAGCTCTTTCACGTGTGAGGCTTCCGATGCATCATTGATCAGTTTGGCTTGATGAACTGTTGGTGCATCCTTCATTTTTGCTGTCATTGGTCCCGCTTTGCCCATGACTTTTGTTTCACCTTTCAGCTCTTTCACGTGTGAGGCTTCCGATGCATCATTGATCAGTTTGGCTTGATGAACTGTTGGTGCATCCTTCATTTTTGCTGTCATTGGTCCCGCTTTCTTCATAACTTTTGCCTCGCTTTTCATCCCTTTTTGACTTGTGATTTTCGACTTTTCGTCTACTAATTTGGCTTGCACTTTTGATGTATCTTTTGTCTTCACATTTATTGTTTCGGCTCTGCCCTTTGCCGGTGTTTGAGGATTCTTTTCCTTTAGTAACGCAGCAGTTACCACGTCACTAACTAATTTTTCTTGAGACTTTTGAACACCGTTGACTTTTGCTGCCTTGTGTTTAATCATTTTTGACTCTACCTTCTTCCCCTTCGAATGCTCCGCATCAGCCTTACCTAGCTTGACATGAAGTGCTTTAGGGGCGTCCTTTGTAAGTTTTGCATCTTTTTTTATTTTTTTTGTCACATCGTTTTTCTTCTTTAAATCTAGAATCTTCGCCTCATCACTGACTGGCTTTGTGAGCTGTTGTGCTTTGGGAGCGCTATTTGAAGGTTGTATCTTTGCATCAGATTTTTCCATTGCTTTCGCCTTTAATTTTGACTCCTTTAAATGAGATGCGTCTGACTTCCCATCAACTGATTTAAGCTTTAACGACTTCCCTTGCATCACGCCTTGACTTTTTTCATTTGATGAATCTTTAATTCTTAATTCATTTTTTCCTTTTGCTTTCAATGTCTTGGATTCTGCCTTCATTGTCATTCCACTTCCTTTTTCTTTATTCTTCTTTTGATCAAATGGTTCACCTGACTTTTTCGCATCAGATTTACTCACTGATTCTTCCATCCTGATATCAAGGTCATCTTCCTCATTTATACCTTCCTTGAGTAGACCATTCAAACCCATGTCCTCCTCTTCTTCTTCTTCTCCCGCTCCCTTTCCATCTTTTCTTTCTTCTTCATTAAAAATATCACTCAATCCCATTTCCTTTTCTTCCGCTTCATGGGCAACACCTTCTTCATCTCCTTCTTCCTCCTCTCCTTCATTGAAAAGATCAGTCAAACCCATGTCCTCTACTTCCCCTTCTTGTGCAACACCTTCTTCACCTCCTGCTTCATCCCCCCCTTCATTGAATAGATCAGTCAATCCCATGTCCTCTTCTTCCCCTTCTTGTGCAACATCTTCGTCAGCTCCTCCTTCCTCCTCCCCTTCATTGAATAGATCAGTCAATCCTATGTCCTCATCTCCTGCTTCTCCAGCTACTTCCTCATCTCCTTCCTCTTCCCCTTCATTGAATAGATCAGTCAGTCCCATGTCCTCCTCTTCTTCACTCTCTCCTTCTCCTTCTTCTGTTGCACCCTCTTCATCTCTTCCTTCCTTTTCCCCTTCATTGAAAAGATGAGTCAATCCCATATCCTCCTCTTCTCCAATGTCTCCCTCTCCTTCTTCTCCCGCAGCCTCTTCGTCTCCTCCTTCCTCTTCCCCTTCATTGAAACGATTAGTCAATCCCATATCCTCCTCTTCTGCACTGTCTCCCTCTCCTTCTTCAATTCCTCCTTCCTCTTCTCCTTCATTGAAAAGATCAGTTAATCCCATGTCCTCCTCTTCTCCACTCTCTCCTTCTCCTTCTTCTTCTCTTCCTTCCTCCTCTCCTTCATTGAATAGATCAGTCAATCCCATGTCCTCCTCTTCTCCACTGTCTCCCTCACCTTCTTCATCTCCTCTTTCCTCCTCTCCTTCATTGAATAGATCAGTTAATCCCATGTCCTCCTCTTCTTCACCACTGTCATCTTCTTCTCCCGCACCCCCTTCATCTCCTCCTTCCTCTTCCCCTTCATTGAAAAGATCAGTCAATCCCATGTCCTCCTCTTCTCCACTCTCTCCTTCTACTTCTACTCGTACACCATCTTTATCTCCTCCTTCCTCTTCCCCTTCATTGAAAAGATCAGTTAATCCCATGTCCTCTTCTTCTCCACTCTCTCCTTCTCCTTCTTCTTCTCTTCCTTCCTCCTCTCCTTCATTGAATAGATCAGTCAATCCCATGTCCTCCTCTTCTTCACCACTGTCATCTTCTTCTCCCGCACCCCCTTCATCTCCTCCTTCCTCTTCCCCTTCATTGAAAAGATCAGTCAATCCCATGTCCTCCTCTTCTCCACTCTCTCCTTCTACTTCTACTCCTACACCTTCTTCATCTCCTCCTTCCTCCTCTCCTTCATTGAATAGATCAGTTAATCCAATGTCCTCTTCTTCACCACTGTCTCTTTCTCCTTCTTCTCCAGCACCTTCTTCATCTCCTCTTTCCTCTTCCCCTTCATTGAATAGATCAGTTAATCCCATGTCCTCCTCTTCTCCACTCTCTCCTTCTACTTCTACTCCTACACCTTCTTCATCTCCTCCTTCCTCTTCCCCTTCATTGAAAAGATCAGTTAATCCCATGTTCTCTTCTTCTCCACTCTCTCCTTCTCCTTCTTCTTCTCTTCCTTCCTCCTCTCCTTCATTGAATAGATCAGTTAATCCCATGTCCTCCTCTTCTTCACCACTGTCATCTTCTTCTCCCGCACCCCCTTCATCTCCTCCTTCCTCTTCCCCTTCATTGAAAAGATCAGTCAATCCCATGTCCTCTTCTTCTCCACTCTCTCCTTCTACTTCTACTCCTACACCTTCTTCATCTCCTCCTTCCTCCTCTCCTTCATTGAATAGATCAGTTAATCCAATGTCCTCTTCTTCACCACTGTCTCTTTCTCCTTCTTCTCCAGCACCTTCTTCATCTCCTCTTTCCTCTTCCCCTTCATTGAATAGATCAGTTAATCCCATGTCCTCCTCTTCTCCACTGTCTTTTTTTTCTTCTTCTCCACTCTCTCCTTCTCCTTCTTCTCCTGCATCTTCTTCATCTCCTCTTTCCTCTTCCCCTTCATCGAAAAGATCAGTCAATCCCATATCCTCCTCTTCTCCAATGTCTCCCTCTCCTTCTTCATCTCCTCCTTCCTCCTCTCCTTCATTGAATAGATCAGTTAATCCCATGTCCTCCTCTTCTTCGCCACTGTCTCCTTCTCCACTCTCTCCTTCTCCTTCTTCTCCTACACTTTTTTCATCTCCTCCTTCCTCTTCCCCTTCATTGAAAAGATCAGTCAATCCCATGTCCTCCTCTTCTCCACTCTCTCCTTCTACTTCTTCTCCTACACCTTCTTCATCTCCTCCTTCCTCCTCTCCTTCATTGAATGGATCAGTTAATCCCATGTCCTCTTCTTCTCCACTCTCTTCTTCTCCTTCTTCTCCAGCACCTTCTTCATCTCCTCCTTCCTCTTCCCCTTCATTGAATAGATCAGTTAATCCAATGTCCTCCTCTTCTCCACTGTCTTTTTCTTCTTCTTCTCCACCCTCTCCTTCTCCTTCTTCTCCTGCATCTTCTTCATCTCCTCCTTCCTCTTCCACTTCATCGAAAAGATCAGTCAATCCCATGTCCTCCTCTTCTCCACTGTCATCTTCTTCTCCTGCACCTTCTTCATCTCCTCCTTCCTCTTCCCCTTCATTGAAAAGATCAGCTAATCCCATGTCCTCTTCTTCACTCTCTCCTTCTCCTTCTTCTGTTACACCTTCTTCATCTCTTCCTTCCTCTTCCCCTTCATTGAATAGATCAGTTAATCCCATGTCCTCCTCTTCTCCAATGTCTCCCTCTCCTTCTTCTCCCGCACCCTCTTCATCTCCTACTTCCTCTTCTCCTTCATTGAAAAGATCAGTCAATCCCATGTCCTCCTCTTCTCCACTCTCTCCTTCTACTTCTTCTCCTACACCTTCTTCATCTCCTCCTTCCTCCTCTCCTTCATTGAATAGATCAGTTAATCCAATGTCCTCTTCTTCACCAATGTCTCCCTCTCCTTCTTCTCCCGCACCCTCTTCATCTCCTACTTCCTCTTCCCCTTCATTGAAAAGATCAGTCAATCCCATGTCCTCCTCTTCTTCACTCTCTCCTTCTCCTTCTTCTGTTACACCCTCTTCATCTCTTCCTTCCTCTTCCCTTTCATTGAATAGATCAGTTAATCCCATGTCCTCCTCTTCTCCAATGTCTCCCTCTCCTTCTTCTCCCGCACCCTCTTCATCTCCTACTTCCTCTTCCCCTTCATTGAAAAGATCAGTCAATCCCATGTCCTCCTCTTCTCCACTCTCTCCTTCTACTTCTACTCCTACACCTTCTTCATCTCCTCCTTCCTCCTCTCCTTCATTGAATAGATCAGTTAATCCAATGTCCTCTTCTTCACCACTGTCTCTTTCTCCTTCTTCTCCAGCACCTTCTTCATCTCCTCTTTCCTCTTCCCCTTCATTGAATAGATCAGTTAATCCCATGTCCTCCTCTTCTCCACTGTCTTTTTTTTCTTCTACTCCACTCTCTCCTTCTCCTTCTTCTCCTGCATCTTCTTCATCTCCTCTTTCCTCTTCCCCTTCATCGAAAAGATCAGTCAATCCCATGTCCTCCTCTTCTCCACTGTCATCTTCTTCTCCTTCACCCTCTTCATCTCCTCCTTCCTCTTCCCCTTCATTGAATAGATCAGACAATCCTATGTCCTCCTCTTCTCCTCTGTCTCCTTCTCCTTCTTTTACACTCTCTCCTTCTCCTTCTTCTCCTGCATCTTCTTCATCTCCTCTTTCCTCTTCCCCTTCATTGAAAAGATCAGTTAATCTCAGGTCCTCATCTTCTTCATCAGTCTCTTTTTCTTTTCCTTCTTCTTTTTCATCATGATCTTCCTCCGATCCTCCTTCTTTTTCATCGTGATCTTCTTCCGATCCCTCTTCTCTATCATCCTGCTGTTCTTCATTGTATAAAGCGGCCAGACCAAGGTCATCGCTGTCCTGTTCAGATTCCTCCTTGCTATAATCACCTTGTTCATCATCAGGGTCTTTGAACAGATCAGTCAAGCCCATGTCCTTCTCATCCCCTTCTTCATCCGTCACTTTTTCCTCTTCCTCTTTTTTATTTTGATCTTCTTCCGATCCTTCTTCTGCATCATTCACCTTCTCTCCATCTTCCTCTTCATTGTAAAGAGCTGTCAGACCAAGGTCATCGTCGCTCTCATTTTCAGATTCTTCCTCCATGCTGCCATGCCCTTCCTCATCATTATCTTCATTGAACAGACCAGACAGCCCCATATCCTCCTCCTCTCCTACCTCTTCGCTACCCACTTCATTTTCCTCGAATTTCTTGCCTTCCCAGAAAGAAATAAGTTTTGGTACCTGCTCCTTCTGACCAAAATATTCTCCATCCTCATCAATTATGTCTTCGGATAAATCGATCCTTTCGGATGTTCTGCTTTCTTTTTCATCCTCGTCTATTGCTTGCTCTTGAAGTTGTTCTTCCTCCATACCTTCTCCTTTTGCCGACGACTCTTCATGAGGTAAAGTTTTCTCCGACGACTCTTTATGGGGCGATGATGCTTTTTCAGACGATTCTCCCTCATGTAGTGAAGTGGCTTTCTCAGACGACTCTTTCTGAGGCGAGGATGCGTTTTCGGACGACTCCTTTTCATGAGATGAAGAAGCTTTCTCCGACGACTCTTTATGGGGCGATGATGCCTTTTCAGACGATCCTCCCTCATCTGGTGAAGTGGCTTTCTCAGACGACTCTTTCTGGGGCGAGGATGCGTTTTCGGACGACTCCTTTTCATGAGATGAAGAAGCTTTCTCCGACGACTCTTTATGGGGCGATGATGCCTTTTCAGACGATCCTCCCTCATCTGGTGAAGTGGCTTTCTCAGACGACTCTTTCTGGGGCGAGGATGCGTTTTCGGACGAATCCTTTTCTTGAGATGAAGAAGCTTTCTCCGACGACTCTTTATGGGGTGAAGATGCTTTTTCAGACGATCCTCCCTCATGTGGTGAAGTGGCTTTCTCAGACGATTCCTCTTCATGGGCCGAAGAAGCTTTCTCCGACGACTCTTTATGGGACGATGATGCTTTTTCTGACGTTTCTTCATTAGATGAGGCTTTATCTGACGATTTTTCGGGGGACGTGGACTGACCCGACAGAATATTAGGTTTATCAGATGACCCTGAAATGACCATGTAATCATCCGATGCAGAGTCTCCCGTAGATTTTTCAGGGGACTTTGAGGATTTATCGGATAAGTCATCAGCAGCTTCATTTGATTTGGAAGATGAATCATCTGAATCTCCAGATTTTGATATGGACTCGTTTCCATCATCGGAACTATCTGAATCACTCATATTGTTTAATTTGATTTACTTTTTCCGTCATCATGATCAAATGTAGGAACTTCAAAAATCGTTCACAATCGGATCTTCTACAAAACATTTCATTTGAATTTTAAAATTTACGGTTAATCCATTGAAAGAGCGCGGTAATTTTTCTGGAGCGTCTACAGTCATAATAACTTATCTACAGTTGTGTTCTGAGTCCATTCAGTTTCAAAAATTAATTTAGGTAAGAAATTAGGACAGTTGCTAAATTCATGTTGAGCAGAATGATAAATATTTCAAACTGTGAAATATGCACAATTTCAAAAAGGAATTAATAGGTGCTATTGGAATACCCATTTTAGCATGGTAATTTTCAGTCTGCGAGTTAAGTCAAACTTGGGTGCACTCAACAACGATTACACTTTTTGAAATCAGTGTTCCATTTCATACCATTCATGCTATGTTCATTTTAATACACTTCCAAGAGTAGCAACTTCACAAAATCAGTATAACTGCCATCCTCGATTTTGTTCATATGTTGACGTTCAACGTGGTTAGATTCTTCAATGAGTTTACAGCTGAAATGGAATAGAAATCACATGAAACCAATTGTTGACGAATTCATAACTTGCATTCAAAAACAGCTTTCATTTTTTGCCAATACCAAGTGCTTCATTTTGGTCTTTTGTGCAATCATACTCGGCATGTTAGAAATCATGTCATATCAAAAGTATGAACATGGAAGGAATTTCATTATATTTGATGATTAGCTATTCATAATAGAGCTGAAATGACTCATAAGGTGGTTTACACTTTATATAAATATATGTATAATATATCGTATAATAAATATACGAAATTTTTCTTAAAAGTAATGAGTATTTTGCCATTAATTTTTTTTTTGATTTCAAAAACAGTAATAAATGGCACAAAATGTTTTGTGAATCATTTAATCACATGACTCATTCGATAAACTGTCGACCTCCTTTTTGGCGCTCTCCACGCATTCGCCTTTCAGCTCGATGCAGTTCTTGTATCGTAACGCTGCAGCATTTTGTCCATCCCTTCCTCCCAAACCTTTGCCGGAAAATTGCGGAACGAATCGCTGGCGACCGCAATGACCTCGTCACGACTGCTGAAGAGTAAAGGCACGACCTCGCATTGACTTTTTCATTGGCCCGAACAGGTGGAAGTCGGCAATGGCGAGGTCTGGTGAATGCGGCGAATGGTCGAGCAGTCGAAACCCAAGCATCTGCACTTTTTTCACGGTGGCAGTCTGGATCCGTCAATTGAATGCGGAAAGAGGCACCTTTTTCAATGTGCCACGGAGAACTTGGCGGTGTTGCATCAAATTGGTGACGAGGAGATTAATCGCCTTTTCATCACGGTGGCCGAGACGCCGCTGCCAATGTTAAACCCTCACACCTGGAAGCAACAGTCACTGTAGTGGGGGCCCGAGGGGTTGACGTGCTGCCATCGTCAGGCCTCAGACTGACACCGTGAAAAAGGTGCAGATGCTTGGGTTTCGACTGCTTGTCCATTCGCCGCATTCACCGGACCTCGCCATTGCCGACTTCCACCTGTTCGGGCCAATGAAAAAGTCAATGCGAGGTCGTGCCTTTACTCTTCAGCAATCGTGACGAGGTCATTGCGGTCGCCAGCGATTCGTTCCGCAATTTTCCGGCAAAGGTTTGGGAGGAAAGGCTATTTTGCACAGCCCTATATCGCACAGCAACATAGCGTAAATGAAGCTGATTTTATGGTGACTACTAGATCGCCATACAGTCGCTGTTTTAGAAATTTGTGACAAGCTTATCATAACATTCTCAACAAAGCCATTAAACTGAGAAAAACCTTTTGGAAGTATGTTTTATTCACCCCCAGACTATAAATGGTGCTAATGAGAAGCTCATGTCCATGATCAATCTGCTTTGATATTTTATGCTCTGTAACCACAATTCCACAATATCAAATAGTTATATCCCCGCAAATGTTGACAATTAATAATGTACCGCATCAAAATTAGAGCAGTTCGCATTCTCTACTTTGGACCTGCGACATTTTGAATGAAACAAGGCTGCAGAAAATTAATAATGAAATATATTCCACTTCCTTGTTCTAGAATCAATCAGAAAAACATTAGAAAATCGCATTTTTGTCAAAAACTTCAATCTGGATTCAAAATCTTCCCAATGAATTTACATGTTTTTTTTCTCTCGTCCTGTCTGACAAAAAGAGGAACCGGGCAGAACTCGGCAGACGGGAAAATTTGTGGTAGACTGTGCATCATCTTGTAAGTTTCATTTTCGGTCACGCTCTCTGCTGAAATTCGTGCTGAAAAAAAACATGTTTCATATGTTGGCTGTCTGCGTAACGAAATCAAACTGAGTAATATAGTCTGTATAACACAAAACCAAAGCTTGAACGCTATTTATGTGGCATATATATACGTGTATATATAAAGTAAAAGAGAAAGTGGAGGCTTCAATAGAAAGGAATTTATTCGCAAACATGTTTCACCAGCTGTGCTGGCCTCTCAATTTTTTGCATCTAAAACAACGTTTGCTTGAATTGTCATATCCAAAACTTTTGATAAACAATGCCATAGAACGAGCTAAACTATCAAATATATATGAAAATGAAAAAGTTGATGATAAATTAAATTCCACTGTGATTTCTTTTATCCATACCTACAATCCCAATAATCCTTCCTTTTTCAACAACGTAATAAAACCTACCACTGGATGCCTCAGTGTGAGTAATGCTTTTAAAAACTGCACTTTTAGACAAACTTATAGGCAACCGAGATCCCTGTTATCTTTGCTCAATAAGATCAACCGTATGAGCCTGAATGGGATTACGAAATGCAATGAGAAGTTATGTAAATGCTGTGATAACATCATTGAGGGGATGTCAGTTGAGTTCATCGTTGATAATGACAAGATGGAATTTGTTTTAAAACATAACTTCAATTGCATGTCTAAGAATGTGATCTATAAGTTGCAGTGTAAAGGTTACAAGAACTACTATATTGGCCAAACTGGCGATACTTTGCGCCATCGCATGACTGTCCATAGGCAACATATTAATAATCCTAATTACGCTATATTACCTGTGAGTAGGCATATTGCTATGTGTGCCAGGGACCTTCCCATGAAATTTGTATTTGCGCCATTCTACAAGCTCCAACCCAATGTTCAGCTAGAGCGTGAACATAAAGAGTCTATGTTCATCGAGAAGTGCAAGGCTGCATTGAATGGTTTAGGTTTAACATCATGATGATGTTTTTGTTAAGGTGATATTTGATTATTTTGAATTGATTTGCTGGTGTGTATCCATTCATTTAATCGCATTGAGAAGCCAGCACAGCTGGTAAAACATGTTTGCGAATTGATTCCTTTCTATTGAAGCCTCGACTTTCTCTTTTACTTTAAATGTGATACATTTGCTTCAGTTCTCTTATTTATCATTATATATATATATATATATATATATATATATATATATATATATATATACACGTGGCGTGATCCAAATTGTCCAAGACAGCCTACTTACAGATAGCCTGTGATAACGAACACTACTTCAGTCGAATATCGCAGTGTGATATGATTCCCCTTGATCCGCGCCTTTGCTAGTGATGAGTAGTAAGGAATCCTCCCAACGACGCACAGCGCCCCCCCTCTGGAGCGTGAGTTGGTTGTTGTTGTTCGGGGTCAACCGTCCTTGTTGGTCTTGGGCGGAGGTCTATGTTTTTGGTGTGTAAGAGTACTTGTAGGTGTGAGTTGTGTTTAGATTTGTCTTCCTGCCGAAATTCTGCGTCGCCCTGTTGAGTTCCATGGGTGTAGGTGTAGGTCTTGCGTGCTTTAGGTTGTTTTAAGAGGGTTTTTGAGTGAGAAAATGGCTGTAGCGGCTAAACGAAGCCTCGTACGTTAAAATGGACGGCGGATTTGAGCTTTTTGGCCTATTTTGGGACTTGAAGAGTTGTTTCCAGCGTCATAGGGTAAAGAACGAAGAACTTCGACCCCCCCTCGGCAGCGTTTCTTCCAACTTTGGTTCTAGAGATCGTAGAAAGTCGTGCAATAGCTCGTCTGAAAGCTAAGAGTGCCACAAATTCATTGGAAAGCACAGTTTGGTTATACCTTCCTTTGCTGAGCCTTGAGAATGACATTGCGACTTTTGGTCATGTTAGAGAGCCGTCAGAGGTTGAGTTTTGTGTTTTGGCCTCCAGCGGGCGAACGAAGCATCGGACGAGAAAACTGAAACCAGATTTGGAATCAGCGTCAAATTTTGGATAACCAATTTCCCCCCTCTTATCGATTGCATATTCACAGGATATATAAGTACGAGTCCGGGAGAGGAATCTCACTAAGTTGAGAAACTGACTACAGGTAAGTCGTTTCTCTCGAGCTCCGATATCGGACTTCTGACTTTTCGTTGCTGATATCAGCAAAGGTGTCAGACTTATAGGTTAGTCAGTATAGCATGACTGACTATTTTATGATAGTAGGCCGTAATCTTCAAACGGCTATAACTTTGCTTCTACAAGTCCTTTAGACTTGATTCAAAAAACGTTCGACAGCTTATGATGTGCTGTAGGTGACAGACTACTTATGAACGTTTTAGGAGTAGTGCGAAAATACTGAAAAATTTTAATTCGTTTTTAATGATGATGATTAAAATTTTTGAATAAAAAGCAGTCGTTTATGAGTATCTGTGACTTGGGACGTTTAATCTTGTAAATAACTCCACCGATTTTCATGTCAAAATCGGGGCCCGGATACCAACACAGTGACATGACGCACGCTCTGTCCGCCGGAGGTTGGATTTGTGGGTCGAGGCCTTGGAGCTGGGATAACATCTCCTCTGAGTAATGCCTGTAACGGATTCAAGAGCCTAGCACCTAGACGACTGCTATCAAATGTTATTGGACTTAGACTTTCCATGCATATCAGCAAGTAGTATCCTATAAACACTTGCTATCAAATTTTTACCCTATCTTTACAGAATCGTCACTATGACTAAAATGGTTAATGCGAGAATGCTGATCGGCAAATGTAGCTGTGGCCATATTGCCAGAGGCAGCGACCTCAAAAAGCACATTAAAGAGGGGACGGCGGGCGAGCATGTGAGGAAGGTGTTGCTGAGGGTGTGTGTACATCACAAGGTGGTATGTGAGGATGGGATTGATGTAGAGTTCATTAGGAACCATGGCCAGTGCCCTAGTGGCAATATTAGTATGCAGGGGTTTAAGTCGTGGTTTGAGGGAGATTTGATGGATATGGAAGAGGTGAGAGTGGCAGTGGCGACGATTGAAGATGCGGTGGGAAAGAAAGTAGTAACAAAGGTGACTGATGAGGGTATGAGTGAGGAAGAAGTAGAGTTGAGAGGGAACATTAAAAAGCCTGATGCTGATTTGGATAATGTGTTGGAGGAATTGTTTGGGAACATTAATGATCTAGAGAAGGGGAAGGATAAGGGAAAGGAAGTGGGTAAAACGTTGACAGCATCATCGCCTCGGAGGGAGGAAGGAAACACAAGGGATGAATATGTGAGAATGAAGGATCGATTGAGGGCGGTCGAGGAGAAAAATAAAGTATTGGTGATGCGAAATGAGAAGTTGACTGCGAAGGCTGAATGGTATAGGGTGACGAGAGAAGAGTTGGAAAGTATGAGGCCGAAGGAGAAAGAGTGAATGGTGGAAAGGAGTGAGTTGATGAAGAAAGCAAGTTTGGTGAGTAGTCTGCAGGCGAATTTGTTGAAGAAGGATGATGAGATAGATCGGATGCGAAGCGTGGTGAAGGAGTCAGAGGAGGTGAAGGGCGTAAACAAGAGGTTGGTGGCTGAAGTAGAGCGATTGCATGAGCGTGAGAAGTGTAGAAAAAGAATAATGTATGAAGTCCATCTTCCCCTTTTCCAAAATAATGTGTGCGACGCCCTAACCATCACTAGCGACTCAAATCAGACGCAGCAGTGCTATGAGGGCGACGGAGTCCGATGTCTGCCCATGAATATGGGTATCACTGGTGAGCTTGAGGACTTCGTCGTCCGAAAAGTCCGGAAGAAGGTTCCCAGTAAGTTACTTCAACATGATCATTTCTCCACCGCATCTAATCTCCTATTCTTTTCCTTTCAGAGTTTTACATCAGCAGTAGGATCGTTTTGATTCCGAGAACGCCCCAAACGGTTCTTTTAAGGGCCACATGGAGCAAGAGTGATAGTACCTCCTCGTGGTTTGCTCTGGACAGACTTCGGTCTGACTGAATCTATCATATAATTAGAAAGACTGAGTCATGTCTTTGTATCAGAGAGGTATATAAACCATTGCCTCTCTTTCATTTTCATTCTATACTCCATCATGAAAACACCCAAGACGACAGTCAGCTCTCCTGACAAGCCTCGGCTTAAACCGAGACATTTGTTTCATGTGTTTGTACAGATGGAGGAGCAAGAGCGAATATTTAATAATCTTCCTCGAATTGGCTCATCAGCAACCGATGATGATGTCGATTCAACAGAGTGGGGCTATATACGGCCCTCTGACAGTCGGCTGATAGTGGAGGAGGTCGATGCCGCTGACATAGAGAGATTACAAGTCTCTCTCAGCCGAATCGGCCAAACCTAAGTCTATTCATATCCCGAGAACGAACCAACGGTCTTTTTAAAGACCACCATGGGCCAAAATATGATAGTACCTCCACGTGGTTAGCCCTGGACAGACTTCGGTCTGACTGAATCTATCATACAAATAAAAAATACAATCACAAAGTTGTATCTGCTATCAGTCAACTTAAACGTTGCATGTTAAGGAGAATTTCGGTATAATACTTCCTTCTGACAGGCGTTCTCTTTTGAGACGGCGGTGAAGTTCGCAAGAAAAGGTGTTGCACGGGACTATGGTGTACCTCAGTCTGCTTATTCCTCTGTGCTCATGTTCAGCAGCATTTACCATTGCTCTCAATGTAGCATTCTGACCGTCATGGATGACACTTAGCCATCTGTCAAAGGTTTCCTTATACATTCTCCATTGCATACGTTATTTGAGAATGATCCATGAGTGCATTTAAGAACTGCCTCTATCACTGAGGTTAATAATAATAATAATAAAGACGTATATTTTCAGATATCACACACCTCAATACTGAGAATCGTGGGGCTAGTACAAAGTATGATTATACCAAGAAAAGGCAAACTTAACAAAGATAATGTGTCGAATGAAAATTCACAGACAGAAGTCAGAGTTATAAAGTCTCGTCATGCTTGAGATGAAACATCTGCTACGCTGTGCTGACTTTGATATTGGGAGACGAAGCTTCCCAGAGTAAGGTAATACGGATGGAATCAGATGATATAATGGATGATCAATGTTCGCCATGATTTTCTGAAATAGCTTAAAACCAATAATTTTTCGCCTGTACTCGAGAGGAGTGAATTTAGCACATTCACAATGATGAGCATTGCATATAATAAAGTGGGCTCGGTTTTGAATTTGCTCCAACTTATCGACCAACGTTCTCGGCAAGTCAACAAACAGAGGTGCTCCATATTCCAGTAGACCTCGTATACAGTTCTGATAAACAACAGTGAGTTCTGAAGGAGGAAGATAGTCAGGCAAATGTCGGAGAATAAACAACCTTGACGACGCTCTTTTGCAAATTTGCTGTATATGCTATTTCCATTTCATGTTACGATCTAAAAGGACACCCAGAATTCTCATATCCTCTTTCATTGGAAAATTGGCTACCGTAAACGGAGACGTAGATATAGATGCAACTCTCTGAACAATCATTTGTTGGCACTTCTCTTCTTTAACACTCATGCCGTTCTGAAAAGTCCATTTTATAATTTCATCATAGACTGAAAACAGGTTCGATGTTGAGTCCTTTTTTCGTATTACATCTGCAGCAATGATGTCATCGGCGTATTTCAGAAGTAAAGAGTCGTGAGAAGGCAAAAACAGATCCGCTATGAAGTAACCAAAACGAATTGGACTAAATGATGATCCCTGCGGAATACCACTAGGAACGTCAGATGAGGAACTTGATATTCCTTTCCATTTCACTTTAAATTTTCGGTCTGTTATATAATTCTGAGTAAAAGTGATGGTAAAACCATTAAACTCATCATTTATCATTTTTGCAATCAAAAGGTCATGCGGTATTCGGTCAAAGCCTTTGAGAAGATCGATGGACATGATATGGCATGCGAGTACTTCGGGATCATCGAGGTGTGTTGTCAGATAATCTTGCAAGGCGATGAGAGCACAAACAGTGGAACTGCGTGGTCTGTAAGCAAACTGACTATTGTCAAATTTAGTGAGAAATTCATGTTTCATACGCTTCAACAAACATTTTTCAAATAACCTGGCCGGCATTAGGAGCAAGGATATCGGTCTCAAAGAGTTTGAAGTTGGTGGAGTACTTTTTGGTAAAGGAGTCACATAGTCTGTTTTCCATTTCTTAGGTAAATCTGCATGTTGTAGGCAAGAATTGAAGATGATGGCGAGTGGCTCAGCAAGGTGAGTGGCAAACAAGGACCAAACCTTAGATGAAGTATCGTCTGAACCAGGGGATTTTTTCGGATTGACATGTTGTAATAAATCATTGAGTTCAGCCTCGTTTACTTGAAATGGAACAGTAAATGGATACGGACGAAATGTTGAGGAGGAAGCAGTCCGCGTAACAAAACTTGAATGTAGAGTTTTTCTAATGTCTTCAAGAATACAATCAACAGATTTGTCAGGATCACAGTTTGGCAACCAATTACTCATTGCATTCTGATCTCCTTTCACCCATTTGTATGCATCCCATACCGATTTTCCTTCTGTCAACATACGATTTCCCCAACCTTTTTTGGCTTCATAAATAGCAGTTTTCACTTTCTCCTTGTAATGATGGTACAGATGCCAATCTTTACTCCTGTATGCTTTATGACGCTTATTGATTAGGACCTTAACCACATTTGTCATCCACGGTGGGTCTTTTATTGACCGATTTACATATTCTATAGGCAACATGTTAAGAGTGGCTTCGAGATAAAAATAAAAAAGATGACACATTTTATCAAGATCACAATTAAGGAAATTACAACTCCAATCAACGGAATAAAGATATTTCAAAGCAGGTAACAAGTTCGATTCACGGAAATCATAGACTTCAACAAAATAATCATCAGAGACCAAGGTACATTTAGATTTCAGTAAGACAATGTTATGGTCACTAGTACTCAAAGGAGGAAGAATAATGCATGACAAATAAAACTGTACATGTTCTTCAGGAATCAATATCAAGTCTAAGACAGCATCTTTGCGTGTTGGTTGTTCTACAAGATTTCGCAGACAAAAACTAGATAGAAAGATGTCTGTTTAAAAATGATTAAAGTCTCCAAAAAAGACAACTTTGCATAGCGGAAAACTTTTTAAATGACAATCAACTTAATTGATGATATGATTACAGACAGAATTAAACCGATTTAAATTCAAAGAACTGCCGTGGGGAAAGTATAAATTGACAATGATACCATGAAACTCTTTGTATTTAACGCGAACAATCAGCATCTCAAATTCATTAGATTTAACAAAATATTCAAGTCTCTGATCTGAAAAAATTGCTTACGATACAACACAAACCACCTCCTTTCTTGAAGGTATCTCGATCAGCGCGATGGGTCGTATAACAAGGAAAAGATACGAAATTTAAACCAAATGAATCGTCAAGCCATGCTTCTGTCAGATATACAATGTTAGGACGGTAATCACATAAAAAGAGCGAAAATTCGTCAACTTTATTAACAATAGACCTACAATTAATGGTACAATAGGAAGGAAGAAAAATATATTTCTCAACTTCAACGTTTGCATTCTTAGGAGATTTAGGAAATTTGTAATTCAGTCAAAGCTCAGGAAAAATGCGCATCAAAGGTTTTTCGTAGTCTGTTACCTCACCGTCGACAAGAACTTTTCCTTTATACAGAACGATTTTCTTCTCAGGGTGGTTTGCTTTTAAAAGACTAGCAACACTACGCAAACGACTGTGTTCCTTACGATCAATCGCGCATCTGTCAGGGTTAATATAAACATTTCTATAGGTAGGTAACTGCCTTAGATGTTTTGCACAATTGAGAACTTTATTTCTCTCTTTGGTGTTCTTCATAACTACTTTTATAATACGTGACCGGGACGGGTCAAACACCTTGCCAACACGGGAGCACGATGACATTTCAGTGGAAGCATCTAGCTCATTCAACAAGTTACTAACTTTATGCTCCAAGTTTTCAGGTGTCTCATTTTCAGGCTCAATGAGGCCACTTATCACAAAATTCGTTGATAATTGTTTACGTTTTTCATACAATTTGTCTTTCTCAATCATCACAAGATGATCTTTGATTAGTGACAATTCCTCATCATACTTTCTAAGCTTCTCGTTGACTGTGTACATTTCAGCATTTATAACAGTTTCTATCATAGCTGTGAATTCGTTTTTGATTTCTCGTTTAAACTCGTTCATTTTCGCTTCAAACTCATTCATGATAGTTGCCATTTCGGAATGAAATGCGTTTTTAATTTCATCGCGTATTACCTCGCGAATACGACTTTCATCTGTACTGGTTTTTCGTGTCTCAGGCATTGTACATGTAGAGATACTGCGTTCAATAAATGCTTTGTGTTTTGCTAGGGAATTCCAACCACCGATGACGCAAGATAGAAAGTTTGCGTATATTGACTGACGTGGGCAATGTCACGTGACAAAAATCGATATCCGCAGAAAAATCGGACGTGGCTGGTTTCCAAATGCCAATTCTGAACAGCTGATTGTGATTGCGATTGACAATACCAATCGATGAAGCAAGCAAGGATATAGAAGCACTGCTGCTGCGAGAATTATAGATATCTATGGCGTTGGTATTCCAAAGACGAAAATAGAACACTCTACACAACGAATAATCGCTGCACCGAATGCACAGAACCGATAATGAACACAATTCCGACGACAGAATATTCGACTTAAAATACTGAGCAGCACGGGAATAATATGCAAGAAGCAAAATCACCAACGAGACGAACGTCACCAGAGGATTCCAATGATATGAAACACTAATATCCAAAGCCACTTCAAACCCGCAAAACCAAGAATGAGGCAACACTATCCGGACAGAGAAACAACACGTCAAGCAATGACCGAGGCAACGATATGAAGGGATGAAACGGGAGGTCACTCTTACGCCACACGTACACAAAATCACTTTCTATCTTCTCTAATGGTACGATCTCTTTTGATAGAAAAGTAGACCGATAATAAATGTGATAACTAACCCCATATCTGAATTCCTCCATTTATTTCCATTTCTAGATAAATACATTGCAAAACAAAGACATGTGGTATGTAGGTTTATTTACAACTGAAGCACCTATACTTTATAGCGAGAAAAGTCAAGTGGAAGAACCTTTAAGTCATTGTAGACTTTGCAGCACCTTGTACGTTTTGGGGCATCTAGCGCTCTTCTCACGCGCGTTGTTTTTCGTGTAAAATCACCATTACTCCACACAACTTGCACAATCTTGTCTTTATCGCAAGTCTCCTTCTGGTCACAGTCTTCATCCCGCTCGTCGACCACTTCAAAGATTTTATTGAGGATTTCTAAGGCGGGAGATGTACCTTCCATCATGAGATAGATAAGAATGAGAAGTGTTTCAATTTTCTGACCTTTACATGTTTTTCAACAATTAATCCCTCAACAACCAATCAGAATTATTCTAATTCAGATGAAGACTACATAAGTCGGAAGATTGTAGCACTCTTATTCACATTATACGAACTAGCACGCCAAGATGACAAACTCAGAAACACCATGTAATTTTGTGATCGTCAATGAACGGTGTGATGAAGACAAGTGTGATCAGAAGGAGACTTGCGACAAAGACAAGACTGTAAGAATTGTCTGGATAGATGAAGAGTGGACACCGAAAACAACGCGCGTGAGAAGAGCGCTAGATGCCCCTAAACGTCCAATGTGCTACAAAGTCTACGATGACTTAAAGGTTCTTCCACTTGACTTTTCCTCGCTATAAAGTATATGTGCTTCAATTGTAAATAAATTTAAAGAACTGCAAGTCTCTGTTTTTGGTATTCAATCCCTTTGTCATTCATCCTCAGTGATAGAGGTAGTACTTAGGAAAAAAATGATTGTATCTATCATCAACTGGTATGATTTATGCTGAGCTGTCAAATCATCAGATTTTCACTATGATGTTAATGGTTATGTATGCTACATTACCCAGAAATAAGTGAAAACAGACAGATATAACACATGAATCATTTATTAAGAAATTTACAAATAATTCAAAAGTTCTTCGGAAGTCACATTGTCCCATAAATTCTCACAACCACTGCAGTTGCACTTCAACTGCCTTAATCGTTCTTCTGCCGCGACCAGCACACCATAGATGTAGTCCCATTCTATTTCATTCCGGGGTTGGGATGATGGACTGTACCATCTCCGTATATCATGGAGGTTAATGTCAGTTTCCTTTTTCACATCTTCCTGATTGTAAAGCAGGTATTTCCATCGCACATAAATCATATCTAATTCTTCTTGCTCCGTTAAACATGGTAATTCCAACTTTAGAATATCATCCAGCCTGCTCTGCTTCGCCACCTTTGCCTTTTTCGGAGCGGGAGGACAAGTTGGCATGCTTGATGCAGACACTGGTGATTCATGGGAGAGAGTTGTTGGCGAATCCATGACTTTGAAATGTATGCCATAAACTTGATTTTTTAGTGCTTAAGTATAACCAACCAACCAATCAAAATGAATAGCCATTGAATGTTGAGTATGGGAGTATATAAATGGGGAAAAATAGACTAAATTTCATTCGATATTTGAGACGCATTAACGCCAAGTGAACATTTCTCTCCACTCAAATATATTCTAACGTTTCTGACGTGCCCTATTGTGGTTTCAGTCAATTACTACATTCTGACTATCAAAGTATCAGATTTTGACTTAATTTCGTTGAAATGGTAAGTTAAGATTTCATCACTCATCTCCTTTAAACGTTAGGTTAATGGCAACTTTCTCAATTTCAGGAATCTACTTCATCATCAAAGCGCTCCCTTCTCGAGGAAGCTTTACAACTGTTGAGTGAAGGTAGGTTGTAAAAATAAACTATGACTTCAATAGAGATGACAGAATGATTTCTCCTCCAGATGATGATAGTTCCAACTCAAGTGCGCAGTCGTGGGAAGCATCCAAAACATGTGCTGATTGTGGGCATATCTTTACGAGGAAGCGCGATCTCACCCGACACATCAGATAACGTGTGTGTCAACCCAAACCATCATCAATCTCTCGAGGTGAGGATGATTCTATTCAACATGTCTCCTTTACTTGTGACTTTTGTTTCCAATCTTTTGAAACAGGCTTTTGAAACATAGACTTCACCACACACACAAATGATAGTTATAGCAACAGCACCTCCTCTGTTCGACTAACTGAAGTATCGCTCAATAATGTAGTGAGAAATTACCATACGAAATCCTCAGAAACTATTGCTGATTTTTCTGGAGTGGTTCCATCAAAATTCAACATTGATAGATGCGCTCTTTCATAATTTAGAGCAGTTTAGAATAAAAGCGCTCAATAAAATATATTTAAGTTGGATATCATACTGGTGAAATAGTACAGAGGTTGATGTTTTACATACCCTCCTCTCCTGCCACAGAGGTAGTCGATAAAGAAGCTTGGTTAAATTTTCACATCCAAGGACTAAAATCAAATATTGATAAATTCAACGAGCGCGATAGTGGTCTAATTTTTGATGGCATAGAATCTGCCAAGTTTAAAATTACTCTATTAGAAAATTACCGTGGTCGAGGCTCCTTCAATCCTCCAAAAATGTTAAGAGCTAAGAATGCAGTCATTTCTGTTGATTGTGAATCACAGTGTTTTAAGTATGCGGTATTATCTATTCTCCACTATCATGATGTACAGAGCAACCGTTTCCGTAGAAGAAGTAAATATCATGAATGGGAGAATGAATTGAAGTTTGATGACTGCAATAGCGAAGACATGAAATTTAAAGATATAGGGAAATTTGAAAAATTAAATGAAATTAAAATAGTTGTAGCGTTACAACAACCGTTCATCAACTTATGATCGGGTAGTCAATCTCCTGCTAGTATATCAAAATAATAGTGGCAATTGGCATTACTGCGGTATTCCTAAAATGACTCGACTATATTCCCACTTAACATCTAGAAGAGGAGAGTATTTCATATGTGGTCGTTGTATGCGCCCCTTCTGGTCAAAAGATAAATTTGAAACACATTATGAATGGTGTAAGCGAGGTAAACTGCAAATAGAATGCATGCCCAAAGATAAAGAGTTTTCATATAGAGAGAAAGGTGATGAATTAAGTCCTCTTCGTGTCATCTATGCTGACATCGAATGCCATATTGATGATAAAACCCATATCATGTTATGAGGTATGGCATGATTACTTCTAGAATAAAAATAACAAAATGCACGTCTGGCAAGGTGAGGATTGTATACATAAATTCTTACAATTCCTCGAAAGCGCTGTCAAATTTCAGCAAAAATATAATAGTGAACTCCACCGCAGATCATTCAATATGTCAGCAGATGATCAAGTAAAATTTGAAAGTTTTAAAGTCTGCCCAAAATGTAATAAAAACGTTTGATGAAGATAAAATCAAGAAAGTTCGCGACCATGATCACATCACTGGTAAATTTAGAAACACTCTATGTACAAGATGTAATTTTTCACTGAGACTGAAACGGCGTACTCTACCCGTTATTTTTCACAACTTCAAAGGTTATGACAATCATATGATAATAAAATGGGGTTAGGAAAAATGAAAGAGTGAAAGTTAAGTGTGATAGCTCAAACGAGAGAAAAGTTCATGGCCATGACAGCAAAAGTAGCAGTTGACAAAACTAAAGAAAATAAGACAGTCAATTTTGATATAAAATTTTTACATTCCTATCAATTCATGGCTTCATCACTAGCATCTCTCGTGCAAAATCTTAAGTCTCTTCCACTAACTCAAAATTTGATGAAACAATATCCTAACTTGACAGATGAAGTCATCACACGCAAAGGAGTGTTTCCATATGCATATTTTGATAACATTTCTAAACTTAGTGAGACTTATCTTCCATCAATAAATAAATTTAAAAATGATTTGACTGGTGTAGAATGCAAGGCAGAAGATTACAATCATGCTCAAGTTGCATGGACAAAATTTGACTATCAAACTTTTAGCGATTATATGATCGCCTATCCAAAATTAGATGTATTTTTGCTGGCTGATGTATTTCAGCAGTTTCGACGAGTGGCATTAGAAGATAAATTAGATCCTGTCCACTTTGTCAGTCTTCCAGCCATGTCATTCCAGTCTGCTTTTAAAATGACTGGAGAGACCATCCATCTTTTGCAAGATCCAGAGATGTATAATTTATTTAAACGAGGAATTCGCGGTGGTCTCACATTTGTAAATAGGCATCAAATAAAATCACAAATAGTAGATGATCAGATTCATCTTAAGTACTATGACCAGAATAATTTATATGGTGGTTCACTGTCCAAACCTCTACCTCACTCTGAGTTTAGCTGGTTGTGTGATAGTGAAATTCAGCATTTCTCCAACTCTTCAAACATACTAGCTATTCCAGATGATGGTGATTGGGGATATTATTTTGAGATAGATCTTATCTATCCAAATAGTATTAAAAAATAAAACTGGATTTTCCACGCACCCGAATCAGGCGAAGTGACTGAAGATATGTTTTCGGACTTTATGAAACAATTTCATAAAGATTTAGAAGGAAGCGGACAGCCCAAGTATAAGCGTTGCCGTAAATTTTTGCTTACTCAATTTGATAAAGAAAATTATCTAGTCCACTTCTCTATCTTAAAATTTTATTTAGAAATGGGGATGATTTTAAAGACAGTTCACCGCATTATCAAATTTAAAGAGAAACCTTTCTGAAACCTTATATTATTGATAGTAACAGCCAGAAACGTGCACTAGCCCAAAATAATTTTGAAAAGGATTTCTATAAATATAAGAAAAATAGTCTTTTTGGTAAGACGATGGAGGACGTTAGAAAGCGTATAAACTATAAACTTGTGAATCATTATGATAAATTTCAAAAGTTAGCGACATCACCTCTCTTTATTGATAAAGATATTATAGATGATGAGTTGGTTGGTGTTAAAATGATAAAATCAGAAGTAGAGTTGTGCAAGCCCATCTACATTGGACAAGCTGTGTTAAATTATTCCAAGCTTGAAATGTATAAACTCTTCTATTGAATATTGAAACCATGCCCTCTAATTAAAGACGTGCATTTGCTGGACGGTGATACCGACGGCTTCCTTTTAAGTATCACTGCTCAGAAAGAGTTAGCTTTCAATGAAGTAGGAATCTTTAGAAAAATATTTCAATACATCAAATTATCCTACAGATCACCCATTATACTCTACTAAAAATAAAGCAAAATTAGGATGCTCTAAAGATGAAATGGCAGGAAAGGAAATTAAGGAAATGATTCTCCTTCGTCCTAAAATGTATTCTATGAAACCAAAAGACTCCAGTAACAGTATTAAGCGCGTAAAAGGCATATCTAAATCGGTTGTTGTAAATATGAAACATAGGGTCTATAAGATGGCCTACATAAATAAGAACATAACGTTTGTCAACATGACCATCTTAAAATCAAAGACATGAGGTTAAAAACTCATACATTTAGGAAGCGAGCACTTTCAGCGTGGGAGGATAAGAGGTGTTGGATAGGACATAACACATCTCTTCCACACACGGACATCCTGACACAAACATATCACCACCCAAAAGAATTACACTCACACTACCATATTCAGGAGATGTGTAAATAGATTCATTCTCAAATCAGTATTTTGATGTTTTTTGTTGATATTCATTGTTACTTTATGTATCGCTTTAGATTGCACCTCCTTGTGAATATATGCCTTCAGTCAGTTCATTCCCACTATATCTGTGAAAAGACTTTCCATTTTTGTCAACGCTTCTTCATAACACTTTTTCATACAAATCTTTTTATTTCAATAAAATCTTACAATGACTTTACTTTGTTTTCCGAAACACTAAAGTTATGAGGGATTTAGTATCTTTCACATGGATGCACTCATGTATGCCATTTGTAATTTTGAGAGAAATAGACGGGATAGTTTGTTTGATAACAAGATGGTAGAAAATAGGTGCAAACATCTTTTCAAAGATTCCATAGGAAGCGTCTTTATCATGAATGAAATTACGTAAAATGTATTCTTTTTTCTCACCAACAGAAATAGGTGAAATCAGATCACTTTGAATGTAGAGATGTTGTTCATGTTTATCAAGTGTCATTGGTATTCCTACACCAATCGTGTATGAAGTAGCAAACTTATCTTGTAGCAATGAAAAACCAAAGAGCTTTTTCAAATGTTTACTCAATTGACATTGAATGTCATCACCCAGCTTCAGCGCAGCACTTAGATCTTTAATTGAAAACGAAATGTAATGTGCCTTTGCATCATATCTACTTTTCAACACTTGCTTCAACTTATGTTGTATATATGGATTTATGACATGAATAAAGTTTTCAACTGTATTGTATAGACGCGGCATTGTATTGATACTAACTTTAGTTTCTTGATAAGATTGGTAAATTTTCTTGATGCGATCACCATAGATGTCCACCCACCATTCATCATTAACTGAATCAGCTTTAGCATGATATTCATGAGAAGCATACACCAGACCGCTTCCAATAATAGGGGTTGGATGTCTTACAAAATGGCGCAAGGTTGGAGAGAAATAAACTGTAAGTTTGTCATTATATTTCTGAATAAACAGCTTATCCTTCCGAGCCATGACTTTCTCTCCATACTTCTTCCCCACAGTCTCATTCTATCGTTTTACTAACTAAGGGACAAAGGCTTGACACCACGCTTTTTCAAAATGATGCGTTCTTCACATTCTACAACATCTTCATCAAATATTTTAAATTTACGTGGTGCGTTCAATAAGTGGCCAACCTCAACCTTTAATTCTAGATTAAGTTTAATTTATTTCTTTCACAGCAGAACATGTGTATCAAAGTTCGTTTGATGCCAGAATTTCTGAAATAACGTTATATATCCCCCCAATGTTCAAATGTCAAAACTCGTAAATGACATCTTATTTTTTCAATCTTGAAATTTTCAAATTCTTATTTTTCTAACCTTAGTTACTTATTCATTCATCACTAACCAGGCAGTTAGTTAGTGTTAGCAGTCATAATAAGCCGTTATTGTTCTCATGCGCTGTTATTGACGCTGGCGGCCATGTGACTACATGAGTTGTCATCTGACCGTTGTTCAATGTGCAACACGATCTGTGTGCTTTCTGATCGAAGTTGACGAAAATGCCGTTGGAAGTCTCGAAAATTGAATATCGCAGTGTCATTCGATTTTTTGTTTTAAAAGGGATTTCTGTTAAAGATATATTTCATGAATTGAGTTGAATGCTGGCTATGGCGAAAGTGCTCCTTCTCACACGACTGTTAAATATTGGGCAAGAGAATTCAAAGGTGGTCGAGGTTCAGTCGTCGATTGTGCAAGAGAAGGAAGACCTATAGGAATTTCTATCGACGAGGATCTGATAGAAAAAGTTCAGACCGACCGACAATAACAGTAAGGGAGTTGCCAACCAAATTCAAGTGATAATGTGAGGTGTCAACACTCTTGTTTTATGTAAGATACCACCTAAAGGATCTATACATTTTCTGTATAAATATACGGACTATTCTGTATCAAATTGATTTGAACTATTATATCCCAGATAGCGCATATCAGATTTTCCATGAAGAGCTGCAGAATGATGCCACAGGAGCTGATGAAAATCTTCTGAACAAACCAATACTAGATCATCATCATTTAGTTTATTGATTACGATATGATTAGACAATTTGTTGTAAGTTAATGTTGCCACTTGTTCACCATCTACACGAAATTTGTTCAATAATGCTTCAGGAGTCATGTTCGTCTTTCTTGCCTTAATCACAATCCTCTTCACCAACGTCTTTTCGGAATGTAAACTCGACATCCCTCTTCACACTGATAGGCATCTGTACGTCTCATATTAATAGTCATCACTTCATGATCAAAAGTATAGACATAGTTACTGTGAACAAGTTGGGTGACGCCTACTTCCCACTTTCCATTCAGCTTTTATATATTATCACTGGGAGTAGAAAAGATAGCAGCTCGATTACCAACAAATCTATTTGTTGCCACATAGCTAAGCAAAACATGATAGAATGACATTTTCATTTCGATGATCTATACATTACCAATTTGCATAACATCACGAAGACTTGGATTTTGGACTCTCTACAATATATTAAAGTTGATCGCGATGGAAACGTTCATTTCAAAAATTCTTGTGGAAATACATCGAAAGGAATTACATTAACATGGCGACAATTTTTCAATCTTAATGATATCATGAGGGATTTGGAATATTTCAAAACGTTGAAATTCATCTCCTTGGGTAATCAAGTTTGGCTTCAACATCATAGAAATGAAATTCAAACCTATCATTCTCATCTCTCCATCTATTTCTCATTTCGCAAATGCAACTCGGAAAAATATACAAGATGTGTACATCGCTCCATTATGTCATTCATTCGACGCGAGTTCATCGCATTGCTACACAAATCTTAATCAGACACCATCTTCAACACAATGTCACACTCCATCATGAAGACTTGGAAATTGGATTTCCTACAATATATCGAGATTGACCATGAACGAAACGCATGTTTCAAAGATTATACTGGAAATGTAAGAAGAGTATTTGCTTTATCATATCGACATTTTCAGTCTCTAAATCATGTTATGAAGGACTTAAAATACTTCTATATGAAAAAACATTCACGCATAGGAAATCGCATATGGTTGCGTCTCAACAAACAGCGAATTCAAATTTATCATTCACAACTTTCTACCTACTTCACATTTCATCAAGGCAGTTGGGAAAAGTATAAAAGGAAGATACATCGCTCTTTTACTCATTTCTTCATCATGAAACGTCATCGTTACACCATCGTCAGCATTCTCCGACGCATCGGACTCTACACGAAAATCGATCTCGTAATATTACATCAACAAATTCCAAACAGCAAGTATTATCCGGGTCGGCCGCAAATGTTAGTGGTGAAGATGAGCAATTTACGGAATCTTCAACTCTTCCCAAATGGAACTGCACCAATTCTCGGCGCCCTTTCTCATTCATCAGCGCGGTTAATGCACTTAGAGCTGCAGAAACTACTACGACGGATATGGAAGAGGGAGAAGTGTGTGATGTCGAATCTGACTGTGGAAAATATGGTGATCTCTTCAATTGAGTGAAGATGTATCGTTTTTAAAGATTCATACCTGCAGTTTCAATTTGTGTTATGAACCAGAACTTTTCCCGCGGCTCTAATTAGCTGCTGGTTACCTGTACATGTTGCAATCTTTCATAATAGTAAAGTTATCATTACTGGACTGAAATCTGAAATGCAAGCAGATACATTGTCTTTGAGCAGATACGATCCTAGACTATCTAATCGAGTATGTACATAACCAACGGATTGTAAAATAAAAACAGTTTTTATTCCAACATGATGTTTTTATTTCAAATCATTATAGAACATACAAATCATCTTTTCATTAGAAGATAGATTACATGAAATGTTTTGAATAACAGATTTAAATTGGTGTACATGTAAACGTTTTAAAATGAAGTACAATACGAAAGCACCACAAGTTGATGAAAGTGGATGTTGCAGTATGCGCTCATTTCGTTGATATTGACGAGTATGTTTTCTCAACCACTGCTGTGTTGGTATATTCGGAGGTTGAGCAAGAGAGTCAAATAGTTCACCACGTCGGTCTTCTCCAATAAAGATTTCTTAATGCTCATCCTCTAAATTCTGTGAATGAGTGTTCAATACAATAAAGATGGGATAGTGATTTACTGTAGTCGGTAAGGTATCTAGCGAATAGACATTATCAAAAGCTTTCAACGTAGCTTCATCTGCATTACGCTGCACTTTAGTCTTAATATCTTCAGCATTCAACCAACTCATTAGCGATTATAGTGAAGAATCACGTCACGATACTTAGTTATTTCAATACTTGAATCAAAGACTGCATAAATTAATACATTGATAGTCTCCGTTAGCGTTGTTTTGAACTCCAGATCCAAGCGAATATTATGAGGAACGTTAGCTTGACAATAAGGTGCACTAATATCGCTGTCGGCAGTCAAATCAAATGCATAAATAGTATATCCATTCTTAAACTCTTTCATTGTGAGTCTGTTGGTATCGTCTGTGTTGAAAAAGCCAAAGACATTCAAATCATCAACATAACTACGCAGAAATTGATGAGAAGTTAAATCTGGTTTATAGGGTGGACCAGGATGACTAACACTATTTACACGCAAAGCAATTTCACTTAAATTGTTGTGTTTGAAGTTGAAAGGATTCTTCTAGACATTACCATTGAATACATCATTTTCAACCATTGCTACCATGAGGAGATTTGGCGCTTCCGATGGAAAAATACCATGTTTCATAAAACATAAAACTCTTTTGATCTTTAGGAATAGTAAATGTGAGAAGCTTTGTATGTTGAATGGGATAAATGGCATTGTGGCGGTTAAGACCCTCAGCATGTCCTCTAATTACACTTGGATTAGCTACCACTCGACGAATGTATAGCGTAATATCTTCCACATGAATTTTAAATTTCACAACTGAAGCAAATGCATTCAAGAAAAATACAGGCTTATTCAATGTAAGTTTGAGTCACATACTGGTATTACAGAGTACAAATTTTGATTGTCTGAAGAAGTCTAAATTAAGTGGACCATATAGCTCACATACTTTACTATCTTTAATCAAAGCAGATCAATTTACAAAACCAGTGTTTGTTTCACTATCAAATAGTGCTGCTTGATCTCTATACCATCCCATTGCTTCCATATGACTGTTTTGAGCTGCTGGATGAAACTGTGAAAGAGCATTCAAATATGCTTTATAGGGATAATCGCTTTGACCACCTTCCACCTGTTGCTCTTCAATAGTTGGAGAAACATGGCGAGATAATGTAGCCAGCAGTAAATTGTTCAGATCAACTTCATGAGCATCTTGAATTTTAGTTCCATCTTCTTGTTGAATTCTAAACCTCACATCAACCGTCGCATAACTCAAATCAATGTAGTCATCGCTAGCGCCAGGAATAACAAATTCATAGGACCAGTATTCTCAGCTGTACGAGGATGATAATCTACAACACTTGAACTAAGAATATCTGTCTGTATTGCTTGTTGATCAAACAAACAAAAGCCTGAAGTTTTACACTCCATGATTAGAAGTTATGACAGCGTCGTCGTTTAGCACTTGATGAAAGATTACAGCGCGCGCGACGTTTGCGTGAATGCCTTATCTTAGTTCTGTTTGAAGTTCCCTTCTTACCACCTCCGCGCTGTTTTGTTTTTCTTCTAACATTCATTCGTTTAGGTGCTTTCTTTTGTTGAGTAGCATTAAAAGTTTGCTGTAATGTTCTTAAAACGCGTTCCTTCTCACGCTTTAGTAAACTACTCTACATTTTTACCACTGGTAATATCATTAACAACATCACCAGCAAAGCCAACAACATTATTGAAAACAGTTCGTTTTAAAGATCTTCCGACATTGGATATGAGAGGTTTTACAACAGATTTCAGCGCACCAAATATGCTACCTCCACGTTCACGGCGAGTGCCGATGTAAATTGCACCCACGCCACTTAGATAGGAGGGGCGTGAATAAAACGATGCAGTCGGATTCATAACTTAGACCTTGGCATTACAAGTTATATCTTTGCATAAATCACTGACGATCGCGTAGATGAAAGGTGTCTGCACGACGCATCCAAGAGTTCATACTTGAAGGATGACCGACCCATTTAACAAGACACCATTCTTCACCTTGTCGTTTTTACATCGAATGATTTTCTCTACTAAATATGTTTCACTTTGAATGACCAACTCAATCTCATCACGATAAAAGCTACCATCAATTTCTTCATTATCGTAATCTTTCAACTTGTAAGTTGTTGGGGAGTCTTTTTTATTGATACTTGAAACTGTGAAAATTTCTTCTGTCCAATTCGGGAGATAACCTTTGGCAAAAACACTCTTTACTTTTGATATGCGAACTTTATCACCTATTTTCACATCACTTTTCACATGAGTGCGTTTACGTTGGAATGATTCGCGCACTTTATCTACATTTGTCAGCATTTACATCTACTGGTCTGAGTCCAATAGAACGATGGATAGAGTGATTGTAAGCATGGAGTGTATCTTATAGAACCTTTGTCCAATTTTGTGTCAAGTTGGCAGTAAAATGTCGCCACAAGCGATTTTTTAATGTGCGATTAAAACGTTCAACGAGTGCAGCTTTATAAGCACTCTTTACACTAGACAACTCAATGTCATGCCTCTCAAATAATCTTCCCACATGCTGATTTTCGAACTCCTTTCCTTGATTACTCTGAATTCTCTTTGGAATACGACCCTCTCAGAAAATTGACTGGAATGCCTTTGATACTCGTCTACCTTCTTTAGTTTTTAAAGGTTGAGCCCACGCATAACGCGAGAAAGTATCAATTACGGTTAAGATGAAATTGTGTCCCGAGTTATGTTTTGAAATAGCGGCAACGTCACACAAATCTGCTTGCCACTGGTCAGCAATGTCATGAGCAATATAATGACGGGTCCGGTACTTCTTTTTCGCTTGTTTGTGGAGTGTATATGTAGCTTGACCCTTTAACCATTGTTTAACTTGTGAGTGTGGAAGACCGCTCGCTTTTGACAATTTCTTTATAGATGCAAATCCTGCCGGATGTTTTACATAATAATATATTGACTTTAAAAGTTCATCCAATGACGACTGACTCTTTCTCCTTCTTCTCATGTTTTTGCTTTCCTACCTTTTTGCATTTACAGCAACCACAGGATTTATGGGATTTACGTTTACATTGCTTAAGAGTCTCATTGTGAGAGCTGGCACAGCAAGTACAAGTTACAGTCACATTTATTCCGGGGGCTCATTACATGCTAAGCAACACATCTGCTTCATATTAATAGTCTGAGAACATGTATTTCTTTGGAGGAGTTCTTCTACGTCGTTCTCTTCCCCTTGTTTGCTTGATGGGTGTGGGAGGGGATTTAGAAGGTGATCTCTTACACCAATTCCTTGGCATTTTAATTTTACTCTTAACCGGTGAAGTAGATGAAGTAGCATCAATTGCTGAAAAAGAATCAAGTTCTTTCAATGTTTAATTATTCAAAGCAAATTTTGGAACATTGTGCTTTTTCAATAGTTTAAGAAAGTAGGTGGGACATAGCCTTGACGGCGCTTTCTGCGTGTTACATACTGAATCAAGCCTTCATAACGTGAAGCGTTAATAATTTCATCATCATCTGAAATGATTCCACCTCTATCATTCACAGTGAGATATGGTTCAATGCTGTAGAAAAGGGACATTGCATGTGTGCGAGATGCTAAAGGTGTAGCAGTCGATACAGAGTCACGCATCTTATTCTTCAAACTTTTTAATTCTTCAACAGTTTCCGATTGTAATAACACAGCACGATGTGGATCTTTGATGTGAACATTTTGCTGATAATCTATTTCTTTCCTATACATTTGATTTGCAAGAGGTTGCTTTACTTGCTGCATGGCAGTCAATTGTACATATTCATCCTGAGGAATAACAATCATGCGAGAATAAGAGCTCATAGTTTGTAGATAATCATGGGAGTTTTCAAAATATCACTTCGAAATCTAAATTCTTCCGGACACTCCTGTGTAAAATCAATAAATAAGTAACCGTGTGGTTTTTCAGTTGCTGCTTGAAAAATTTCAATTCAGGCTTTTGAACCTCTTGGCGCAACTTGTCGCGCTAAAATTTCAAATTGACTTCTATCTCTTGGATTCTTAAAAATAGCGTAATAGTGTGTATTCAGGTTTCGTGTGCGGGCTTCTTTCCCATCAGGAAACAAATTTTGCGTGATATAGATTACAAAGCATATTTTGTGATGTGCTGCGCGAGTGAACATATCTGTAACATCTTTAGAATTCTTGCTTTCTTTTAACAGATCATCCAATACAACGACATCATTGGACTGAATCTTATCCACTGGAATAATTCCTTCATTTCGAATAGAGTTACGACGTTGCAATTCCTGAAATAGTGACGGTCGATAAATGCCATAACACCAAATCACTCGATTGACAGGTTCCCTAAACAACTCTTTTCCTTTATCTAGCAAATTCAGAGTGAAAACAGTTTTACCTGCATGGGATCGACCAGATACAGTCAGAACTTTATCAGATTGAAGTCTGAAATCCATTTTAATACTTTGGGATTCAATATTTGCATAATTAACGCTTAGGACCAAAGATCCTACCCAATAGGTCACCTACTACAGGAGCTAACAACGGAAGTAACACTGAAAGGAAACCAACCTTTTGTGTTAGAGTTTTCCTTTTTCTTTGAAGGGTAACTTTAGGATTGGAGATGAATCGCAATTTTGTAGTATGTCGCTTAAGTAACTTTCGTTGTTGTGGTGATAATTTCTTTGTCCTCAAACTTCTCACATGAGAAACATTTTCTCAAATATATTTATCATTAACATGTCGTATAGCATTATATCGCTGATTTGCTTTCATTCGTTGATGAGCTCGAATGGCCTCAGAAAATTTTGAAGACTTTCGACTTTTCCGTCTCTCCATTTTTCTCTTAACCATTGTTACAACTTGACTTTTCTACATCTGCATAGGTGCATTATCATCCTTCATCTATCCCACCCGTTGCATGAAAAGAACAAATCTCTTCATAAAGCATTTATTGAGCGACTTTAACAAGCATGCATTACAAATTTTGGGTTTGAAACAGATAAAGTAGATACAGTTGGTAGTTATCATATAAAGAGCAATGATGACCAAACATTACTTTAGCAGTGTTGAGATATGGAGGAAAAAAGCATTGATTATGAATGTAGCGACTACAAAGAACATTTAAAATTGGAACACTCAATTCCTTAAAACGTTTAGTGACCTCATGATAGTGTTGATTAACTCTACTATCCCAAGGTGGAAGTAGAATATCATTGATGATTAGATTTGGAAATAGTTTCTTCTCCTTAGTAGGATCATTGCAAAAGATACACACAACATTAAAAGCTGCTAACCATCTTTTAAAGTCAATAAGAAAAGCACATTCATTAGAAAAGCCATTGTCTTGCTGATAGAGTCCATGGATGTGTTTTCTCGCCCAGCTATCAGCGTTGGGATCACACTTGCTATGTTGATGGTAGACACTAACAATTTGATACGACCAATTGTCCATAGCAATAGCACTGAGCTCCTGTACAGGTTCACCCTCACAATCCATAAAAATGATGATAGATGACTAAAAAGGAAATTACAAATTTTTACTCATCTGATGAAGAGTCCTATAACATATTACAAAATGATGAAGTACATCGATGCTGTTCACGACAAAATACACAAATAACATGATGGCATCGAAGAAGTAAAATGTATCTGATAAGTCCACGTCTACGACACTCAAAGCACATGAACGAATTGTCATAAGGTAGAGATAGGTAAGGACTAGTGATTCTCCTTCTTTGGCTTGCGTTTACCGGCAGCATTCTTCTCTCACTCGCGCTTTGTACCACTCTCGTTGAGGATTTGGTTAATAATGTCATGAACGTTTGGTTGCTTTGGTATATATAGGATGAATTGAGCATGTATCGATATAGAGGCTAATTTGTTATTCTGGTGAAAGCCATAACATATTCCACTGAGAGCAAAACCAATATTCGAAGTGTCTTCTGCGAGGTCTTCACATCTGATTGGTGTTACTTGATCTCCATCCTTTTTTATAGTATGAGCACCAATGCGATAGTGGTAAGGAAAGCTTTTTACCATCCCAGATCTTTCTATATGAAGTATCATTGTCATCTCTCGCCTTCCATTCCTTGCTAAGGTGAGTAGGGATGTCCATATTTAATGATGCAAACTCTTCAATAATATCGAGTTGACGACGAATGTATGGATTCACAGGAATAACTACGTAGTCCCCATACTAATTGTTTAATATCTTCACTTCAGTGGAAGGAATCATTCCCGTTTGCAATACTATACTATGATCGTAATAACGTATGGCTTGTCTAAATTTACGCTGTAGTGGGGTAGGATTATGCACCTTTGTTGTCTCTTCTAATGGCCTCAACATTAGACGATCTGATTGTAGAGAGCCTTGAAACGCCTGAACACTATCTTGTCCTGTAAATGTAATAGATGTAGTAGATGCCTGAAACTAAAAGAGATGCTATTAAGTTAACTCTCAAGGAAGGAGAGGAAGGAAGGTTCCAACTTACCATTTCAGATGGATAATATAATAGGAATGTAGAGGGAGAACGTGCGTCCGACACTTGTGCGACTCAAAGATAGATGATTGTCACTCTGAAAACCTCATTATTTATAGAGAAATGCTGGATTCTCATTGAAGTAGCTCCTCATTGGCCAATGACATCAAGCTGATTCCAAATCTGGTCTCAGTTTTCTCGTCCGATGCTTCGTTCGCCCGCTAGAGGCCAAAACACAAAACTCAACCTCTGACGGCTCTCTAACATGACCAAAAGTCTCAATGTCACTCTCAAGGCTCAGCAAAGGAAGGTATAACCAAACTGTGCTTTCCAATGAATTTGTGGCACTCTTAGCTTTTAAACGAGCTATTGCACGACTTTCTACGATCTCTAGAACCAAAGTTGGAAGAAACGCTGCCGAGGGGGGGGGTCGAAGTTCTTCGTTCCTTACCCTATGACCAGTGGCGTCGCGTGCTCCCAGACCATAGGCCTTCACTCGGCATTGGAATACTATTTCTATACCAAACACTTTTGTGTTACAACATTAATTTTCATGAATTTAAATGAATTTTTAATAACAACATGTCGCTTACTCAAGGAGCCGAGACCACATTATCTCGAGAATAAAGGAGGCAAGGTCAACAGTTTCCTGTGTTTCTCACGGCCGGTCAGCCACTCGCATGTTTGAAATTTTGATGCATTAAAATGTCTTGTGTAGTGCTTCTTATTTCTTTCTCAGTGATTATTTCTTTTTCATTTTATATCAGCTATTGGCCTACCTTGCTTGACGACTGTCATCTTTTCAGTATATTCCCTTCGGACGAAAGGCGTAGTTATGATCTCATCTGCACTACTAAACATAGCGTCAAATCAATCACGTAAAAACAAATTATGGAATTCTACCGAATCTGGGTGTTTGAGTCAGATGCATTACTCTGCATTCATTGGAGAACGCTCATCATCTGATCGCAGTCTTGTCTGAACGTCAGCCATCTGCTACTGTTGACGTAGTGGCCTCTCTGACATTAAGCGAAGCTAGGAACAATTGGGCTGCGCTTCCCTTACTACATTTAGGTACCGCACCTTGATCAAGAATTGCGTAGAATTTCATTGCAAAAATTGGAGAAGGCAAAGCATTATGTCTATCGGGAAAGCCAAATTGTCGCGGGCGCGTGGGTTTACTGCCTCACACACACACTACTCTCTTTCGCTGTCTGAACATCAGTGCTCCGTCTGATCACACGACAAGCTCGTGCGTCTAATTGTTCGAAGAAAACAGCTGTGATTCGAGCACGTGCTGCAAAACTGTTCGCTCTGAGATTGAGCGTCTGATTTTGAGACGGAAAGCTGTCAGCTATCACGAGAAGCTATCGAATTTAAATTAATGATGACACTCTTCATTTTTATAATTGTTGGAAAATTATTTTTGAGGATGCGCCGAAGGCCTCGCAGGTACGGAGAAGACGCCACTGCCTATGACGCTGGAAACAACTCTCCAAGACCCAAAATTGGTCAAAACGCTCAAATCCGCCGTTCATTTTATCGTACGAGGCTTCATTTAGCCGCTACAGCCATTTTCCCACTCAAAAACTCAACCTCTGACGGCTCTCTAACATGACCAAAAGTCTCAATGTCATTCTCAAGGCTCAGCAAAGGAAGGTATAACCAAACTGTGCTTTCCAATGAATTTGTGGCACTCTTAGCTTTCAAACGAGCTATTGCACGACTTTCTACGATCTCTAGAACCAAAGTTGGAAGAAACGCTGCCGAGGGGGGGGTCGAAGTTCTTCGTTCTTTACCCTATGACGCTGGAAACAACTCTTCAAGTCCCAAAATTGGCCAAAAAGCTCAAATCCGCCGTCCATTTTAACGTACGAGGCTTCGTTTAGCCGCTACAGCCATTTTCTCACTCAAAAACCCTCTTAAAACAACCTAAAGCACACAAGACCTACACCTACACCCATGAAACTCAACAGGGCGACGCAGAATTTCGGCAGGAAGACAAATCTAAAGACAACTCACACCTACAAGTACTCTTACACACCAAAAACATAGACCGCCGCCCAAGACCAACAAGGACGGTTGACCACGACCACGACCCACCCGGACGGTCGACCCAGAACGACAACAACCAACTCACGCTCCACAGGGGGGGGCGCTGAGCGCAGTTGGGAGGATTCCTTACTACTGCGATGACATTCTAAAAGAGTTAAGCCTGGCATATGGAAGTAAAGCTCCATCGAGAACTAATGCTTATTTCTTGATTAGCGAATTTAAAAGCGGAAGACGATCTGTGGAGCAAGATCTTTCAACTGTTGGTCAACCACAGGAGATACCGGAAGAGAAATCCAGTCAATGCGATGAAGTGATCACATCACACAGAAAGATAACCATCCGTGAGTTGTCAAGAGAGTTGCGAATCAGTTATCACTCCTGTCATGACATCATTGAAGGACTTGGATATCGCAAACTGGCATCACGTTTCGTACCGAAGTTTCTGTCACCTGAAATGAAGGAGAACAGACTTCCGGCGACACAATCAAATTTGGATATGTACGAAATGCGCGGAGATCAGTTTCTGAACTGCATTCTTACCGAGGATGAAACGCCTTTCAGTTTGTACCTGCCTCACAGTAAGCGAGAATCTGTAGAATAACGAAAATCAGGCGAGTCTGCCCCTTTGAAAATGCGATCCGGAACATCACATCGACGGTCGCCGATGCTGACAGTCTTTTGGAACGCATCGGGAATTCAACTGGTTGACTTTGCGGAGGAAGGAGTAAGAATCAATAACGAGTATTATTCAAATCTGTTGTCTGAAGTAAGGAAGATAAGAAAACCACGAAACATTCCCCTCTTCCTGCTTCATGACAGTGCTCTGATTCACACTTCGCAGGAGACAACCAATGCCTTAACGAGATGCGAATTCCAACTTTTCAACCATCCTCCTTATTCACCTGATTCAGCTCCAAGTTATTTCTGTCTCTTCACATTCCTCAAAAAGCATCTTCGTGGACATCATTTTGAATCTCTACTTGAAATGCAGAATGCAGTTAATGAGTTTTGGATTCTCTGACACCGGAATTTTTTCATCAAGCTTTTTGTGAATTGAGACTTCGTTGGCAAAAAGTGACGAACGTAAACAGGTCATGCATTGAAAAGCAAACTGTTTTCTGTAATATAAACGTCTGTTTTTCCGATGATCAACTTTGTCTAAGTACATGAAATCACTAGAATTAATAAGAAAATCTTGAAATTCAGATAAAAATACTTGAAAGTTTCGAAAAAATAGAAAACTAATTAGAATTGTTTCTGAAACCGCATTTCTTATGCCTCAGAGACCTTAATTTACGTCTTAAGTAGTATTCGCTATCATAGGATGTCTACAAGTGGGTTAGTCTGGGACAATTTGGATCATACCATGTATGTATATATTTATATATACATGCATAATATTTATATATACATGCATAATATATAGATATGTTGAAAATTGGCATCTTGAAAAATGTTTTTATGAAACTTGCTCAATCAAGATAAATTATTTTTTTGTTTACAAATGCTCGTTATTGCAACTGCAATACGTCATCAGGCAAGATAAGGTGATAGAAGTGCGGGTGTCCCAAAAAAGTGCCGAAAACTAAACGCTTATAACTTTACCAACATTCGATTCAGCTGACGGTTTGCATACAAATGTAAAATACCCATAAGCTTTTGTCTGTAAAGTTTGAATATTGAGTACTCTTAGAGAAAAATAAGTATAAGTTCAAATCCTGTATATTTCTAATGGTGAAGTTCAAGATATCGGATTTATTGATATCCAATTTCCATCCATCAATCGTGATCATAACACGTAAGTTAGCATGATCAAACATGCTAACTCGAATATCAAAGATTGATTACTAGACATCGACAATCTAGGTGAATCTCCTATAATATATTTTCCACATAAATTCCAGCAATTTTGTCAAAGTACCTAAATTGTTTTCTTTCCGACTAAACGTTGATATTTTGATACTGTGGCGCGCATGTTATCTCAAAAAATCCTTTGTTATCTGAACTTCATCAGATATTATGATGAGTGAAAAGATGGAATCATCCGAAGGATTTTCTTATGACACCTTCTGATGCTGCTGCTTTAAAACTCTGGTTAGTGCAGACTATATAGATCGTTCACAATTTATCGGACCATCTTAATGCAGCAATACTAACTAAAGGACACATCGAGAAAATCGTCATGACGAATTAGTATTACAACAGCAAGAAATACGACTCACATTAAATAATATTCACGCAGTTTTATAGCCCATCAATAGCATTTGAAGTAAACTGATCTGTTCGCAAAATTGGCACAGTCGTTGTTGTCTGATTTGCACTGCTGTTATTTAGTTCGAAATAAATTTGCTGCGAATCACATGTAAATTGATAACTGATCACCTCTATTTATGATCTCTCATCAACTTTTGCGTGCATTGCAATGTATTCGTTTGCAAATTAGACAACGAAAAAGTAAAGAAACAAAAAAAGAACAAAACATACAATTTTTCTAGATAAATTCAGTTATTTTAAGGGCTTTCCAGTTCACCTAAATTAGCAACTTAAATCTGCAAAATTCAGGGTGTCCGCGCAAATTTGAATAAAAATTTCCAGGTGTTTTCTAGGATTTCCAGGGTAAAATTCATTTTCCAGGTTTTCCAGGGAAATTTACCAAATATCAGGGGTCAAATTCGAACGAAAATTTCCTGACTTTCTGCAAGGAAATTTTACTCAAATGTACGCGTCAAATTTAGAAGAAAAATTCCGGGAAAAATCTACCCAAAGTTCTGTGACTAAGGAGCTTACACACCATAAAATTAATATAATTGACGAAAAAAATTTGAAAAGTGGCGTGAAACTGGTTGAATTTTTAAGGCGAAGGTGATTCCAAATAAAAAATACCAATATATGCATCAGACGGCCACATTATATTTCTAGAAAAAAATGAAAATACAATCGATCGTATTAAAAGCTTGCGGATTGAGGAGAACAAAATAGAAAAAGAGTATAATAAATAACGAAAAATATAGGACTTAACAATGAAATGTAACAATTAACGGAATATCTGTTAAGTCCACTCTATAATGAAATGCAGCAAGGTGAACGTCAGAGCGTTGACATTCAGATAAGATCATTTGAACTGAAGCATTGCAGCGTGAATCCGTGGAACGTGGAAGACCAAGAGCCAGAAAGAGGAACATAATGGTTGATGTGCTGCATATCAGACTGCACTGCATTGATGACATATCAGTGCTGCACTGCATTCGCGAAGTCGAGGACGATAAGCTCAGTGAGGAGCTGAATCATATACTGACATGGTCTCATGAGCATGGCATGCATTTGAACTATATGAAAACCAAGGTAATGAATTTCAATACTAAGAAGGCCCTCAACCTTTCAGCTCTCTGTGACCCAGAATCATCAACCATTATCGAGGAAGTTAGCTCTGCCAAACTTCTGGGAATTGTTCTTGACAACCAGCTCAATTGGCAACAGCATCTCGACCACACACTTTTGAAAGCTAGACGCCGAATTTATCTACTACACTGCCTAAAGCAAATTTCGCCGAATAACCACCAATTGCTCCGAACCGTGTACGTGACCATGATAAGATCTATCTTGACATATGCTTATCCCGCGTGGTGCAACATCACTGCCTCGAGATTCAGACATATTGCTAGCCTTGAAAAGCGATTGTGCAAGTTGTTCGGTTTTAGCTGTTCAGAGGATATTACCAGCTTCTGTTTGCGAACGGCCGAGCAATTAGCATTAAAGGCAGAAGATGAGGAACACCCATTACATCTTATTCACGATAGCGAAGAAACTCGACATAGTGAAAGACTTGGTAGTCGGAACAGGAAACTCAGATCAAGAACAATGCGCTTCCAAAATTCTTTTATTCGCTTTGCCTGACTTCTATCTGATTCTACTTCTGATGTATTTTATAAATGATTTGTGTAACGCTACTTCTGAATAACCACCGGTTGTGAAGTACGAATAAAGCTACATTATTATTATTATTATTATTATTATTATATTCATGAGAGTAGTCACAATCAGCTTAGGAGAATGACACAGAGAAGAATTGATCGAGGAAAGCTCATTGACACACGACGTGTCGGGAATAATATATCTACATATTGAAAACCTACTTGAGTGCTTGAAAATATTCGATATTAGCCTGGGATCATTTGTAACAAGCCTGGTGCCTAAATGAAGTTTATAGGTTGAGCACCATTTTGCGTCAGTAGATTCTGCCACACGGAAATCAAGTGTGTAATAGCATTAATCCTAGATTACGGCTCCTAGTTCCCTATACCACACGACGTTAATGAGGCAGTCTACAGCTCATAGTCCACCATTCCACACGACGTTAATGAGGGAGCTTACAGCTCATAGTTCGCCATTCCACACGACTTTAATGAAGGAGTTTACGGCTCCTAGTTCCCCATACCACACGACGTTCATGAGGGCATTTATAACTCCTAGTTCACCATACCGCGCAGCGTTTATGAGGGAATTCACAGCTACTAATTCATCATACTGTACAACGATTAGGAGTTAGACAACAGTTCATAGTTAGCCATACCACGCAGTTCGGTCTCATTCATGTTGTATACGTTATGATAGGCGATTCCAGTCACTGAAATATTCTAAACACAAAAAATTGTATGCGAATGAAGCCTATAATTGTAACAAATAAATAGAGATATGAAGAATAAAATCTGGAAAAATAGAAAACACTTCAACCATAGAGTAGGACTTCAACAATTTGCAATTAGTGTTTTAATTAGTCTCAAAATTTCCAGGATTTTTCCAGGGTAAAATTTCATTTTCCAGGAGTTTTCCAGGGTAAAATTCATTTTCCAGGTGTTTTCCAGGTTTTCCAGGGTGCGCGGACACCCTGAAAATTATTCACCTAAGAAATACCTAAATCGATTAGAATATTGACCTAAGATATCGGTGTCTATTGATTAATGTTGGACTTCTTAATGTTAGTATCTGGATGGGTAACTTCCCTAGAATCACTCTTCACCTGCACATCTAAAGGTCTACATAATAACGGGGACTGCACGAGTGAATGACCGAACGTTCAATCCTAATAGCATGCACTGGACTGAAGACCGGCGAATTTTTTTAGCTTGATAGATACCAATAGTTGTATGCACTTCGATAAAACTATAGAATAATATGCAAAAAATCTTGAATATTTGCAAAAAATATGCATAGTCTTCATTGCTGTGAAATGCATTAGAATCAATTGCTGCACATTCAAATGCGTTAGTCCATACCAGGGATTGCACCGGGTCAAGATCCGGATCCGGGATCCGGCGGATCCTGTTGTAAACGTCCGGATCCGGGAACCGGTATGAGATCCGCCCGGATCCAGCGAAGAGCGTTTATGATGAGATGTTGATGGTCATTAATGCTGTGGAAAATCCATTGTCATGAAAATAATTGTCATGTTACCGTTGTAGACTTGTGACCACTGCACCTGCTTTACTAATCCACACCAAGGAGTGAATAGACATCCATGACTTACAAAGCTAATAACATAAAAAAGATCCATTATGCTTCTCCAAACATATGATATTGATCCGAATACCTTACACTTACAATGAACTATAGCTGTAATTATTAATAAGTCTATAATACAGTTTTCAAGCTTGTCTTAGCGTTCATTACTTGTGAAGCTGGAAAGTAAAATGAATAGTATGATAAAAAGGAAAAAAGAAGTAAAAACCCATGTAGACAGTTAAATAAGTTTGAGTAGAAATAAACGTTTCTTCTGACCACACAGGTCAGGTTTCAATAGGTGAATGGTGACGCTCTCCTGTATCGCTAATTGCAGGCTGCTTTTGGCTGTCGTGTGTACCGAAAAACAGTAGTTCTCGACTTGTAGTGCGCTTTCTTTGAATGTACATTCACATAAGTGTCGTGTAACGGCTGATTGGGGTGGCTGTTTTGATTTTAGGCGGATGTTGGAGTTCAAAAGCCATTTTGGAACGTGCTCCTTGATACGAGTAGATAGACAGCGTTCTCTTTTCCCGGCGTACCTCGCTCCGCAAGGACAACAGAATTGATAAGTTACCATTGGTTTTTTGGGAAGAGGAATGGTGTCTTTCACTGCGTTGGGACAGAGAGTTTTTGTTCTGAATATTGGAATCGCTTTCAGGTGAAAGAAGACCCTTTCAATGTCTCTGCGGACATTGTTAGCAATTGTCTCACTTTCTCTGCCATAGGAATGGATGTCGAAGAAAAATTGTTTCTTGATTACCGTTGTAATCTTTCCCGTGGCTTTGGAGTGCTTGTCAATAAACCATTAGGGATAGCCGTTGGACTTCAGAGTGGTTGTCAAATAGTTTATAATAGTTGGATGTGCGCATATTAGTTACATAAACCAAATAAAAACAAGTTTGCGTGTCTTTCCTTTCTTTTAATTAAATACACTTGTTTATCATTGTTGAAATTGTTTTATTGATTGACAATCATGGTAAATGTAAACCTAATTAACTCAGAAATGCAGCTGCCTACAGTTATTGTGTCTTAAGAAAGAGTGAACATTTCTCTATGCTCAGTCTCAGATTGTATTACCGATAGTTTAGATACTTGTAATCATCCATTAACATTCAGTAATGCAAAAATTTTTTGTATATTTTATAATTATATAATTATAATATATTTTGTAAAAAAGGTAATAACAACTGAGAACCAATTGCAATTGGCGATAGCAAAATCCTAGGATTTCAATATCACTTCATAAGGATGTCTTTATGTATTATGAAACGCATTATTTTAACTTAATATCAGGAACCAGACTATTCTATGTTTCATGGTAACGAAAACGAATTACATGCAGTTTTATCACTTTTCATCATAGGATCCGGGATCCGCCCGGTTACCCGGGTCTAAGATTCGGATCCGGGATCCGGGTGGTTGAGAAAACCCGGTATTTGCAATCCCTGATCCATACAGATTATTTGTCCAGAAAAGATTATGAACCCAACAGAGAAGATGGAATATCTACCCCTAGTATCAACGGCTAACCGTGCAGAATCTCCACATTCATCCATGTTTTCTATCCTGAATATTCTTGCTACCATAATATGCTTTTATATGAATTTTTCTTAGTCTTTATTCCTCTGCTGGTTGTAATGTGGTGATCGAATTGCACAAAAATTATTTGCAGAATGCTACCACAGGGTTGCCAAACTCGTCCAGAAAAAAATCCGGACGCTCTAATGTTATATCATCAGAGTAAATATAACCATTAATTGCCTTCTATACTTAACTGTGAATGGAAAATAATCATTATGCGTAAGATTGTCATCAATATCATGCGTATCTCTTTTCCTCGTCATTCATAAATGACAGGTAATTTTGAATGAAAAATCGCAGCTTTTATGAACCCGCAATATATTCAATTAACAAATACATCAATAAATCTCAGAAGCCTTGAGAATATTTCACAAATCCTTTTAGCAAATATAGGCAGTACAAAGCTATATAAAATTTGATCAGCGCGTCTATGATTTCGTTAAATGATTGAATCAACAAATCTATAAAGAATACAGCGGTGTATCTATGATTGCCAGAAAAACAAATCTTTATAAAAGTACATCAGTGCGCCTATGATTGCGCTACCAGAAAAACAAATCTATATACAAATACATAATTGCGCATATGATTGCGCTACCAGAAAAAACAAATCTTCATAAAAGTACATCAGTGCGCCTATGGTTGGGTTATGAATCAACAAATCTATAAAGAATACAACGTTGCATCTGTGATTGCGTTACCAGAAAACAAGTCTATATAACAATACACCACTGATAGACAAATGATCACTGTCAATAAAAACACGTCAAGTATAAACAATCTAGCTCACTGAAATCTGTCTATAAAAACAATACGATAAAAATTCTTCTTTGGCAAAAACAATTCTTTAAATAGTCTAAAAATTTACGTTCATGATTCTTCATCATCACTAGCACTATCGTGCTCATATGATTGGAAGTATCGTCGGGATGAGCTTTGAGCTAAGTCGATGAGGGACTGAGTTACTAAAAAATGTTGTAATCCATCGATATTTTTCAAGTGAGATCGCGCTCGCCGGATACCGTTCAGAGTTTCGGGTTGGAGACGATTTCTCTCCTTTGTGACTACAGCTGCATTTACACTAAGGGCCGTATTCATAGTCACTGCTATATCTTAGCTACAGCTAAGCTGTAGCTAACTAAACAATATTGGTATTCATAGTTCACAGCTATCTTTTAGAGCTTAGATGCCGTCTTTCAGGTTCCATTATAATAGTTAGATAGCTTTTTAGATGTCTAAACTCTATATTAAAGACTTGGTTTGGTCATGAATTGCATTTCTACAGTTATGGCTTACTTCATTGCCAGAAACAACCGACGGAAGAGATATCATTGCGTTGAAAATCCTTTTGAGAATTTCTGCGACACGGAACTTGTTGAGCGCTGCCGCTTTGACAGTGCTGGACTTGCATATCTTTCCGAAATAGTAGAGCAACACATGCCAAATATCAACAGCAACCGTGGTCGTCCAATCTCACCTTCTGTTCAGCTGGCTACTGCCTTGAGATACTACGCGACAGGCTCCTTTCAAATTGTATGTGGTGACCTCGTAAACATCTCGCAACCTAGCGCCAGTAGATGCATTACACAAATTACAGACTGTCTATTAACTGAAATGAACAATTTTATCAAATTTCCGAATGGTGAAGAATTGAATAGACAAAAATCTCTATTCTACGACTTGCATGGAATACCTTCTGTGATCGGTTGCATCGACTGCACACATATACGCATCAAAGCACCAAGTTCTCCGGACTCATACGCCTACATAAATAGAAAAAACTATTATTCTGTGAATTGCCAAGCAGTGTGCGAAGCTGAAAGACGATTTACAAATTTTTATGCCGCTTGGCCAGGAAGTTGTCATGATTCATTTATTTTTCGCCAAAGCCAATTGTACAACACATTGCAACAGGGACCACATCTTGGTTATCTGCTGGGAGACGCCGGCTATCCTGGTAGTGCTTTTATGCTAGTTCCGTATGCAGTGCCAAATGGACAAGGTCAAGCGCGATACAATTTTGCTCATAGTGGCACTCGGATGCGCATTGAGCAATCTTTTGGCATTTTGAAGCGACGATTTGGATTGCTACACAAGGAGCTACAAGTAACTCCCGAAAAGGCTTGCAGGCTCGCCACGGCATGTGTGATTTTACATAACATTGCTATCACTCGCAATATGCCTTTGCCAGAGATGGGTAGAATGGAAAATGTTGATGAAGGAACACATGTCCAAGACAACCAAGCTGAAGATGAACAAGTAAATGAAAGTGGAGGATTATTCGTGACAATATAGCAGCTTCGTTTTTGCAATGAAATTTTGATAAATTTTGTGATAAAAATTAACTGTGATGATGTCCGGAAAGAAAACAACGATTGATTACAATAACAGTTTTATCTTATTTATCAAATACCACTCGTATAAGAGAGCATGAAGAAAATGACTATACTGTTTTTTTATGTACTAAATATTATTTTCATATCCCAAGTTCTGTGAGAGCTGTTCTCTCTACATGGTGTAACAGTCATGCTGTACCTGAAGCACATCATAGTGCTTCTTCAGCACAGTAGCCTGCATCTTGCGTATCTCAGTATCGGTAGGCACGCTTCCTTTCGTTCGAGGGAACCCTGTGTCCCCTGCTTCCCGTGTCCACACCTGAGGACCGTCTGGTCGTACCTGAACTGGCTCCAACTCGTGCATTGTGACGTTCTCCACCGTAGACTGGAAGCTGCTACTCGCATGACTCCTCTCTTCCTCTCTGTCAGGCGTCTCAATAGCAGAGTGAGTGTGGGCTTCAGTTTTACCCAAATCAAACTGTCTACGATCAATGGCAGGTGCTCCGCTCTCAAGGCCACCTGTGATGCCATGAAAAGAGGCACTGCCATCATACACAGTAGCCACTGCAGTCATGCAGGTCGGAAGTGCAGAGATAGGAGAGCCACCGCCTGTTCCTTGGGCATGTCTTCTCTGTTGTGCCAGCTTTTCTTTTGTCATCTGCTTGCAGTTGCTCCACTTCTTTGAGGCTCGCTCCCACGTTCTCCCGTGTCCGAAGCGGCTGTTCAAAACCGACGTAATTTTCTGCCAGCACTCTTTTCGCATTTCCGTACTAGACTTGTCACCAGGCATCGGTTCAAAAATGCGTTTATACTTGGCGTACTCTTCTACCAGAACAGCAATTTCATCATCGTGAAAAGGTGCTTTCCGCTTGCACTCTTCAGATCGGGACGTTGTCAAACGTCAGACGGCCGAGTACAATGCAGCCAGTCTCCCTCACAGCTGTGTTCACACAATGCGTGCATGCGAGAAATCAAGGTTTGAAGCTGATTGGTTCTTCGATGCTTAGCGGCAGCTTAGTCACGGCTATTCTAAGAAATCTTTATGAATCCCAGTTAGATAGCAATGAAATTCGGGTCTTAGCCAAGTCGTAGCTTAGCTGCGTCTAAGACATAGCTGAAGCTGCCACTATGAATACGGGCCTAAATCCTCTTTCCTCAGCAGCATTGTGTGGCTGAATACAAAGCAATGCCTGCACAAGAACTTTGATCAGCGGATATTCGTGCTTTTCGAATATCTTGCTCCAATAAGCATTCAGCCGTTCTTCTTTGAGTGGCTGAATATCATTGTTGATTGCCAGCTGTTTCCATTCCTCGATTAATGTTTGCATGTCATCAACTTTTATTGTGGGAATGAGACCTGTAAGAAACGTCAAGTTTTTCAATTTTGGTGTCTTGTCCTTATCCGACTGAAACGTACGGTTTTGTGGACACAGCAATGTCAACTTTCGCCACAAACGCATCAAGGAGCGTGAGAACTCGATTCACAAAATGAAGTAAGGTCAAAAACCTCGTCCCACTATGATCAATTAGTTTCAAGTTCGGTAAATCCAGCTCGTCTCGCAGAGCAGCGAATTCTTCGGATCTGAGAGCTTGCCCTTTGAGGAAATACTTCATGTCTAGTGCAAATTGAAGCACATTGAATTTCAGTTTGCCCATAGCTTTTTCCACGCAGCTGTGCAATGTATGTAGCTTGCAAGAACCAAAGTCTATAACATCCGGATTAGAAGATGTGAACAGTTTTATGAAGGCTGTCATAACATGCGGCCCGTCGCGGTTGATGGCAAGTACGTTTTTGGCTGAGATGTTCACGGTTTTCAGAAAATTCATTACTTCAGCATGAATTATCTCAGCACAACAAAGTTTGGGTGGCGCTCGGTTTCCTGCAAGAGCCTCAATCAAATCTTTCCGGTCTATTTTCATGTAAATCGAGGTCAGGAATTCTACACGGATTCTTTGCTGATTGGAGCACCAGAAAATAGCAGTCAAATCGAGCTGCTTGTACCCAGATGAATTGTTCGTTTCATCTAGGCAAAGTGTGAACAAACATGCAAATCCGAGCTTCATTGCTCTGGCCGCTCTGCCTCCGAAGAACAGCTACGGTAGAATGAATTCTTTTATACAATACAATTTGCAAACACATTGACAAGTCAAAATATATTTGTGCAAATCCAAGAAGTAAACTGTTATGACAGCAGCATAGTGCATGTATAAAATTACCGAAATTGGACCCTAGTAGTCTGTGCAGTGGTCGGATTTCGAAATTTCGCCAATTTCGCGTATCGGCTCTGATTTCGCGTATTAGCGCTAATTTCGCGTATCAGCACTGATTTCGTTTACTTTTGTTTTATGTACCCTACGACCAAGTATATATTTATGTGGTAACACAAGTTTACGTACTATAAGTTTACAGGAACATGTCCACTTACAGCGAACAAAAATAGATGGTAGAGAGAATTTCGCCTTCTATCAGATGACATACATCTTATGGAGGACGCAGATAGGCATTTCAGTGATTTTCATGCTTTGTCAATGCATCACACACAGAAAAATTTTATATAAATTTTGTAATCTCACTTAGCTAATTCGTATGTGCAGTCTTTTTATCGTGAAAACAAACTTCTTTCATTCAAACAGGAAAATCAAGAAAGTTAATTCCTTTGTTCATTTTAAAGGACATGCCGCATGTTATGGGTGTGTAGATCTGAAGATTGATATCAACAATAATATTAACGATAAAGAAAAATTAACGTAGTCTCAAAATGCATCAGTTTATCGACAAATTTTCGTCACAGACTTCATCAGGTGCACGATGCAAATGAACATTTGCATCGTGCACCTGATGAAGTCTGTGACGAAAATTTGTCGATAAACTGATGCATTTTGAGACTACGTTAATTTTTCTTTTATCATTTCCTAAGTCTCATGGCGATTACTTTTGAATAATAATAACATGTATAAATGGACAGTGACAGTGAAATACAGGATTTGATATGTAGTTACGTATCTGTAAAATTACTGATTGCGTTTTAACTGGAGATTTTATTAGCTTAATTTGTATTCGCAATATTCACGTGTCATCTGTTTGGCGTGTTCTGTTCATTCTTATGGAAAGGAAATTTTTCAGGAAAATGGAAACACCCAACTTTACTTGATAAAATAAAATAGCATACAAAACCATATAATAAGAACATATAAGATATTGTAGAATATCGAACATGTTTTTCCCACCATGTTTGATTGTGATCATGGATCTTCCATAATTAGTATTTTATTGTTTACATGCACGATCTAGGTAAGAAAACTTGCGACTTCAACTTATGCACCATCTACTTTATAACTTTATACAAATAGTAACACACACAGAAGTTTGCTTTATACGCCTATGCAACTCATAATGGCAAGCAATCCATTGAATTACACAGATTAGTCTTTTTTGTCGAAGCGCGAGTATTTGTTACTCGGCATAGAAGAATCTGAGAATTGGTGTACATGTCTTTTTAGAATCACATCGAGTGCTCTACTGCGCGCGGCTTCTTTTTTCATTTCTAATGCATTCTTTTCTTGTCGAAGATCCATCAGGTCTTCCTCGGCTTTTCTGGCCTGCTGCAATGCATTCTCTGCAAGAGATGTTAGTCGCCGTTGCTCATCTTCCTTTTTCTTAAGAGGAGTTGCGATGTCTTCCATCTCAGTCGCGTGCTTTCGAATACTTTCGTTTTCGTTCATTTCCTCGTTCAATTCTTTTCGTAGACGTTCTTCTAATTTCTGTTTTTCTTTTTCTTCCCGTTCTTTTCGTTGCTCCTGCCTCCATGCTTCATATTTCGAGTGCGATGCCGTGTATGAATCTCTGAGTTGACGATCTATTTTCAATGTAGAGCTGTCCAATTTTTTGCTGTTGAGAACAGACTTACTGACGGACAACGCCTTTATGGTTTCAGAGCCCAGCGATCGACGTTTCTTAGTTATTACATCGGATAGACCCAAAAAAATACGTTCGACCTCCGCGTTTCCATGTGGTAAAATAAAAATCGCTTTGGCGACTTTTACGAGGGTTGGTGTCTTTCCCACCTTGTCGACTTTCGAACAAAATACTCCTACATCGTTTTCATAGGCGCTTTTAACCAGACTTTGATGAAGCCTAATCTCGACTTGCAATGTCGATTGGTCGCTATCTCCAAAAATGTTAGGGATGGGTTTGAAGAATTTAAAAACCCATTTCTCATAATGGTCACTCTGTTGGTACAGAGGACTTAAAAATCGTGAAGCCCTCAATAGCTCGTTCCCGAAAGGCAAATAGTCGCTCAATCTTTTTGTAATTTCTATGAAAAAGGCTTTCATGATCTTGAAGGCGATTGCCTGGTTGGGGCCTGATAAATCTGAGAAGATTTTTCGAGCTTTTTCACCAATGATGATGTTGTAGGCGTTGTGCCAATGATCAAAGTTGGATATATCAATTTTCCAGCATCGGGAAGGGATCTGATCAATTGATATATTTCTGAAAATCATATTCTCAGAATGAAGTACTAACATAATTCTTATGTTAACCTCAGCATATTCACAAGCAACATACATTCGTGTGTAAAATGGATCTGGAAAAGGTAAAAATATTAATAAATCCATCGCATATCATATGGAACATCGCAGTTCAAACTTAATTCAGATGGAGTTACAGACTTAATGATGAGATGTTTAATAATGCCTAGTTAGTCACAAGTATAAAACACATAAAGCAGTTCATAAACACTATCGAAGATTGATATTATGAATGAGAATTAGAATATCAATATCAAGTTATCTAGTGACAAGAGCATTAGCTCGCGGTATGTATTATAATATATCTAAGTGCATAATTTCGTTCGCGTATTCAAGTATTTCCAGTCAAATTCGCGTAATACGCGAAATTCGCGTCAAAATCCGACCACTGAGTCTGTGAAAAAAGCAGTTTGCAAAAATGATACGGATGAATCAGCTTAAGTCCAAAGCAAGTAGTTGAATGATTTTAAACGGGTAAAGAAATAACTGACGAACATTAGTATGGATTCGATAAAAATCCGGAAATTTGATGGTTTTGACAAAAAATCCGTACTTCAGCAGATTCTGTCAAAAAATCCGGACAAAATCCGGACAATCCGGGAGTATGGCAACCCTGCTACCATTATTCCACCTGTATTCATGCATTCTTTATTACTACATTCTTTATTATACAAAAGGCATGATTGAAATCTAAAAGGTTGACATTCTGTGTGTTTCCACAAAAGATAGTTCAGAAGCGATTTCTTGTACTGATGGTTCTGGTTGCAGCCTGCTTGGCAGCTGACATAACTTCTCTTTATGATATGAAAGAAGTGACATCATGACGTCAAAAATCCTATCAACTGCAAATTCAACGCGGAAGAAAAATCCATACCAAAGAGGGCAGTCTGAATCAGATGCCTCAGCAAGCCTGCTCACTTGAAGTGAACTATCGAATCGATTATTTTACGCCCAAAATTAGGCATTTCCAATTATTCTTCTCAGCTCATCGCCTCACTTTTCGCATTGGATTCACTTTTTCGCATTGTTCTTTAAAATCAAACCATCAGATCATTGTTCCTGCAACACGTACTTCTTCAAAAGTATCGCCAATCGTTCTGGAATAGTTCCCATTTACGTTTGTCACAGCTTCCAACTTCCATCCAATAGTGATTCTAAGGAAGTTGCTCATCCAGATACTAACATCAAAACGTCGATGCGAAGCGTAATCAATCCTTGATCTTCGTGTTTCCTTGATCATGCTACCTAACGTGTTATGATCACGATTGATGGATGGAAATTGGATATCAATAAATCCGATATCTTGAACTTCACCATTAGAAATATACAGGATTTGAACTTATACTTATTTTTCTCTAAGAGTACTCAATATTCAAACTTAACAGACAAAAACTTATGGGTATTTTCCATTTGTATGCAAAACGTCAGCTGAATCGAATGGAAATTGATGAAGTTATAAGCATTTAGTTTTTGGCACTTTTTTTGGGACACCCGGTATAGCGAACATAATTCTAAAATTTACACGAAAATGAAGAATTTCTGCTACTACAGCCATGTGTACCTTGCTTGCTGATAAAAAAATACAAAAATGTAGCTATCCTAATTGCTCTAAGTGTTGACGAAGGTGAACATAGATATGATCAAGATCGATATGGCGATTGAAGGAATTATTGTTGGAATACCATGCCAGTCATATCAACATTTATGTATTAACAATTAAAAAGGCGCTAAATTCTGAAAGATTAACTGCTGAAAATCGTTGCGCTTTGATATTTACTTGGTTAGTTTATTTTCTATATTAAGTTAGGTAACAACGTGGATGATTTTCTTAATTCAGATAATCTCCTATCCCATCTGCAGTGAAATAGGTAATTGATGGCATTATCCGTCGTGTACAGATTAGGCATGTCAAAATTGTTTGCGAATTCAGACTAGATAGGATGGGGTACAGACCGGTCCTGTTGGGAGGTAGCTTAAATTTTATGAATAGCTAGTTAGCAATTGATCCATTAATAGCAAGTCTAGCTCACTATTTCATTTTCTTCATGGAGTAGCTACAGGTGAGTAGTTTCGAATGTATATCATTGTTTTTCTTCAAAGTTCATTGCAGTTTTACTATTTTGCAAAGCAGGCCGAATCTTAGTTTTTTTTATGTTGTTAACTGAGATTCCTAGAGTATGATGATTTTCATTTGAATACAAAAAGTAATTATTTCAACAATAATATGCGCTGTCATTGTTTTCTACTAGATCACTAAAACGATTAATTAAGGCATCGTTTGTTTAGAACACAAGTAATAGTGCCTTTGCTTGAAGGTGTAGTTGGGCCAAATTTCACATATCGTTTTTATTTGCTCAATCAATGCAAGCCGATTCCCTGATCCCTGTTCGCCACGTGATTTTATCTAAATCATTGACGTTGAAGCGCAGGAGCGTGGTCGTGATGACGTCCGCGGACACGTTCTCAATTGAGAGAGATTGGCGCAACGTGCATGCAGAGATTATGCTGACACTATCTCGTCTGATAGGAAAGTTTGATTGACTCCTCGAGTACATAGCCCTCCCCCAACCTAAAGCAGAACTAGTTTTCAAATAGCACCCAAACATTTTTCATGAAACGGACTGTGATAAAGATTTTTATGAATATTTGGTCTATACTAATTAACGAAGAATAATCGTCCAACAAAACGCAGATGGAAAAAAGGACGCTAAACGGATATAAGTAAGTAAGTAAAATGCTCATCACATTCTCATGTACAAGTAATGAAGCATGCGGTAGGCGTCGAAAATTAAGTCAAGATGCTGGAATGTTAACAACTCTTATAAAAGTATGTAGCTAATAAATGTTTAGCCGAGTTGTCAGATTCGACGCACATACTGTACATGCACGAGTAGATGTGCAACTATAATAGGGACTTGCTTTCTCCACGTCATATGAAAATAATAGAGTTCAAGTGAGGATATCAATCAGAATCAATGTATTATTGCGTCGTTAGAATTCCAGAAAGTGATATTCATCTGTCTAAATCAACTTGTAAATTGTCAGGCTATTTAGCGAGCACGGAGATAAGTAAAAAGCCAGGAAAGCTGAGGATATAAAGGAGGCTATTCCGCCCTGTCTGCCCCTAACATGAAAATGAGATGGAAAACGCATTGCTGATGAGCCACAATAATGAGAATTTTGAACAATTACTAAGTTGATCTAGTATAGACCTACCAATAGCAGAAATAATCCAGCATTTAGCAAGTGGGAGCAGATGTGGAAAGCTGCTTAGTGCTTCAAAAGTTAGTGATGAATCAGGAGAAATCATAGGATGAATCATAGATGAAGCAATATTGCCTTTTCTTCAAGACAAGCTTTTGACTTATCTGCTGACAGGCATCATGAATTTTTGACTTGGACAGTAAATGCAACGAGAAAGAGATATTAGTTACCTTGCGAGAAAAAAACCTGAACACAACATAACTCTTGAGCTTAAAAATAGAGCTACCTCTGATTTTATGAATAGGTCACACAATGGTTTTCCTCTTTCATCAGCTGATTTGGTGGTTTTCTAGTGCAAGATATGGTCATGTTCAAAAAATGAAGACTTTCAGAATCTATGGTAAGGATGATGAGAAAGCTACTATGTTAGAGAGTTGCATAATGATTAAATAAGAAGACTTCAAGAACGACTGCTAGTAGCCAGATCTAGCCCCTATTGCCCCAATTTTCACGAAAGGTCATGACCTGCTCTTTCATCGGAGCACACGCCCACGCATCAGAGCACGGAGCACACGCCCACGCATCGGCGCACTTAGGGTAAGAGCACGGAGCACCAATCGGAGCACGCGGCGCCGAGCACGTGTGATGAGTCACAGCACGGTATATAAGGAAGGCGCTGTCAGAGAAATTCATTCTCATCATATGTCGACAACAGTAACGGGTAGATTACGCCCTCTGGCTAAGACACGTCATCCCAAGGAGGAGATATCCTACACACCTTATTCATCGAAAGACTTTATTGTGGAACGAGACTGTAATACACTGTATATTATTCCGACAAAGGAGAAGAGTGTGTCGTTAGAGAAGATTATTGCAGAGCTTCGTATTCAGTTGTTGAATGTAATACTGTATGGACCACGTTTCTTGTTTGATATTCGAACATCTGCAAAGTTCCCCAAAGGTGCACTGGACGTGTCCTATCGCTATTTGAACATTGGTGACGATTGGGACGTGGAAGAACTGATTGATTCATTGCAGAAGAAGTTACGTTCTCAACTGGAGTGTCGTTATTTTGGAGGAATCTTGTGTATGCAGATTGACATTGGGTTTGGTTCATTGTTTACGTAAGATACATGATCTGAACCACGATATAATGGAGCCACCAACAAAGAAGAGGCGAACCACAGTCCGTCCCCGCCCTCAACCCTATTATGAGTGCGAGTTTTGCAATAAACGCTTCCGACTGTTTTCACAATGCATCCGTCATGGACGCAAGGAGATAGGGAAGGAGTATTGCGATCGTTGTGGGAAATGGTGGACTACCGATCATTGCTGCTCTCTGGATAGGGGTTATTGGGGCGACAGGGAGAGTGAGTTCACCTGCCTGCTTTGCAAACAAGACTATAATATGGAAGCTTACCATAAACATCCATGTGTGGGTCGGTGCAGGTACTGTGATGAGAAGATTCAGGAGGAGGAGAATGAATGGAATGAACATTTATGTCCCTATTTAAGCATGTATATGCCCACCGAACCCTTGGACCCGAATCGCCCAGTGGAGTCGGAGAGTACGAATTCATATCCGTACGACTTGTCAAAAGTGAAGTTGGCACGCTGTCCCTGGTGTCATAACATGTACCAAGCACTCTTCTTATGGGAACATGTTTGCAAACATCATAAGGAGGTGTGTGGAAGCAATCCGTCATGGAGCAAGACGAATGAGGCATGCGACAACTTTGTCTATATGTGTGTGTCTGTGGTGAGATGCTGCACCGTGACGTGGAGGAAGAAAAGGTCCGTCAATTTGTCTCGCTGCATAAGGAGCATATGGCCAAGAAAATATGGAAAAATCAGCGCGAAAAGTTGAAACGGATATATGAGAGTCAACCGAATCCGCCCAAGGAAGTGAATAGTGTCCCCCAAGCCTCGCTTCGACCAGAGAATAGAAATCGGGACCCACGCAAATATTTATTTGACTTTAGTAAGAAACGAGGGAGACCTCTGAAACCCATTGTTTTTAAGAACCAATTGAATTGGTTCACGTATAATGTAGATTTGGATGATGAATAAATGTAGTGATCAATCTCCTATTTTTGTGACTAAGTTATGATTGGGAAGTGTAAACATTAATCATGACACGCCGTAAACGACGTCAGAGAGGAGGAACTGTAAGACATGTGAAACGGTATATAAAATCTCAACTGCATCGTAGAGGGCGTGAAGCTTTTCAGAGACATAAAGGCGAATTGATTCGACGTCATTTGGGCAATACGTTGTTACCAGCAGCGTGGCGACCACGTTATAAATCCAATAATCAAATGATAAAGGAAGAATGGCAACGGTTGAAACACGATCTAAATAGGAACAAGTTGGGAAAGATAAAGACGTTAGGGAAACTATTAATGAAGAACTAAGTAGGGACATCTAGTCTATCACGGTAATCATGCAACGTGGAGGTATTCATCGCGGAAGCCGTTGTCAGAAAGGGGGTATTTACCGTGGTAGTCGAAGACAAAAAGGTGGAATCTACCGCGGGAGTCGTAAACAAAGAGGAGGCATCCTCCCATTTTTAGCACCCCTCATCCCTGCACTTATTGCCGCAGGGAAAGCTGCAGCGTTGGGAGCAGCGGGTGCAGCCGGTGCCGCAGGCGCAAGTGCTATAGCGAATAAAATATCAGGAGGAAAACGTCGAAGGAGACATCATCATCGCTAAACCAATCATGTTGTACACCACCCTAGGGACGGGTATATAAGTCGAGACACACAAGGTGAGATTCATTTCACGATGCGTCGGATTCAGCATTTGGGCGAGCTCATGCAAGGTTCTTATACCATTACATTTGATCATCCTAAAGTACAACAATGGTGGGTGGAGCAGAAGAAGCCGGTGCGCAATTTCATCGTATTTGATACGGAAGGAGATCCCATGCAGGAAGTCGCTGCCATTTGGTGTCATTATACGTCCAGAGACGATAAACCGACTGGATATGTGACCATTACATCGCGCTTCCATGACTTTATCAAACATGAGACATCGGTGTGTGATGTTTTTGCGACTCATTTTATTCATGGTCTCAACCCACGTGTGATTGGGAAATGTGGTGCAGAAGAGAGTGTGATTATTCACCGTTTTAATTTCTGGGTCCATGAAATGACACGCGAGTATGGAGACGCGGAACTGATTGTAGGGAATGGATTATCGGAGATGGAAAGAACTTGGTTGAAAAGCATAAAACTCTTGGAAAAAGTGACCATGGATAGTATTTCTCTCCCCGAATGGTCTCAACGCATTGACTCTCATTGGAATATATTCACCTCATGTATGCGGGATAGTGAACTGTATAGACTTGGCTACAAGGAACATATGCGTCGCGGATGTCACTGGATGAATCATTCCCAGTATGAAGGGAAAGAAGCGTACCGTCGAGCCCTGTTACATTTACGCCGAGGGAAAGCACTCACAGAAACGCAAGCTGCAAAGGTACAGTATGGGTACCACTGTGCGCTGTCAGATGTGGTCGAGATTCTCCTTCACTATTGCTTTGAACTACACTATCGACTTTATGTGCATACACTGTATTTAAATTATGATTCCTGTGAAGCTGCATGGGCCTGGACCAAGATTGACCACATCACTGTGATGCATGAATCAACCACGGTGGACAATGGACAACTCCACAAGTCTTACATTGTTCATTATTGTAACTTAAGTGACTATGCCGAACATCGTACCTTGTGCAAGAATAATGCATGTTGTGAAATAACTCAAGAAAGTGCATTTCTATAATAAAATGTTATTCCAATCACCTGTTATTTTTGATAATCATTGACTTGGGAATATAGCACTTGTCAATTTTATAAACCATTTTCAACATTAAAAATAATGCTAACTTGTAAATTTTATGAACGATTTCCAATCTTAAAATTCAATCTTTAACATTAATTTTAACTTCTATTCTATCATGATATGTCCTATAACCCATTACTATCCCCAGAATAAAATAGTCATAGCTTACCATGTATGTTTATTGAGAAGAAATCAAGATAGAAAGAATAATTACACATACATTTAAACAACCCAGTCACTGACTTCACTTATAAAGTCCACACTATCCAAGTTGGCGATGGCTTCGTTGATGTCATCCAATTCAGTGCGACGGTTCAAATAAGCACTAAGGTTCGTCAATGGTTCTCGAAAGGGACGGCGAGTGGGTCGAAGATCGAGTTCAGGATAGTCATCGGAGCTAGCTGGCGTATTCTCCTTCTCGTCGTCTAGAAAGTCAAGTTCCCGATTCTCGCTGATCAGACTTGGTGGTCCGGGATCGGTGACGGAGGGTGACGGTGGGATGGGAAATGGTCCATCGATGGTGGGTGGCGACGGAGGTAGGGAATACGGTCCGTCCGGATCGGGAATGGAGCCCCAGTGGGATGGTAGATCCGTTGGAAATTCATCATCATCTTCATCGCTTGAGGGATCTGGACTGTCCGGTGAGGAAGATAATGGACTTGGGCTTCCTGGAGTCGGTGGTTGAGTGTCTGGGACCACAATCAGCATTTCCCCTTCACTATCCATATCGTGTTGGTGTTGAAAATTACTTCGTTGTAATATGTTAGTAGGATCCACTTGCCGGAATTGGAGTTCGTAACGTTGGTAAATCATGTTCACGAGTGTTATGAAGGCGGAACATTTTCGACTTGGCTTCTTAATTTTGCAAACGTCCCATCCCCTGCTCCGAGCATTAGGTGTGCCCCATTCCATGCTCAGAGCACAGAACGGAGCATTTCATATCAGAGCACCTATCGATTGGAGAACTAGGTAAAATAGAGAAACGTTCAAGACACATACATGATGGAAGACTTTCACGTGTACACCTACCCAAATCAGCTCATTATTTATCCGAAAACGTCATGTCAACCGCACGCGATGTTGGAGAAAGTGATTCCCTATGTGAAGGAGAAGATCAAAGTGAAGCCTGAATGTGAACTCTCCATGGATACATTCACGATTTATGAATACAAAAGAAATGATTCTCCACCATTGATTGGTGCCAGTGAACGTTATTATGAAAGTGACATCCAAGAAATGGATGACTATTTAGCCTCACTGAAGAACGTATGGGACTATGAATTTATGGACAGTGATAACAAAGAGATTCTTGGTGTCTATTGTATAACGTGTAATTTTGAATATATCTCTGTTGGATGGACATCAGAAGAAGAATATGTAAGCGACGCAGACTAAGTATAAATAAAGAATGTCGTTGTATGAATCATGTTGCTTTTCCATATTATAAGCATTCTGCTATTGGGGTTGATAGATTTGGAAAAACATGCTACTTGTACTCCTTTTTCTTCTGAGAGAGATTGTACGCATACTCACCGCGATGAGTGACTATTTAAGTTATGGATCCTCACTCTCTCTCAAATAAGATCATGTTACTTCTACCCTATTATCGAAAAAGACGACATCGCCCTATTCGGACAAGACACTCTCGAAAAAGACGATCACGTGGAAGATGGACATCGCGCCCACAGAAAGTTCGACATCTCCTTCTCACCAAGCGCGGATGAAGATCCTCATTGATTTTTGGTTCGATGAACGCATCCGAGGCAATGATATCCCCACATTAGAAGAGTTTACCGACACGTCCACCGTCTATTTGAATCAATTGGTACTGAATGACCACTATTCCATCGTGGGACGTGTATATTTACTCATGGCTATTTTTGAGGATGATGTTTTGTATGAGGAAACACTATGGAGCTTTATGAATGAGAAACATTTGAACTATTCACAAGAGCTGTATCATAAACGTGTGATTTCAGGAGCAAGTCTTATTTATATCAAAGAGACATTGAATCGTATCTGTGCTCATTTCAGTGTTTTGTTTCAATGGCCAACAAATGTATTTAAGCATGCACAGGAACACACAGCAAAAGTCAACCATGAAGGGAGGAGCGCGTGAAAGTGAAGAGACACTGACGTTGCGAAAATTGAGAATAACCCGATGTCCTATCTGTACATCTGCCTTATCAAAAAGATCGTCTGAGAAGGCATATTTTTAATTCACACCATCTAATATATAAAACAAAAGAAGAGATAAAAGCAAGTGAAGAGTTCATCTATGCATGTCTATGCGGGGAAACACTCGATGGAACGGTGGATAGGAAGACAGCTCAACAATTTGCGCGTCAACATACCCATATTTTAAACGAGCGAATGGAGGGAGAAAATGTGAGCAAACTCAACTATATTATTCAACAGCATGTTCCGAGATCCTCTTTGAAGGTGTCATCTACGTTGACAGGACAAGATCGTCAATTATCACCCACCTCACGTCGTGCAACCCCCTTGCGACCCCCTCAACCTATGAATACAGATTTGGATGCAGACGATAGTCTAAAAGCACTCATTCGACCTTCTCCAGCGGATCATCGCGCCTTAGCAACACCTGATCCGTCTCACACTATGCTGCAAGCTGTCGTGAAAAGTATGGTTGACGATCGAGCCAGAGTGGATGCTCCCCCGGATCCCACCCATACGGTCCATCAAATACAAGAAGAAATGAATCGATTGCCGCCCGATGTTTTAGCCATGGCTGCGAATGAGATTGATATGAGTCCTCTATCGTTAGAGAATATTCAACCTACACTAAGTCATGTGACATTTGATAACTACCCAGGTCCTGTCAATGATCACAACAGTTATGTCCAAGCCATGTCGAACACAGTGGGAAATCCAGAGGTACAAGAATCAAGCGAACCTCGCCAACAACACTCGGTGGGGGTAGGAACCCCTCAACATCAACACTCGGTGGGGGTAGGAACCCCTCAACATCAACACTCAGTGGGGGTAGGAACCTCTCAACAACCCATGGACACACACCCCGTGGAGGAAAGAATGTTTTACCCAGTCAATTCACCTGTCATTGACAACTCCCACGAATACATTATTCAACTGAACAATTTGAAAAACAGCGACATTGTTCAACTGTTGAACGATTCTATTCGTCTCCATGAACGTCATTTAAATGCTCGCAAACGCATCTTGCACGTGTTGGAAGAGGTATTTAATCTACACATTCATGAACCCAATCGTACAGATGGCAATGGAGACTATTTGGATGAGACATTGGAAAGCATGCGTGACTTGCTGACTCAAAAGGAAGAGTTTATTGCCCACTTAACCAACCAAAATGCAGACGTCCACGCACGCTACATGAATTTGGTGAATGCCATGTAAACTAAGTTATGTGGGATAGAGGATGATAGACAAGAATGACGTGTCAGTGTGAATCATGTTCAAGTCGACGTCAGGACTTTACCAATGTACTGAAATCCCTAAGTTCTGGGATATGATGCTCGAAAAAGAAAATTAACCGTCATGTCGATCAATTGCCTGAGGAATATGTCAAGGATATGCAAGCACTCATGAGCAGAATGCGAGAGAATCCAGGGAAATTAACACCTTTACAGCACGAGTTTATTCAATCTTACAAAGGAATTCTCCGCAAATTTGTGAAACCACCCCCCTCAAACTCGCAAATACTTGGGTCAAAAACGGAAATTTAACAAGAAACAAATCCCCTTCGCACAAGCCTATGCCATGGCATATCACGATAATCCAGCAGCTTTCAAACAAGCCTTACATGCATCGATCGGCTCCAAACACTAAGTAAACCATACCCACGTCATCAACAATATCATCATGGACACTGTTCAATCCATAGCGAACACACTTTCAACAGCCAACGGAGGAGATTTAAAATGTTCACTCATTGGTTCATTCAAAGAAACCCTATCACAATTCTTTACACTCGTCATATTCATTTTGGTTACCCTCTTATCTGGTCGAAAAATGATGAAAGATATCAAAAAACTTAAAGATAGTAGAAAACCCTTACTCGATATGGAAGTCGTCAACTATGATATATCCAAAACGCCTATACTCAACCCCACCAAACCGCACAATGAAATTCCCATGAAATCGAACGATTTACCGAAGAGTGTGAATAAGTCACGTTCACACAGTAAAATTCCTATGAAATCAAACGATGTACCGAAGATTTAAAGGTTGATTTTCCCATGACATCGTTAAAAATACTACGGATTTGATGTGTTATTTTCCCATGATATCAATCGATTCACTGTGACTTTGAAGAACACACTCTGTTACAAATCCTCGTAAAATCAGGTGATTTATCGAGAATTCTGAGGTACTTTTCCACACCAAATCGACCGATGTTATCGTAAAATGACTCAGCAAATTCCCATGAAATCAAGCGTTATCTCGTGAATTTGACCTACAAAAAGGGACAAGCCCCGTACACCACCAAAAATGAATGATTCATCGTGAATTTCATGGAGCACCAATCAGAGCACTTGTAGGCGTGGGTGTCAACCAATGAGAAGAAATTTTCCCACGCTCAACTCTATATAAACTGAGCCATTTCAGTCATTTTCATTCAGTCATGGGTAAACGTACGAACACGTTGGAAGCTCCTCTCGCGAAGAAGGTGAAAGTCACGTATTCGTCAGATACACCGACATCGAAGCCAGTCTTTGTTGAAGCGACGGAACCCTATTTCCATACGAATGGGAAAGCCGAGAAGAACTACCTTACCAAGGCACAACCACAGTTGGAGCCTCTGCCCATCACACGTCTGGTATTGGGCAAGAAATGGAATAACACTGGATATTATCCCATTCGCGGAGAGAATGCGACGATGGATGCGATGGATTGGCAATCACGACGAGACATCTCAAAACTCGTGTTTGCCACGGGATTTTATGGATGGCGTGCACAAACGTACAATAACACTGGGTACGGTTCCGATCATCTCTCCTCCCTCTTCACCATTTCTCAAGCCGTCTCATACGATCTGGAGATGTTGGAAGATGCGATACAATCCCTCTACAAACAAGTCCAACCCGAATCTGCCTACAACTTCACCTCCTGTCTCGGTTATGTACACAAGAAATCGGCCTACGACAGTGTCTTTATGAAGCTGAAGCAGGACACACCCATCTTCCTGATGAAGGAGAATGGAAAGAACAAGAAGGTTAGTTTGGCCACTATTGGACATCTTCTTTCCAATCTCAAGGCGAATACCTTCCTTCAAGCAAATACCATCTTCCGCGTCACAGGCATATACTGTAATCCACAGACAAAGACTCTGAAACTGTGTTTTACTGTGGATCAAATCCAAGTCCGTATCAAACAGGCGGAGGAAGGTCAGAACACAGCGGTGGAGGAAAAGAAGAAGAAGACAAAGCTGACACTCGATATAAAGAAGGCACACATTCCCTCCAGTGGTTTATTTAATCTGATACACATGGTGCAACCTAAACAGGACATTGATTGGGAGGAACTGAAACACTTTATAGATGATCTCGATCAGTTATCCCAATCGGAGGATAGCACTGCACTTATGAAACAAAAGGAGGATGAGATGACAAACATGCTTTCTCAAAGGTGGAGTGCTCAACCTACGGAGGAGGAGGATTGGAGGAGGATGCGGACGGATTATACCAAGGCGCAAGCACTCGGTGTGTACATTCACATCCGGGAAGAGTCACACGCGCTGCATACCTTTGACGGTGATCAAATACAAGCCGAGAAATGGATCAATCGATTCCTCGAAATGTTCAAGGATATGGTGGAACACAAACAGGAGAGTCAGTGGTATGTGTCATCCTCATGGTACAAAGCAGGACAGTGTGTCAATGAGAAGTGGTCTGTGTTGAACTATATTGAACACTATTTCATTGTGCGTAGTGCCTACGAAATCCATCGTCGCGCCTTTCTTAACATGTTGAAGGAAGCATTTGCACGGTACAATATGAATCCTCTTACCAATGACATGGAAAGGACATTGATGAGTGAAATGGAGACTGCTCTTGAAAACTCGCTCTTTAAGACATGTACACGTGGACGTTTTATTCCACCTCTTCTTTATTCTGGAAATGATTCTATGTTCTGGAAACTATTTTAAGTTATGTTTAATACATGATGTATGGAATATATGTCTGGCTTTTATGATTTGACAAGATGGATTTCCGTTTAGAGAATGACTCATCCATGATTGTCTCGGGTCCTAGTAAATCGGGAAAGTCTACGTTTGTGGTGAATATGATCAAGAACCGTCATACTTTATTTAAAAAGCCCATTCGTAAAGTCTGGTGGTATTATGGGATAGAAAGTCCATTTCATAAAGAGTTACAAGAGGTGATCTTGAAAATGGGTGTGCCTACCCAAGATGATTTTGATCAATTGCAAGAAAATGATTTAATTATTCTCGATGATTTACAACAGGAATCTCAAAACAATGAAACTGTGACGAGATTATTTTTAAGAGGATCTCATCATAAACGGTTTTTCGCAGTACAAATCACACAGTATTTGTATGGTGATAAAGAACAACGTATTCGTAATGGCAATGTCCATTATTTGGTCGCGTTCAATAATCCGAGAAATCAACAACAATTAGCTCAATTCATGGGAAAAATGCTCCCAAAAGGCAATATGAGCGTTGTGCATGATATTTTAACGACATTGGTTCAAAAGCATGGGAATTATGCCTACCTCTTTATTGATTTCACTACAAATTGTCCGTTTGAGTACCGATTTCGCACCAACTTATTTAATCCACCTATGATTGTGTTTAAGTTAAGCAAAAGACCCAATAAAACGAAAATGGACTTTAGTGAATTAGTGGTGGTTCCCAAATCTGACATGAATGAACACACCGGTGGCGGACAGCAAATGGGCGGCGGTGGTGACAGTAGCCAACTGATGTCGACCATGTTGCAACGTCAAGCGGAAGATCAGAGGGTGAGAACCATGATGATGACTCCTCAACAAGCCCATCTTGACCGTATTGCACGAGAGATTGTGCGTCACCATCCTTCCGCCAATGATATCGCTGCATGGAACGCCCGGTTGTATTTGTTCGATAAAGTTCGTCGCCAATTTTTCAATTTGGACAATGATCATGGGAAGCGAATGGAAAATCCTCTGCTCACGCACACCGCAAAACCTTCGCTCACGCACGCCGCAAACCTCCGCTCACTCACGTCGCAGATCCACCCGTCTTCAAGAGATCGAAAGGGAAAGTCGTCAAACCTTCTGTTGTCACCTCTCCCAAGACGAAGCGTTCTCCCTTGAAATCATCCATCAATACTCGTTTAAGTAAAAAAGGAGTTCTTGAATTGGGATCCTATGGCTCACCATTCAGGTAATGGCAACGGCAGCCGCGCCAATTGCCTCCTCATTCTTATCGCGTATCTTTGGACGTTGTTGCGGCCAAGGCAACGCAGACGACAGTGCAGAGACACAGTACACCATCACGGCGAGCTTTAATTGTTGTTCCAACGGGAATACCGCCTATCTTCAACCCCCACGTCAATACCAAGCAGATTGTGTCGATGGAGGACGTGGTGCACAAGATTTATTACAATCCCAAACATCCCGCTGGCTACGGAAGCGTCAATGCACTTGCTGCTGCTTCACATTATTCAAAAACAAAAGTCAAACAATGGTTAATGCGTCAACCGACCTACACCCTTCACAAATCTCGATTGCATCGTATTAAGCCCTTGCACCTGTATCGTGTACGCGGTCCGCAAATTCAATTTCAAGCGGATATTGTCGATTATCAAAAGTATGCACAGCATAATCGTGGCTACAAGTATATTCTCATGGTGATGGACATCTTTACACGCAAAGCCTGGGCATTCCCTCTCAAGACCAAGAGTGCCAAAGAAGTGTCGGGGGTTTTAGAAGCCATTTTCGCAACCATTCCCACCCCGCAACGACTACAAACGGATCAAGGCCGTAAATTTTATAACCGACCGGTGAAAGACGTCTTGGACAAGCACGCTATTGAATTGTTTTCCATCTACAGTCCCTATAAATGTGCTCATGTCGAACGATTGAACCGTACTGTCAAGAATAAATTGAAACGTATCTTTACAGCCACCAATCACAAGAATTGGGTGGATTATATCGCAGATGTCATGTATGCATACAATCACAGCACCCATTCATCCACAGGTTTCACCCCGATGGATGTGAATGCCTCCAATACCGAGGAAGTGAAACGAAACAATGCGAAACGTCTCCGACAAAACTATAAAAAGGTTGCAGTCCCGGGGAAGACTATCCCTGTGGGAGCACGGGTACGTATTTCACGTGATAAAGGAACGTTTGGACGAGGGTATGAAGCGAATTGGTCGACGGAAGAGTTCATTGTCTCCAACATTCTCAAGAACCCTCATGGTACCAAAATGTACAAGATCAAAGACTTGAGTGGAGAAGAGATCAAATGATCCTTTTATGCTCAGGAATTACAAGTGATTCATCGGGAGGAAGAAGTCTATCAAGCGGACAAAGTGCTCAAGACCCGACGTCGGAATGGACGACCAGAATATTTTGTGCACTGGCAAGGTTATCCGGCCTCGATGAACTCATGGGTGACAGACTTAGAACCTCTAGGTAATGTACGCCGCTATTGATTTGTAATCATGCAGGAACTGCATGAGGAACAACATGTGTACTTGTTGAGCAATACTCAACCCCATTTGTATGACAATAAAGCCAATCATTTCTTTACACGACTGGAAAATCCACTTTTTATTCCTAAAGGAGAAACATGGGAAGTAGGCTTGAAAGAGTTTGGGTATGTGAATAATGTGGATACGATTCCCGAAGATTGTTATATTACCGTGGGGAAAATGGTGGATACGAAAGATTTGAAGACCTATTTGCCTTATTATACGATGGAAGGGACCAATGTGGTCCGTCGTCACACCATTTTTGAATCCGATGAGGAAGTGAAAAGAGTCCCCATGATCACAGCGTTGGAATTATATACACGCCGCACCATTTCCAACATGATGACTGTCACGACACATCCATCCTACTTGTATTATGGATGCAATGGCATAGAGGAAGCAGATGTCTATGTGATTGACATTGTCCCATTTTCCCTGTTTCAAATCAAGGAATTCTCCGCCTTTCATTACGTCCTTGTGTTTTCCCCTCATTTGGCGGCCTCACTCTTATTGGACAAATGTGTCTATCATTTATCGTTGAAGGATGTCGTTCGGATCCATACACGACTCTCCATTCATCGAAAGGAATGTGACGTAAAGAAATATCCCGCCCATGACTATTGGTTCAGTGTGATTCCCTTACACCGCTGTCATTTTGCCAAACATGGGATTGAAAGGTTGATGGGAAATGAAATCTCAGTGCTCAATTTATTCAAACAATTAGAATGGTTTGGTGTGGGGAAATTAGTGTTTCATTCGTCCAGCAGTTTGTCCTTTCATATAAAACATGCTTCCAATTATACATTGTCTGCGATGGATTATGGAATCCTCTCCGAATTGCAGAAAATAGCCACTGTTACCATGGCTCCCCCAGTGACCTATAAGGATATACAACCCCTGAGTGATGATACGACACGTGCTATGTGGATGTGGACGGATACCTTTGTGAGTTCTCTCAAACGCAATGCAAAAGCACCTCCTATTCCCAGAGGGCATATAGGCCTGTTTCATAATCTTCGCACCCTTCTTCCTAAACTGAGAGAGTTGATGAAAGCTGTGAGAATGTACCAACACACCTTTTTCCGAATGCAACATTTGGCCTCTAAAAAATGGATTGCTTTACCAACACGCACCACGAAAAATCAATTTATTTTCCCAGTGGAGTTCCTCAATCCACTCACCCCAAAAGAACGTGAAAAGAAGTATCCACATCCCAAGAAAAAACATGTGTCATGGTTCAGAAACCGTATTGATCAATTGTATGACAAGATTGATACACAGTTACACAAAATCGATCCTACCCTCCATATAGCCGATGCTCCTGATTTAGTCACCACCCGTTTCTTGCCTACCTATATCAACACACTGAATGCAAAGTACCGCAACATGATGCGAAACCTACGTCAACACAAGATGGAAGGTGTTTTAGTCTCTAAACGATTTGGAGCCAAGAAGCGATTGTTTGATACTGTCTTATTGAAAAATGTTCGACAATCGATTCAAAAGGAACAAGGTACAAAACGGCCCATCATTCATCATTTAGTTCATTCCCATCCTAAAGATGGGAAAGAAAATGTATTGGCCAGTGGTGCGGATATGCAGCATGAAACGGGGCAACATGCACTTCCCTTCACACCTACGGAAAAGTATCATATCTACAACACGTATAATGTATTTGCCTATCATAGTTTGGTGGATTTGATGGAGTTGTATGGGACTATTCTCCATGATTTTGAAGTGAAACAGGAACGGTTGGCAACGTTAAGAAGGAGGGTGAAAGAATTCAAACCCACTGCAGGAACTGACAATCTTGACGAGATCGTTCGTGAACGAGATAGGGTGAATGCAGAAGTGACTGTGTTGACATCGGATCTTTGTCAATTCATCAAGGAGAACAAACTGTTATTTTATGTGTCTAGACCTGAATCGTTTTATTACAAGAATTTATAGAGTGATAAGACATGGAGATCTATCGTCCCCACAGGTTATTATTCGTTGGAAACCTATTTGAATACCATCTTCCCCACCCCCATGACATGGACCATTACATCCATGTCCTATCATTATGAACTGACCATCGATTGCATGGACGATATGGAAATCAAGATGGACCAACAATCTAAAGCCTATGAGATTTTCAAAGCAGAACAAGTGGCTACCTACGTGTGGGACGAATGGATCTTGGAATTCCCCCTCAGCACGATTCATGTTCCCTCCTTTATCCTTCAGAAACAAACCATGGAATTGGACACTCTCTTTGAAAAGAAGAGTGTCCCCTATGCATTGAGTGGGACCCATGTCTTGCTTCGAAACGGAAAACCGACACAACAGTATAAGACCGAGGATAAGAAGCATCCCAATATTCTCAACATCAAACATGGTGACTCTTTTGAGATTTTTCATACCCTATCTCATCTCCCTAGTCCATTACGATTCAATTTACCCACGAAATATTATACCCTCCAATCCTTTGTGCAAGCTTTCAATCAAGCCATCCCCCTTCCTGATATGGTGTGGGTGACGTATACAACAGTGGGCGTCTTTCACGTGCTTCACTTTAAAATCGCGGAAGGGTGTGGGTTGAAAATCAATCCCCCACAACTCTGGCAACACATGTTGAATCATAGTCATGAATATGGTATGTTCACCTATCATGAACAAACCTGTATACACTCGGAAACGCCGGAACATTGTTCTGCAAGTTACCGTCGGTATCAACAACGTCCAAAACATGTCACCCATGGGATGACATTACACATCTATGGTTTACCGGAGTATACCTTTGATTATGTCAAAGGATGGAAACACACCCTCGACACCCTCTTCCCATGGAAAGGGAAGGAATTGGATCGCTTGTTTCAGAAATCCTATTTCCCTTATGCTTACGAATCGAAAGAGCTGTTGGCCAATACGTGTCTACAATCCTACTTGTTTGGAGATAGACTCTCTGATAAGACATTGTATTCACCCGCTGTCGCGTATCAAGAAGGATCCACCCTGAAAGTCTGCAAAGATAGATTGACTTCCTTTATTGGATGGTTCAGTGAGGATATGCAAAAGCTCATGACGACCATGATGGAACGCTGGCAAGAAAACATGTTTTATCTAGTGGATGGTATGGTGTTGGGAGTGGATGTGGGAAAACAAGATATTCAATCGGTGATGGTGAATACACATCCCACACCTCGCCCTTTTCTTCATCTCTATAGCAAGACCATGAAACCGTTGCACATCTATGACCACATGATTCGGCAAGGTTACATCAACCCCACCCTGGACATTTCTACCTCGTTTCATCGTGTCCGCATTCCCAAAGGGAGTTATACCTTGGAAGGACTCTTTTCCAAACTCCAAGTGAATTTACAGGCTTGGACGGATGTATCCCTCTCTCTCTCGAAAGATCATTATTTGACGGTGAAAACGACGGAACATGCCTTTATTGATTTTGGAGAAGCGTTGAGTTATCGTATAGGTCTACCCCAATCCTATTATGGACCCAATACACAGATGACAACACTCTCTCCCCTCAGCATGACTCCCAATTCCTTCAACATTATCGTCTATTGTAATATTGTGGCGGAAAGTATTGTGGGAGGACAACGTGAACAAATCTTGAAAATTCACCCCATTGAAGAGAAACAACGTTTGGGGGAAATGGTGTCGTATGAAGTGTCCAATATTGATTATTACCCCATTTTTACATCAGCTATTGATGAGATTGAAATTCAGTTGCGTGGTGATGATGGTGAATTTATTCCGATTCATGAAGGACGATCCTATTTCAAACTCCATCTCCGCCGTAAGGAGACTAGGTAATTATGGACAGAGTGACACTCAACCATGCATGAGGAAACGATTCACTTGTTGAGTAATGCTCAGCCCAATTTGTTTCCTGAAAATAGAGCCAATCATTTCAAAAATCGCTTGGTTCCTTCCATCCCCATAGTCCATGGGGATCAATGGGAAGCCGGTATCTCCGTCGTCAATTTCATCAATACCCTTCAGACAATACCCGTGGATGTCAGCTTTAGTGTGGGGACATTGAAGGATCATCCTGAGACGATTTCGACCGTCTTTACATCTTCTATCCTTCCTGTCAAAACGGATTCACCGCGAGGAGAGCAAGGCAAACAAGGCAAACAGGGTGAACAAGGCAAACAAGATAAACAAGACAAGCAAGACAAGCAAGACAAACAAGGCAAACAGGGAGGCATGTTTACGCGCTTCATCATTCCACGCGGTATTTATTCGGAGAAGACGTTGATGCAGTGTTTGAATCAGAATCGACAGCATGGTAACAATTTCCACTTTTCTATCACTACATTGGCACCTCATGTCCATGTTGTCTCAGTGGTCGTACCCACACACTACAGTATGAAACTCCATCCTTTGCTCAAAGACATTCTTGGGTTTAAAACAGACTTACTCACTTCATCACAGCAAGCGACTGCCCCTTTGAATTTGAATGCCTTCACCTACAATATTCTCCTGTATTGTAATATTGTAGGCTATCATTATGTAGGAGGTATGTAAACAAACTGTATGTGTGTGATTCCCTACACGGGGAAAGATTATGGAGATAGTATTCATCATGAATTCCAGAATGTCAACTATCTCCCTGTGAAAAGTCAACATGTGCAAGATATTGAAATCAAACTCATGTCGGATGATGGTCATCCCATCCCTATGACAGACGGACGGTCCTATGTAAAAATGCATCTTCGACGTCGCGCAATTAAGTAATTGTCTTTTCCCAAGCACATCAAGACACGATGACGAATCTCTTTTTAATCCGTCACCGAACAAATTCCTCTGGACGATTGTTTGGAAGAGGTTCATTTATGCAACGCGGTGGATGGAATAAAGTGATTGGACAGAAAACACGCATGATTAGACCCCGTGTCACTGGTGTCAAGAAACCATCCATCCGTCTGCCCAAATCACTCAAAAAGAGTGTTCCCAGAAAAACATTTCGAAAACCCTCTCGAAAAACACCTCGACAACCCTCTCGAAAAGCATCGCGAAAAACATCGCGAAAACCATCGCAAAAAGGACTTGTACATACGGTACAGAAAATGTTGGGAAAACCGTCACGTACGACAGAGTTTCTCAATTCTGCGAAACAAGCTGTCACGGATGCTGTCAGCTCTACCGCACAAGAAGGAGTTGATCGTCTCAAAATGGGTGTGAAAGCGCTCGCCAAACGCACCTTACAGACTGCTCCCGAACGTGTTGTAGAAGCTATTCAAAATAAAGTGAGTCGGAAACGCGTCTTCACGGATGAAGAAGGAGATCGGGTGGAAGCACCTGCTCCTAAACGTCGCCGTGGTCATGTGGCCATTGCCCATCATACGAAATGGGGGAAAGGAAGTTTGATGGGGCGTTATCGCGGAGGTGCTAAACAACGCATGCTCTTTTAAGAACTAAGCAATCTTAGGACATCCGTATCATCAAGCATGGCGGAAACCCCTGCATTATTGGATGCGCGTTACGATGTATTCCAGAGTGATAAAGTCGATGTCTCGAGTACTTCTCAGCATGCGAGCGTTCTGACGCCAGTCAATGGATTGGAAAATCCCGGCACCATTCAATTCACGGTCCCTCGACTAGCCATTCATTGGATGGATGTATGCAATGCCTATTTTCGCGTGGAAGTACAACTCATGAAACATGATTCGGCTAAAGGAGCAGACGTGCCATGTGAGTCGTCAGACAAGGCGATTATTATCAACAATACGGCCCACTCCCTCTTTTCCAACATTACTATCCGCTTGAATGAACGCACCATTGAAGGAGGCAATGACTTGTATTATTTGAGAGCTTACCTTAGCAATCTTTTACAATATACCAATGATGTGAAGAATACACACATGGTCACACAAGGATTTACTGTTCCTCAAGTGATGTATGACACGGAGTATGATGCAGGGACGAAGACAATAAAGACTAAGGCGGTAGAGTTTACAGATAAAGAGAATGCACTCAATCAAGCCATTCTCAAACAATGGTCAGACCACAAATTTAAACGTACCTTTGACTTTCCCCTGAAATGTAGTTTGTTCCAACAAGTGATTGCTCTGCCCCCAGGCATGCAACTGGATCTCATTTTCACCTTGAATAAACCGGAATATGCCATTTATGATATGGCACATGCTGCAGGGACGACCTCTACAAAGTACAGGTTCAAAATCACCTCTTTCCAATTGTATATGCCCATGCTCACACCGAATGCAGAACTGCAATTGAAAACTGCGAATCGACGCAAGACAGAAGCCATTTATTATCGCTACAATGGCATGACCGTCCAACGACAAACGATTGAACGTGGAATACAAAAGAAGACGTTTTCCAATGTGGCCGCTCTATTGAGTCCTAAACTCATCTTTTTCGCTGTTGTTCCCAGTAACTCTTGGTTTGATCCAGGAAGTCGTAAACTCTATTTTGAAAGGCATGGACTCTCTCAAGTCACCATGACCACCAATGGAGCCATCATGACAGGAGGCACCATCAATTGCAAAGATGACGTGATTGCCTACAGTCAATTCAATCGTGCGATTCAAGTCTATAACACGAATGAATCATGTGGTATTGATTTGGAGAGTTTTACCTAATACTGTTACTTTATTGCCTTTGACTGTACCTTGGATAAACAAATCGATAGTGTTCAACCCACCAATACACGTCAATATGGACTGGAATTGCAATTTGAGAATACGACCTCGCAAAATATGGATTTATTAATGTTTGTCATTCATGACGAACAATTCTCCGTCACACCGGAGAATGCTGTCATCTCCAGTGCGTATATCCCACCCGCTATTTAAGTGTTGGCGTGCATTGACCTCATCATAAGATATGGTGAAGGAGCCCGAGTATCACGTTCCTCCTATCGCTTGGACATCTCTTTATCAACATCGTCTCATTAAAGCTCAGTGTTGGCTGAATGGGAGACTGGTTAAGCAACACGGAAATCGAAGGAATCATGCAGGGTATGAATCAATTACAAGAGAAACATTTACTCAATGCCTGCATGTGCGAAGATGATTTTCTCTGTGCTATTCAGTGTAGTTGTCAAACGTTTGCTCATCGCCTCCTCCAATCTTCTTACGTTCCCTTCCAAGGTGTGTTTCCTGCTGATCTACTTCCTGCTCATTCCCCGGAATCAAAGACACTTATTGTCAATAGTGATCGCTCTCATCAACCTGGCAAGCATTGGTTGGCCTTTTATCAAAATGCGGATCAACGCGTGTGCGAATTCTTTGACTCTTATGGACTCACTCCATCTCACTATCCACATGTTACCGAATGGTTATCGACAACACCTTATACAAGAACCTAAAGCCTATTGTGGTGCTTACTGTATTTACTTTTTAAACCAACGCCCTTTTAACACGTCTATGGATAAAACACTGACCTTCTTTCGAACATTGGATGCTTACGAGAAAGATCAAGAACTCATTCAAACCTACTTGTCCTTCAATGATAAAATTGTCTATTCCTATTTGTATTCTACATTATCCCATGTTTTGAAGTCAATAAAGAAATGAATCATGTCAATGATTGTATTTTTATTTCAGACAGAGGATAATACTACAAGGTTTTGTACAAGGTTCAGTCACTCGTGATAGTACACTATACACTATTCACAGAGTTTTTCCGTACATCATGCACGATAGACAGTGATAGTAAGAGTACATCTTGGCACTCAAACATACAAACTCCTTCACCCTATCCCCCACACACTCATCCTTGAAACATCCCAAACGATTCGCATTCTCGGTACGTCTCTCTGGATGACTCACGGGATAATTTGAGGTATCGAGAACACCTTTCGCCTCCGTATCAATAAAATTGGGGATGTTTTCAAACGAATGCAGCACTTCTTCGCGTGTATACCGGCTGCGGACTTTGAGGAAGAAGGAGTCTGTGTCCCCACCAATGAGTTCCACTGAGGTGCACGTCTTGTTGGCTTTCCACTGGTCAAACAGCTTGTACATAATAATCTTGCTGTTGTCCAGGATGCATTGCCCGATATAAATGGGCTTGTTCAAGTCTACCTTGGTCCTCCGCACATTCACCACCACGGCTTTGTCGCTGATGTTGAAGAAGGATTGGCAATAGGGATGACGTGTCCATTTGCTAAATACAGTCGGTGATCGTACAAAATAGTGCTTCCCATATTTCCGCACATTCTCCATCGTCTTGCCGTACAGTGCGTTCACCATCAACTTGTGGAGATTGCGGCGCATTTTCGCGGTTGCCTTGGCGCATTCTTGCGTATGGTATTGAACATAGGGGCGAATATACGGTTCTTGGTTGAAGGAGATCCCGTAATGAACCTTGGTGATATGTAAGCCCTTCTCCACATAATACTTGAGAGCAGCGATATGTACCACATACTCTTTGCGATTTTCGTGCGTCATCATTAACTTGTTGGCTGAGTGAAAGGGTCGGTTCCCGTTCAACTCTTGCCATAGTTCTTGCATATAGGGAGACATGTCCTCCCATTTCGCTGTCCCGCGGTAAGGAGCCAATGGTAAATCTTCCGTGGCATCTTGGACGTGTGGGGGATACTCAAAATCGACGCACAGTACATGACCTGTGGTGCCATTGACATTGTATCGTCTCACCCATTCGTCGTTGGTGTCCACCAAGACCTCCGGTCGTACCCAAGCAAAACAATCCTTCGGCAAAGGTCCCATCATGGCCGCACCGTATAAATTGTTCACATCTATATAAAACAGGTGAGTGTCTTCTTCTGCTTGCGCGCGGTGCTGATTCACAAATGTCATCCCTCCACGAATCCCTGCTTCAAAGACGCGGTACATATCCGCGTCATGCAATTTCTCCAACTTGACCTGTGTATTTTTAAAGAAAAATGAATAGGTCAAGCCAGGTGTGCCGAAATAGTGGATGGGGTCCAATGCAGACACGTCGCGTATTTCACTTCGAAAGTGTTCGAAGATGTCTGCGAGCAAGGCTACATCCACTGTCAAATAATAGTGGATATAATCTTCAAACGTGCTACACCCCGTCTCTGTCCACGCCTTTTGTGCCACAGCATACTCATCCTCTTCCAACTCCTTCTCACTCAAATCATTATAAAATGCTTCCTTCGGAGGCAATTGAGTCTCGTGGATACGATCCCAGCAGTCAAAATATGTATAGGGAAAATATCCTTTCCGAATAGATGTGTGATCGCAATTCGGATAGACGTTGCTCAATATGCGATTTGAGTGAGGAAAGTCATTGATGGTCGTTGACAAATTGTTTAGATAGTCTTTCAAAAACTGACATGAATCGATGAATCGGATTTTATATAGGGTATTGGATGGCATGGGAATAAAGATGGTCACTCCCAACGTCTTGTCTCCTGACACATAAATGGGGTCGATCTTATACTTGTGATCCAGCTTTGTAAACCCTTGTACAATCACCTGGTGACTGTCATATCCCTTCCAATTGTGAAACAAGATGTTTAATGTGTTCCGGGATTGACGTCGTCGCAGGTTACATGCATTGCACAGGGTTTGCAGATATTTGCCCGTGATATGATCGTGGTCTCGCACCTTTGTCGTAGGCCCACCTTGCTTTTCACCTTACTTCTGGAGTTTTACATCACATCCGCACATGTTACATTGAGCTGTCTGTTCATAGTCCCGCATATCATCCTCCGTCAGCGTCATGTTACGGTTTGTCGCTTTTATGTGATCAAACATAGACCAGATCACCTGTCTGATGTGTGTAATAAAGGCAGGAATGCACTCATCCCCCTTATGGATCACCACCGATTCTTTCTTGTCCAGCGCCGGATGCCACACCACATAGGATCCCACATACGCTGCCGTATGCTTCTTGGACACGGAATCAATCATGCTCTCAATGTCCGCATACATCACAGCGAAGGGTTGAGTGGTTTTCGCGTGGTCGATAAATTCGTGCGGTTTCGTATCTTCCGGGGTCGATTCCATCTGAAAAAATCCTCCATCACATTTGGCTTGATGTTCCAGACGTTCTATGTGCGCCATATCCTTTGTCTTTCCATACTTTATCCCCTTCTCGTAGAAATTGAATCGTAAGCTACATAACTCGCATGTTTCAAATCGTTTCACTTGCGTTTGGTTCATGTTCCGATACCACATGCGAGCACATTTCTGAAAATCCGTCACGGGAAGAAAATGTCCAGACTGATCCTCCATATCGTACCGCGTCACCATCACCAGATGAACGATGCGTGTGTTCTCCTTCACAGCTTGACGGACCGGGTATAATTGGCCCACAAATCCTTTACTGTCATGCACGTGGATACGAAGAATGATATTGTTCTTCTTTTCGAACTCCTGAATATCCCGTGTATTCATCAACCCCTCTGACGTCATCATGGAAAAGTCTAGATGATAATATTGGTTCAATTTCAACTTGCGCACTGCAGGAAGACGATTCTGATAAGTGAAATAGGATTTCTTGGTGCGGGAATTAACACGTTCACGACGTCGAGGAATGCGATTGTCTTGGTAGGCCAGTGCATAGAGGACACTGTCTTGAAAACAATGTGATGTATACGTGTTGCACTCAAACACACATATGCCTTTGCAGAGCTTGATATATCGGTGGATAGGAATCGGTGCGCCCATGCGAAAATTAGGGAAGGAACTTGTTTGAACTAGTAACTCCAACACTTCCTTCACCGCAAATCCTGATCCATCTTCTCGATAGTCTTCAATAAATTCTTCAAACTCTGACACCATGTCACAGAACCATGTATCAAAGTTACGTGCTTGGACGCCTTCGTGAATGTATGAGGGTGTGGTGATGTCTCTCACTTCCTCTTCGCCCGTCGACATATCCATCTTGGCAAACCTGAGTCTCATACTCACAAACACTTTCACATCCTCGTGGGGATGTTGTTGCACAATGACACGATATAAGTCCGCATACATTGAATTCAAATATACCTTCCATTCATTCGTGGCTTGATGAGGGGTAAATCGATAATTATATCCGCGACCATCCATGATCCGTTCTTCTTCCACAGGTGCACCGCCCTCTTGCATGAACTCAAACAGATAGGGACACAAATGTTTATCCCATCCTTCCGCTTCAGCATTCACCACTGTATCGCAGTAGCGACACCGTCCCACACACGCATGCTTATGGTACGCCTCCACGTCGAAACTTCCGTCGCAATCCAAACACAGCAAGTCATTGTCATCGCCATAATTAAACGCGCGACAATCGTGTTCGTCTCCATACCATTAACAACATGTCCAACAATAGTTGCGACCCGTCTCCGCTGCTCCATGGGCAATACAGTCTTGAAAGCGAGAGAAGGACTGACGGCAGAATTCACACGCGTACTGCATGGTTAGAATGAGAATGAATTTCTCTGGCAGCGCCTTCCTTATATACCGTGCGGTGACTCATCACACGTGCTCGGCGCCGCGTGCTCCGATTGGTGCTCCGTGCTCTTACCCCAAGTGCGCCAATGCGTGCTCCGTGCTCTGATGCGTGGGCGTGTGCTCCGATGAAAGAGCAGGTCATGACCTTTTGTGAAAATTGGGGCAACAGGGGCTAGATCTGGCTACTACTGCTTCGATGCAAGACATTCTTATGCAAGTGTCTACGATCAACGTGGCAACTATGGACCATTAGTCTTTCATAAATTTGAGCATCGATATCTAACTCTATCATTGTTTGTTTACAGAATTATTAAAGAATTCCATTGTTACAAGTCTGCGACTTCATTATCTAGCCCCTAATGGCTTATACATACCTATACTGATACATTTAAACAAAGTAGTCGCCAAGAAACTTTTATTAATGAGCAACATAACGCGAGCGCTTTCGATGTTTCTTATCATGCGTAGAACGGCCGAGATGATGAAATAAAATGACAATGATTATGTGTACAAAATGAGACGTATTCACAAGACAAAATGAAGATTTCTGCAAGACATCAAGAATTAGCTTGGGAGAAACCACCAAGGTAACAATTGACTATAAATAAACTCTTTGGATACACAATGTAGGGGCACGCTTCAGGAAAGCGTGCTGACTTTCCTGAAATCATTCGGTCGAAATGGAAGGACGTTTTTTTGAGATTTTATTTTACTGGAGATTCTCGCTGTGGTGTTATTATAAAGCGCATTTATTCTTATGTCAAGCAAGCGTTTCCTGCTGCCAAGTCTGTATTTATGTTTGATAATAAGCGTATCCTTATATACGCTCGTTAGAAGACCCCACACAATTTATAAACCGGTTTCATGTCATATATATAATATTCAATGTGACTGTGGAGCCAGTTACGTAGGCCGAACAGAAAGGAATTTGGCGAAGCGCATCAAGGAGCATCTGCCACGTTGGATTCGCAGCCAAACCCCTGGATCGTGTACGTACATCCTCAGTGTGTAAACCTGCGGTTGATTGTTATGACTTTGTGATTTATTTTTCCACTTTGTGCTCATCTAACATATCTTTGTCTGTGCGAATTCTTCATGCATTGTTTATTTTGAAGCGTGCCCCTACATTGTGTATCCAAAAGGAGTTTATACAGATTGTTTCATAAAAAATGGATCACCCTTAAACATCGCCTTAACTTCAACTTTGTCTAACTCCGCCAAACTTGAACGAATTTCTCTGAAATTTGGAAGATATGTCAGTTGTGCTTACTAATATCATTGTTGGAAATTTCAAGCATGAATATTGAGTTGTTTTCCTGTTATAGATAAAAAAGTAGTAGATAATTTGATCTTCATTTAGCAATGTTACACAAAATCATACCTCACTCTTATAAAATTACATTTGTTTCCTTTGTTATGTAATATGCTGTTCTACAAGCCAAAATCTATCAAGCAAAACAAAAATAAAGAAAATCGGTCAATCAGAGCCAGTATAGCACCATTATTCATCAGCAATAATGTAACTGCTACATGTGATTAACTGGACTTCATGTTCCATAGCTTCCTGACTTCGTTGCGGTGGTGTTGGCAGCACTCCTGATTGCTTTCAGCTAGAAATCTATCTCTTACCGGTTGAGAACAATACAAAGCACAAATGAACAATAACGAGATCGCATTCACAAAAGGCAAAGTGTCAGCCTTGCTAGAACTACTTCACATACAGAAAGGAACCATGAATTCTGAACGCTATGTGAATGTTTTACGAATGAACATTGGCCAAATGACAGATCAACTTGGTAATCCATCGACTTGGTTATTTATGGATGATAATGCTACGTGTCACAGGAGTAGTAGAGTCAACTCATGCAAGTCTCAATTAGGGCTTAGGACATTATCTTGGCCAGCTCGTTCTCCTGATCTGAATCCCATAGAAAATGTATGGAGTATTCTAAAACGTAACGTTCGTCGTTCACTGCTACCTACAGATGGCGTATCACAACTTACGTCACTGTTAAAAAGAGAGTGGAGAAAGTTGATCAGTCAAAAATCAACGATATCATCGAATCAATGCCTAGACGAATTGGTAATGTCATTGACAATAAGGGTAGGGCCACAAAATATTAGCTTCTTAAGAACCGTTACTGTATCATAGCTTATCAGATTATATAAGGACATTTAAATATATTAGGGACATGAAAAATGCTTTCTGTATCATACTTATGTTTTATTTAGTCAAATTTTAGGATGATCCACTTTTTATGAAACGGACTGTATATAGTCTATTAATACCCTGGTGGTTCCGCTCAAGCTAATTCTTGATGTCTTGCAGAAATCTTCATTTTGTCTTGTGAATACGTCTCATTTTGTACACATAATCATTGTCATTTTATTCGGCCGTTTTACGCATGATTAGAAGCATCGAACGCGCTCGCGTTATGTTGCTCATCAATAAAAGTTTCTTGGCGACTACTTCTATTTTTTAATGTATCAGAAAGCAGAATAGCTATTCAGGTTTTAGAAGAATATTCAATTTATGGAGAACACGTGATTTTATTTTTAGATTACGTGACTTACTCGTCTGATGGTGGTTAACAGTGATGGAACCGGGTCAACGGGTCACCTGGTCAATTGGGTCACTATTTTGCATCGGGTTACGGGGTCAGTGTTGAAAATGGTGACCCGGTTTTTTTATTTCCGCTGTTTCTATTAACTTCTATAGCACTTGTATTTATTTATTTCACTGTGCTTGTTACAGGATGACAGCGTTTCATGATCAATCCGAGAGATGAAAGCCAATCACATGGTTGGAGAATGTGTGTGAACTTTCAACCACAAATCGATTAGGAGTGACGTATCTTTCGATTTACTCCAGCGTAATCTGTAAGCGTAACGCGTAATCTTTCGATTTACTCCAGCGTAATCTGTATTATTCCTTGACCAAGCAGTTGGCTACGAAACATTTTGGTCATATCATTAGGCCTATTAGTTAGTTAGTCTAGGTGGAGAGCATTTAGTATGGCCATGGTAATAACTGCAGGTGCCAACTATGATATACTAGGGTATTATTGCTGCTACATTGTAAGGTGGAAGCAGTATACATGAGGAAATATTGATAAATGATACGGAGGATTTTTAATCAAATTAGGAGACCACACATTGTTAATAGAAGATTCAACACACCAAGAGCTCCATTATTAACCATAAAGCACAACCATAGGGCAATGGGGCCAGTACAATGCACGCAGTTTTTTTAGCTTCTGCAAATCCGCTTGGGGCAAATTGTAGTTCCTGACATGTAGCTATTACTCATTGCTATCAAGATTATTATAAGCTCGAGCAAATTAAATACAGCGAACCATGTATACTACCTTCTTCTCCCCCCCCAGATTCAACATGCAACTCAAATAAACAGAAATAAAGATTTCGGGTCACCGGATCACGCAACAGTGATTAACGTGCTGTTGGTGAATGCTGCATGGAATATCTTGCATGTCAGTCAGGTCTTACTTCTAATTGTTATTTAAATGTTTTGAAGTTATTAGCCAAATTATTTCAAATTTTATGACAATTTTGGACATTCTAATTTCGCCTAGACATTTGATTGTGATTTTACCAGATGGCCTATCTGACTTACGTTCGTGAGCTTCCATTCATTAATGTATCATTAGCATCATTAGTACTTATTAAAACCATCTAAAATTATGCATGGATCATTTTCAATCATTCATCTTTGAATGATATTTGATTTCATGAGTCTAACTCGTCAGACAGTATTTCAGAAACTGAAATAGTTGACAAACCGTGATATGTCAGTTCCCTTAGCTGCTAGTTCTTCGGAAATAATCAAACATATGAAACAGTTCCTCCTCTCCGAGATCCATATAATTTGTCCATAGAGATTTAAGAATTGAAAAAGATGAGACAATCATGAGCTACGATGTAGTTAACTTGTTTGGCTCTGTTCCAGTGGATGAAGCGGCCAAGATGGCGATCAGACGAATGGAGGAGGATCCCACGTTGGGAGAAAAGACATCCATGAGTGTTCCATCCTTGAGAAGACTACTTGAGCTCCGTGTTCAATCCACGCATTTCTAGTGTGATGGAGAAATCTACCGGACGACGACCTGTCCAATAGGATCGCCATTGTCACCATCCCTGGCTTCGATCTTCATGGAGGAATTCGAATCAAGGGTTTTAAATGGAAGTGACATTGAAGTACGAATGTGGAAGCGTTATGTGGATGATACACTAGCCGTTGTGAAGAAAGGGACCAAAGAAGAGGTTCTGAATCGCTTGAACCAAGGCCATCCAAGTATTGTCTTCACTTGCGAGAAGGAGCTCGACGGGAGGATTCCTTTCCTTGACATAAGTGCAGCGAGAAGGAAGACAGATAAGAACCCAAGTTTATCGGAAGCCGACTGTTACTGACCGATACCTGGATTTCGGATCCTCACATTCCAATCAAGTAAAGTTGGGAGTGGTACGAGTACTCGTATCGTTCCTCAGGAAACGTGCGGAGAGGGTGTGTATTCGAGAATCTGAAGGCTAAAAGGAGAACTTGTGCGATACCTTTTTCAAGAACGGATATCCTGAAAGACAGGTCAAGAGGCGACTGCATTCGGTCACAAGCCAACGGGAAGAGACAGAGGACAATAAACCAATCTTGAGAATACCATATGTTCGAGGAATCCAAGAGAAAATTGAAGCTGTGGGTAGAAGACTGGATCTCAAAGAGCGGTACTCCAAAGGAAGAAGCTTAGGAGATATAATCAGCAGGAAGAAATTTGATCACAGATTGATCACAGCACTGACATGGCATTATGTGAGATAAAAGCTTACATTGAAGGGATTGCTCTTACAATGAAGATATCGGATTAAATAACAGCGTGGAACATCAGAACATTCATCAGCTGTTATCCATAAACTTGCAATGAGGTAAAATAACAAGTGCCATGCTAGATTTTCACTTGAGATTTCATTTAGTTTGCATAAACTGTACAAAAAGTATTGCATTGATTAGTTAAAGACATCAGCGATATATCTCTCTGAAATCAACTTTTCATTGTTTAAAATCACACCTAATCAAATTAGCAAGGGCTAACATTAGGCGAAACAGAATTAATAATGAATTAAATCACAAATCGCACTATTCAGTAAGCAAAACCATGTGAAAAAAGAGAATAACACATAAATGTAAATGCTGGTAATATTCAAATGGTAGGCAATGAAAAAAAGGCCTGTGTAAATATAAGTAGAGTAGGAAAAAAATTGATAACTTACACGAGAAATCCTGCCAGCCTGCCACACTTTGTGCTGGGCAGTGCAGTAATTGCGGCATTTGCTTATATTGACAAAACTTAATCTGCACATCTGGTCGCTCAGATGCTTGCATATGTCAATTGCGTCAGAATAAAAGACATTTTTAAATCAACCCAACTATCTTTGAACTACTCCATCTATTAGCTATCAAATCCGACATTGTTTGAAATCTGCCTTACTTTCTTTGAAATTTGCCTTGAAATGGTGTAGTCATGTGTGCGGGGACAAAGAAAGCACAAATTGCAGAAGCATATCTCTAGTTTTTAGAAGATGAAAACGTCGCAAAAATCAAAAACTGAAATAATTATTTAGTCTCTACCGGTTTCAATTGGCAACAAGATGACAGAGATTGACCAATCTTCATCAGGAGAAATATAAAAAGAGGACATTTAGTCCCTACAATTGTAAACGACAAACAGTTTTAAAAAATTCCATTATATGCATGCATAGACTACCTAGATATTCCGAGATATTCTATATCATAAAAATAGAAATCACAAAAGTCATAAGGAAGTAGGAGATTTAGGTTCATAGATCGCTGACCTCTGTAGCACATGCTGCATATTAAGGCCATAAGGCCAGTCAGTCATTAGTTGGCTAATGAATTTCAGTTCCTCCACCTTTCGTTGTTGATCATTTCCTTTTATTTCTTTCAGTATTGTCACCCTTAAATCTTCTTCCAGGTGTTGATGTTTTATACAATGATGAGAAACCACCCTTTCTTCATCTCCATGGCGGACGTCAAATCGATGTTCTGTCATTCTTTCTCTCAAACTTCTTTGGGTTTCTCCTACATATAAAAAATTACAATTACGAAAACTTAGACCATAAATGATGTTTGATGATGTGCATGTTGTTTTGGCAGCTTTGATGTTATAAGAAAGTCCAGTGATAGGCGATAACACTTCAGTTTCAGTTGAGAGCATGGCGCAGGTTTTGCAGCGCGAATTATTGCAGGATGAGACGATGCCAATGTTGTTAAATGACGCATTATCTGTTTTATCATATAAACGAGAAATATGTTATATTATATAATATATTATATATTAGAGAAAGAATGACAGAACATCGATTTGACGTCCGCCATGGAGATGAAGAAAGGGTGGTTTCTCATCATTGTATAAAACATCAACACCTGGAAGAAGATTTAAGGGTGACAATACTGAAAGAAATAAAAGGAAATGATCAACAACGAAAGGTGGAGGAACTGAAATTCATTAGCCAACTAATGACTGACTGGCCTTATGGCCTTAATATGCAGCATGTGCTACAGAGGTCAGCGATCTATGAACCTAAATCTCCTACTTCCCTATGACTTTTGTGATTTCTATTTTTATGATATAGAATATCTTGGAATATCTAGGTAGTCTATGCATGCATATAATGGAATTTTTTAAAACTGTTTGTCGTTTACAATTGTAGGGACTAAATGTCCTCTTTTTATATTTCTCCTGATGAAGATTGGTCAATCTCTGTCATCTTGTTGCCAATTGAAACCGGTAGAGACTAAATAATTATTTCAGTTTTTGATTTTTGCGACGTTTTCATCCTCTAAAAACTTGAAAACGCATCGTTCATCCGATCGGTCGCCTCTGGAGTCGTTCGTGAGAAAACAATTATCTCATTTCACTAAAAAGAAGCATATCTCTGTGCATTTCTCGACTTCGATTATTTCTAGCAGTAGATATTTGTGTGGTCATTGTCAAATATGCCAATTGCTAGCTGTGCTACTTTTGCAGGCCTCCCAGGCCAAAATACAAAGAATTTTTAGATTTTCAAAACTCTGCAAGAGTGCGACCAAACAAAATGAAAGGCTTCAATTTCTTGTTAAGTATCAGTAACAAAGTTATAGCGACAAATGTAGGCCCACTATCATGCATGAAAACCTGAAACAAAAGTATGCTGCCTGACAGAAAAAGTTAACACTTATTGCTACTAATCACTATTACAGCTGTTAAATTTCTAAGTCGATCTGGCTCCCGGGCAAATTTCTATGTGCCCTCTCTAGCATAGCCATATGAAGATATCGTTCATCCTCGTAAATAGGATCAACGCTTGGATGAGTTAAAGCATCACATAATTGCAAAAATTGCTGTCTTTCTGACAGAGGTCGTAACTGCATGATGAAGCACGAAGATGAATTCTTGAAATGTGTGGCTATTAGCATAATTCGCTGTGGACGCAACGCAAATTTGTAGAGAATTGGATGCATCGCATGTACATGTAGGCTAGTTGCTGGGAATTGGTGGGTACGTTGGTGTGAAGAAGAAAAAGTTGCAAAACAAGAAGGATCTTAAAGACAAAAGAAAAGAAGTAGAGTCACATACCGAAAGCTCATGATTGCAGCAATAAAATATCGGTTTCAGAGCGCTTCGCATCTAGCAATAGGCTGGAAATCTTCTGCTGGTATCAACTGTTGCGTTAGAGCTGCATATCGACGAATTGCATTTGACAGAGGAGATATTTAAGTCCTACAGACATGCTGTACGCATATCTCTCAATAACTTTTTGAACTGCATTGAATTTATACGATAGCTTTCCCGTATGAGTGAACATGTTACAGGTCTCGAACACATGGTGTGAGTGACATCGCGTGACGTGTGCGAGTAATCACTGTTTCCACGAATCCCCGACGCGAAGTCACTTAATTTCCACGACGGAAGAGGATGTACTTATAGACTGTCTCGTGAGAGATATACAGTCTGCTGCATTTCAAAACATGGTCGATTCAGCGATGGTTTTAGCGTTGATTTCGGCCGGTTTTTGGCACGAGGGACGAGTCAAGGCTGCTATTGTCATCGAGGCACCTTGGATAGCTAATGTTATCTATCGGAGAATGCAACTCCTTTTGTTGTTCCAACAGTATAGGGCACCATCTCATCATCCAAGATGACAATGTGCAGCTGCAGAGAGAACACCAGCCAGGTGCCAATAGCTTAGCAGTTGAGTAGGCCTAACCCCATGGCCTTCACACTCTACTGATCTTTCAACGAGCTTGCGAAGGATGAGCCTGGTAAAAGGATGAAAAACTCGTATCCACTTTCTCCTACAAATTTCGAACAACTCTCCGAAAGATGGGTTGAAGAGCAGTGAGAACGCATTGATCAAGGGAGATCGGATGAACTCCATGAACAATAGAATTTGAGCCTGCATTAATGTTAGGGGCTGTGCAGGTTGCTAGGTACGTGTGAAATAAATTTTTATCATTTTAAGTTATAGTTTTGATGCTACTTCATTAATGAAAATAATGGTCCCTATGATTCTAAGTGTTAAGATTTTTTTTGTCACGCAGCATAACATGGTGAAAGGCAAGTAGTTTAGCAAATACGCTATCAATTACAATACTGCTAGAATATTGTCCCACATCGAAATTCCAAATTAACATACATGAAAATCTACTTGATACGTCACACCATCCCGGTGACGGATGTGTGCAAGTATACTGACTGCTCTATGGTCAGGGTGACCACTTGGTACGAAATTCGGGCCCTGGTTTGAAAAGTACGAAATTGGACCTATGCAGTTGAATGTTCTGCCACAACTACTTAAATGCATGCTTACTACTAAATTCAAAATTCTAGCTGGGAAAAACATTTTTAGTTGTATATTGATCCAAAAATGACTTCGAAATAATACAGTGAAATTGTTGCGTTTTGTTACGATGAGTTGCAGCTGCTACTGGAGCTGATTTCGAAGCTACTGATACGACTTGGTCACATAACTATGTTGTCAGCGGAAAGCTTCTTTACCAAGTTGTTTGAAAACGAAAACACTCCTCGCAAATTTGTCAGCAAATCAAATGAGTTGGTTTACTGAATAAACATTCCTACTGTGTAAACTGATTTATGTAAGGCTAACGAAACAGATATTCAGCGCATCCAGAACAACTGGGAGTGATTGAATGAATTCAGTCTCTACAGTGTGCTGATTTGATTCACGCTGTTCCTTGCATCGTTGATGGTGAGGAAGTGTCACATGTTGCTCAAACATTTCAAAACTTTCAACAAAAGATATCGAAAAGTCTGAAATGTCTTGATACGGAAGTTAATTTACCCTCAACTGATCTCGGCGATGAGTACGCTCGCTTGATTATGTCTCATGGTAAGTTTGTTGCCTGCCTGTCAATTCTATATGAGAAAAGACTTCTGTTGAAATACCCACTCTTGACTAAATTACATAATTGAAACTGTGATGGTATTGTGTCCCCACAACATGTTTGTCGAATCGGAGTTCATCAAAATGAAATTTTTCGAGTGTATTTATCAATCCAATACCACTTTGGAAATAATAACAGCAGGAATATAATTGCTTCCTGCTGACTCAAACTTCAATCGTCGTCAATCAATGGAGATTTCCTAACCTAGCCGTTTCACTCCCTCTGCAAATGTGTATCCACCACCTGTGTCCTGTGCCCGCTCGCTGATTCATTTCGCTCGCTTGTGGTAGCCAGGAGGCATTGGGCTTTTGATTTCTCGTCTCTCTAATTAAATGTATTATTCTGCCAGCAATGTCTCAACTTTGTGCAATGTTTCTTTTGTAGTGCATGCACCGATTGCTCATTGCACACCAAATAAAGGTTATTATCATTATTGCAACCAAAGTGATGTAAGATAGTAAATACATTACGCAGGTAAATTTATGAGTTATGTGGGCCCACTCACAGAACGAGTAATTGACTCATAAAGCTCAAATGTCACACGCTAACTCGTCACTGACGGTCAAATTAAGCGGTAGTACGAGTAATTGTATAATTACTATTATACTATTATATATATTACTACATATAATAACTCGTAAATTATATAAAAGAGCAAAATTTTTCATCCAAATGAAGACATCATACAGAGCGATTAGTTGCGAAATCCCGGGGTTAGGTCAAATTTTAGGATCCGAAATTTAGATAAATGCTTGGGATTTAATCACTTCTGTGAACTCGAAAACATATTTGATCAAAACTTTTGCAGCAAGGATATCATTAAAAGCAGTTGACAAAGTCAAAAACGCTTATTCTGAATTCACCTGACTATCACTTTTCATGATACAAATCTGCTTAATTTCTGCTATATGACTTCCGTTGGTCACTTGAAAAATGCGTGAAGTAGTATTATTAGCTCACAGCGATATCATGGTAAAATTTCCAGTGGGGTGACGCTCAATATCAATTTTTTGGTTAGTGCTCTTTAGTGGTTTCCGCAAGCTATAATTTTCAAATTTGATGATGCTATGTTAAAAGTTTCAATAAAATCAGAGGCATTTTAAGTTAGGTCTGTATACATTTACATTTACATGTAGATATAGTACCATACTTATCACAATTGAATTTTTATGAACAAGAAAATACATATACTAAAGGCAGTGCTTGTGGGCCATCTGGACTACGAATTCAGCATATCCTTGATGCTAGAGAGACAATTTTATCAACTTCGTTGTTGGTGACTACGCATCGTGATCAATCTCATTATCTCTGGTGCCTTGCATACAGAAGCAGCCTTTTATCTTGGTAGTGCATCATTAACAGCTCTTAAGAAACCAAGCTCAAATCCTGGGGATGTCCGGCCTATTGCTGTTGGCAATGTGATACGTAGAATTGCTAGCAAGTGTGCTTGTTCCATCATCAAAGACAAAGCTCGTCGGCATTTAGCACCTCACCAACTTGGAGTAGCAGTACGGAATTGCATTGAGCGGAACTGAGATGACGAACAATTTTCTTTGCTGAAAGTTGACTTCAGTAACGCTTTCAACTGTATATCTAGACAATCAGTAATTGATGCATGTGAAGAACATTTTCCTGAGATTCTCCCGTTTATCATTTCGTGTTACGGATGTCATCCATCACTGTACCACAACTTAGGAATACTGTCATCAGCTTGTGGTGTGCAACAAGGTGATCCGCTCGGTCCTTTCCTTTTCTCTTTAGCTCTAAATCACATCGTACAGAAGATTCAAAACCAGATACCTGGCCTTTTACTTCATATGTGGTACCTTGATGACGGTGTCTTTTGTGGAAATCGAGATGATATACATATAGTCTTGCGTTTATTGGACATACATTCGTTTCCAATTGGTCTATCTGTGAATTTGAAGAAATGTGAGCTGTTCTCAAAAGGTGATTTGAGTATGTTTTCTCCTATTATTCCGAAGAGTAATAAACCTAATATTATCATTCTTGGTGTGCCAATCGGTGATCAATGCTTTACATCAACTTTTATTGCTTATCGTCGGGAAAAAGCAGAAGTCCTTCTTCAAAAATTGCCAAGACTTGAAGATCCCCAAGCTGCATTAATGCTGCTTCGGTCATGCTCCGGATTCTGTAAGCTCGCAAATATTGCTCGAGGTACTCCACCTTCCTTGGCATCAACTTGTTTGAAAGAATTTGACAATGATATTCGTCGAGCTCTGGAAGAAATCGCAGGAATCCAGCTTTCTCACATGTCATGGTCACAGGCACGCTTGAGCTTCAATTTTGGAGGTTTGGGTCTGAGATCTCTTTCCGACCATTCAGCTGCTTCATTCATTGCATCTTACGTCTCCGCCACTCAAGAGCCATCCCAACACTTGTGTGAAGCTGTAAATGAATTTAACAGCAATGTGCAATCAGACAATCATCTAAATGTTTCGTCTATTTTCCATCAGAAACCCAAGCAGTATGTAGAATCACAAGCAGTTGACAAATCAAAATTTAACGAGCTCTACCCACTGCCTACCTCCAGCCCACCAAGTTCGCCTTCTTGCTACATCAACAAAAGATGCATCCTGTTGGCTAAGAGTGTTTCCTTCATATGGTCTGGGGCTCCACCTTGAAGCCAATGAAATTCAAGTATTATTGAAATGGTGGATTGGACTTCCAGTTTTTCCGGAAGCAGCATTATGTCCTACTTGCCCGAAAGGAAGAAACCAAGTTTTGGACCCCATGGGACATCATGTACTTACTTGCTATTCTGGTCCTAGTGTTGTTCGCCGTCACAACGAGTTGAGAGACTGCCTCTTTAGGTACTGCCAACTGGCTCACTTGGCATCTCAGTTGGAGAAAGGTGGTAACTTGGGCATGTTATGCTCGGTCAGTCTTTCAAAGAATTGCCTCTCGCCTATCCCTTGAAACTGTGTCCTCACGTGATGGAATAGACAAAGGTATCCATGGAAGACTGAGTCTTTGTTTACAGCGTGCCAACGCCCGTGTTTTATTGCTGCACATGGGGGCCAACGTAGGTGGCCAAGATCTTTGCGATTCCGGTCTCCCAGCTTAATTTCTTTCAGTTTTATTTAACTGATTTTGCCTTTTATTGTTTCTTTCAGGATATTAAGGTCATTTTGTAAATAAGTTTTAGTCGACAGGCAATTTTGCATCATTAGTTTATGTATAATTCGTATGCATTTTTCTTCAATCAATAAAAAAAGTATTTCTGTTTCGGTACATGTACAATGTATGTAAACATGCCTACAGCATGTATGTCCACATGTATATTATAAATAATCAGTTATCAAATCAATTAAATATGATCTAATATCTATTATTCGTACATGGCTTACAAGTTAAAATAGGTTTTTGAAACTGATATTCCATATTCAATGAAATTCTCTTTTATGGCTGTGGCCATAGACAAGAAACGATGGGTCATTTTATATTGTTGTCATGCAATCATGGGCGACGCATCAAGGGGGAGGTGGACATTGTTTCCCTCACTTTTTGAGTTGGAGGTGATTGTCTTCCTCACTTTTGAAGGCACTATTTCTGAAATTTTATGACCATAATATTCAGATTTTGGCGAATTGATCCATCACGCTTTATTATGTACGAGCATAGCGCGCGCCTCTAACTTCTCTTCCAATCGCGCATTGTAAAATGTAAACATTCATGAATAGAAGGCAAATATCTTAAGGCGATTATTAGCTGAAGATGATCGCTTGCAATATGATAAACACTTGTCGAGTGACGTCAACATCTGTGTGCCCAGCGGGATTTTGACCAGGAACTGCATAGTGGAATGATGACTAAAATCTGAAATCCATTCACGCCTTGTGCATGTTGAGATGACAAGCTCATACTTGATGAATTTTGCAGGCAAGCCTGCAATGATTCGAAGGTTTAATCCACTATGCAAACACGTGTTTCACTGCTCTCTTTCAAGACAATCACTTGAGAAGCGAAATGCAGAAAGTTTGGCTAATTTTCTTGGCTTTTGACTAAGATAGGATCATCATCACTATATCGCCTCCACCTGCCTCTCAGTCATCCCTAAATTTATAGCCTTGTTAGACCGAATCAGTTCATTTTTTCCACGTATTCAACACCTCACGTTCGACCCTCATTATGTGAGTGCTCATATGTTGTTTCGTCAAAATCGATCAATGTAAACTCGTCTGGAGGATCAGGCATCGTTTTTAATTCCTCTGAGACTCAGATCAAGGCGCATGATTTGCAAAAACGATTTCCGAAGTGAGTTGAGACCCTAACTTATAGGTCTATATAAATCGGTTTCTAGTGCATGCCACATTATCATTTTCGGATGCTTTAAACAGCACAAGCAAAATGAAAATGGATTGTATGAAAATAGAAAACAGGCATGAAAGGTTGCCGCATGGGAAAAAATTACATTTTATCAGTTAAGATGACACTCGGCATTTACAATATCTAACTTTTATGACTGTCATTTAAATAGCTAGTGATTATTAATTAATTCATTACATAGTTTGTACAGTACATGGCTTGCGAATGTTCCAGGTATAAAATATCGTAATTTAATTAATCCAATATAGTGTATTTCAGACGCTATGAGAGTTCATCTTCAGAGACAATGCACTGACCTTATGATGCATGAATTAAAAGTATAATATCCATGAAGATCATAAGCGTATGGGCAAAATTTTCTAGGGGGGGCTGAGTCCTTGTGCCCGAAAATTACATAGGTTGATGCCCGAAAAATTGGCATAATCACAAAGATCTAGTTTCTACACTTACCCCAGAACTCCGCGAAAGTAAAAACGCGACAATTTATACTATCAATGTAATAAAATTTTGCAAATGTTATCGTATCATTCACTATCAGTTCATTGAGAAGAAATAATAAACAGCTGTGTGTGTTGTGTTGACAGCGTGTAGTGCGTCACTCCAAATTGCTTCAATCGGCTCCTGTACCGATTCTGTTGAATCCGCCGACTCTGTCATCGCTAAGTACCGGACCGAATAAGCGAATGGCCAGTGTCTGTAGCATTATTAGTAACCGACATGTGTGGTATATATATAGCCCGAATTTCGGATTCTTTTGGAATGCATTGGGACTCCCTCTGTCCCTCAATTATGACCGGTGGACTGCCCGCATTTCGAGCACATCGTCTCGCCTAATCGGAATAAAATCGTATTTTTGTTTGCTTTGACCATAAAAAGCGATTTTTTAAGTTTATTCGACGCTGCCAAAAATTTGGCAACTGCCCGAATGTTTTTGCCCGAGTCCTTGTGGGGGGGGGGGGCTGCAACCCCATAGCCTCCCCCTCCCCGGCCCGTACGCCTATGATGAAGGTGGATGGTCATAGCGTCAGAAATATGCTGCAATGAAAAAAACATCCTTTTTCGACCGATTTGTATTAAAATCAAAGTCAAAACGACGAATGATCAAATTTTGCAACCTATTTTGAATATTTTACTCACATCTACTACTTAATGGATTACTTAGCTGTAAATTTCTCACTTAATCACTTTCTATCTTTCTAGGATTCCCTACGTTATTAATATTGCTCATTACGGTAAGCAATATTGATGAAGGTAGGCAGAGTTTATGAAAATAGACAATTTGTATGCATACATGCGCAACACTACGTACGGCTAAATTGAATATAACGTTCCTAAGATTATGATTTCTTGTCCCCACCACTTTGGAAAATGATGCGTCGGCCTTGCATGCAATCGAAATCGTTGCGCAACGAAGCTTCACTCATGCTAGCAGACAGTGATTCCATGGCACATGGGAAGAAAATAATTCCAACTAAAGAATCAATCAGAATTGGCTCGTAGGGTATTTCAAGACCGAATGAAAAGGAACTGAGGCTAAGTGGCAAACCTGATGCGCTGGTTGCGGTTATACAAATTTGATTTCATCGCTGTCGCGAAAATGTCGCGATAATTTCCGAATGTCAAATGAGGAACTATCAGCAGGATATTGCTGGACAGTATTTTTCGAACAGTGAGATAACGCCGTTTATCTGCGTTATCCCACCATAACATCACAGCAAACGAATACATGTAGATTGCAGGTCTTTTTGCATATCATTATTCACAACATTTGTGATCATGATGCATCAAGAAAACAACATTACAAAAAAATGTCACCGTCTTACAGCACTTTTTTCGGATGTTTTTGGCCTGTACTAAGAACACTGTTTTTGTAGTGGGCTTAACCATATCTTTTGCACAGTGGCGGGTGTTCAATTCAAATTAAAAAAATCTTGCAGAATAGTAAATCAGATCACATTAGTCACTAGATAAATTTTCAAAATGTAGTCTACCTGGATGCTTCCCGTAAGTTGAGCTGCTGGAAATTTTTTTGCAATTGACGGTGATATCCTACAATGTGACACACCTGATTTGCTATACACAATTCTTCTGGACAAAACTATCAACTCTCAAGTCTCATGCTAGACCACAAACCAGATTGTTCTAAATTTAACAGACTTTTCAATCTAGCGACATTATTACTAATGATTCTTGAAATATCTCAGATAAGATTCCCTAGACCATTGGAAAATTATCATTTCGCAAACTCCCGGAAAAATGATTGCTTTGCTGTTAGAGCACACAACATCAGTGTAAAAATGCAGGCGATTCATGGAAATTGCAGAAGGAAATGACATTGCTAAATTCAAGAAAAAAGCAATAGGGCCACTATTTCAAGGTTTTAAATCTATTCCGGTGCAGTCTGATTTTGTTAATGAAAATTCTAGGAATATATCGTATTTATGTGTATTCAATTTAAGAAGCTTATTAAAACAACAATACTTTTCTAAAATTCTTGACTCAACACCTCAAACTCATAGAAATCAGATTGCTGACGCTGCGATTGCTTATTTCTTTGAAAACCAGCTGAATTTCAGGCAGAAGTTCTTAACACATTCCTTTAGCTTGGTAGCAAACCTATTAGCTAGATTTGCGAAGTTAGCAAACTTGAAATTTGATTTAGGAGGCCATGATCATGAGGATGCCATGAGCTACGGCCAGACCAGTATCTTTCAGTTTCCATCAAAGAGGTTTCGGGTTTCCATATAGTGTCTTTGGCTATGGTCAAATTAACGATTGGATGTTCTACGGGAGACTTATTCTCATGGAGTCATGATGCTGTGATTTGGTCCGGTCAAGGTAAGGTTTCAGACAGACATGGTTTCAGACGTTTCAGATATTCCTGATATTTTCTGCGTCAACAACGTATTGTGTTTCTCCATGTACAGCACATTTTTTGCAAATATATTTTCCACCAATTGCTCACATAATTTTTGGTTCATGTGGTCATGTAGCGTTCGCAGTTTGTTAACCTATATGAATTCCATGTTTACCTATATGTTTGATGCCAGACATCGAACATCAACAACAACAAAGCCATGAACTCGAGCAATCAGATGTCTGAATTTGTTCCTGCTACGAGAAGTGGCACGCATAGAACAAGTACGCTGGAAAGGGTAGGCCCAAAGATATTTAACACTACTTGTTTATATGGAGCTAGATTGGACATAATTCAATTATCGTGGCACCTCTCTCGTTGCCTAATTATACTGGCAAAAAAGCATTACGAGTATAGGGACAATACCGGTTTTTTGCAAACTGCTCTGAATGGGTTTCAAGCGAATCACGATCTCGCGGTTTTTCTTTTCACAAATAACGCGAGAAATAATGTGGCGCATAAATGATTAGTTGTCGTTCAAGTCAGAACTATAAAAATCGTTAACAAGTTTTGAGTGAAAACAGGGGTCTAATTGCATTTTTGCAGTTATCTCTAGTGTTTTGCGAGGGCACGATTTCTTTTTGGTTCAGGCATTTGAATTATCAACCTAGTTATCATTTGGAACGTTTGTGGCGTTTTTTTACTTGTGTTGATTTCGTGCGAGAATTATTTTTGACACAAGGTTTTCTCGGAGTCATGATTTAGTTGTTTAATAAAGCCACGTGCTTTGCTACAATGGGTAATGTCATAGGGTTATTGCTGAAAATTTAATTAAAGTTTGATGATTAGATGATGTAGTCAGTTTAAGGCAGTAGCTATTACACCGGCTGGGCCGATACAACTTTTTTTTTGGCTATTGCACCGGCTGAGCTTTTACAACACTACACCATGTCTGTTGTTCCACCTCGTGTTTCCCAGCTGTTAAAGACTCCAAGTGACTTAATGTAGCAAGAAGTATGTACAGTGATGTGACCTGATTCTATCTTGTCTCGCCTTCAGCCTTAGAGGAATTTTGTGAACCCATTCGTGGGAAGCATATTTCCTATAGTTTTGTGTTATGATATACATGAACAGTCGTGAATTATTACTCTGTTGGTTACTGTTGTTTTAATTGTATGATTTAATACTCTATCAATTCATCATCGGCTTGAAATGACATCAGCTGTGACCTTGGTTTCAATGATATCTTGTTGGAAAGTTCTGTAGATTTCATGGTAGGTCTTAAGTCTATACGAACCTCATGTGTAACGTAGAAAGTTTGCTACCTGAGTGGCATAGATGTTTTTTGTGACTTGATTAACTTATGTTGCTTGGTGATTTTTTGAACTGATAAATTACTTTCGATTGTAAATGCCGAATGTACTGGATGACCTGTAAGTAGATAAATTTTGATATATAATATATATTTGGATATAGTGACAAAGGTTTTACAAGCTATCCGGGCATAATGAAAGCGATGAAAAAGATAAGTAATTTTGATGGCAGTGAGGACGTAGAGAGGTGGATAGATCGTTTTGAGTTGGCTGTAGAGATAGATGGGATTGCTGAGAAGGAGGCACAGGTTTTATCCATGTATTTAGCGGATGCGGCGTATGATGTCTGGAAGAATCTGAAAGAGCAAGATAAGAAGGATGCAAAAGCAATCAAGGCTGCTTTGCGTAAGACTTTCGGCTTGAAACGAGGGGAGGCTTGGCGAACGTTGTTATCCAAAAGAGTGTGCGTTGGGGAATCCCTAGAAGTTGCGGGGGATCAGATTCGTAAATTATTCAGAATCTCATGTGGAGGAGATCACGAGGAGTACGTTACGGGACTAGTTTTATTGGATTCTTTACCGTCTAATATTCGGGATCAGGTAAAACTTCAGATTGGCGATGTGTTAACGTATTCAAATGTTTTAAATGCAGCTCAAAGGATTTGGCCAGGGAAGGTTGAAGTGGGTGCTCTCGCTGGGTTGGAAATTCATCCTCGAAGTACAGGTGGTGAAAATAATCGATATCATCCGCGCAGGCAATTCGAGACTTCAAATTGGACTCCAAGATGTAATGGATGTAAGCGGTTCGGACATATCCAGAAAGACTGCAGAATAATTTGTCACAGGTGCTCTCAAAAGGGGCATATGAAAGGTGATTGCAAAGCCGCGGTCTCTTTAAACGTGGATCCGGGGGTAACTCGCACAGTTACCCCCCAGTAATTAAATTGTATGCCACATCTGCGACATCGACTCTAACTTTGATCGAGTCAGGGGAGATCAATGGTAGAAAAGGTGATTTTATGATTGATACGGGTTGTAGTGTTACTTTGGTCAGGAAGGCTTTCATTAAAAATTTGACGTTGATGCGTGAGAGGATTCAATTGGAAACGATGAACGGTGAAAGGATATGCGTAGAAGAAAGTGTTATGTTGACGCGAGTAACAGTCGGAGAAGCTGGGAAGTGCAAGCCTATTGATCAAGTAAAAGCTTTTGTTTTGGAGAAACTACCCCTGCATTTGGATCTCGTGATAGGATTGGATGTGATCTTTAGAGTCGGTTTGTATATCTGTCCTGTTACTGATGGTAGAGTTCAGGTGACGCTTGGTGTCGTGGGTCAAGCCCTTGCTTCTATTGCGGGGACAAGTTTGGAAGATGGCGTGCCGGAGACATCCATTAACAACTTTAGGCTGGGAGACGATGCGACTGATAATGATCAGAGTAAGGATACGGTTAACGGTTGTGTGCCTGATGGTAAACGTGAAAGGGTTTCTCTCAACGAAGAAGATTTTGATGTACAATTTTCAAGCGCTGAGTGGACTGTGAAGTGGAAGTGGAAAAAACGGTGCTCCCCTTGACAATCGTAACAGAGGAAATTACAAGGTTCCTGACAACGACTTGGATGCTTTTGACAAGGAGGTTGGGCAGTGGGTAACCGATGGTATCTTAGTGCCATGGAGTTTTGAATGCGCTGGTGAGCTGAAGAATGTCATTCCACTGATGAGCGTAAAACAGGAAAAAGGTGAAGAGGTAAAGATACGACCGGTACTGGACTTCAGGTACTTGAATGATCACATTGTTTCCTATCCAGGTGCAGCAACTCCTTTATGTCAGAATCGTTTGCGTGAATGGAGAAAGTTAGGGCCGAATTGCGCAGTTGTGGATCTGAAGAAGGCGTATTTACAAATCAAGGTTGACAGATCTTTGTGGTGCTATCAGGGTGTTCGATGGAAGGGTCAAACGTATGTACTGACGAGATTAGGATTCGGCCTGAATATCGCGCCGAAAGTAATGACTAAAATTGTTGAGTACATTTTAACTGCTGATTCAACCATTGGAAGTGCTGCTAGTAGTTACATAGACGATATTTTTGTTAATGAAGATAGAGTACCAGTCACAAGGGTAATTGAACAATTTCAAAAATTTGGTCTGGTTACGAAGCCTGCAGAAATTTTGGGCAATTGTGAGAAAGTTCGGGTTCTTGGTCTTTCTGTGGACAGTCATTTGAGATGGAAACGCGACGGTCGACTTCCTGTGGTGGCTGAGGTGATGACGAGGCGGCAAATTCATAAGGTTTTGGGAGAATGGCTGGGACACTTCCCTGTATGTGGATGGCTGCGAGTTGCATGCGGATTTATACAACGGTTGACAGCAAAGGAAGCAATAGGATGGGATGATCCTGTTAGTCAAGGAACGCTCAGTAAGGTGGTGGAGATCTCCGAACGTTTGAGGGCAGGTGAAGATCCGGTGAAGGGAAAATGGTTAGCACCTGAGAATGGGCGAATGACGGTTTGGACGGACGCTAGCAATTTAGCACTGGGAGTGGTTATAATGGTAAATGATGTCACGGTTGAAGACGCATCTTGGCTTCGCAAGGCAGGAGATACCTCACACATCAACTTAAGTGAACTCGACGCATCTGTCAGAGGCATTAACATGGCCATTAGGTGGGGATGGAAAAAGTTTACCCTGAAAACTGACTCTGCTACTGTCAACAGCTGGTTAAATTCTGCGATGCATGATACTCATAATGTGCGTACGCATGCTTTGTCTGAAATGTTGATAAAGAGACGGATAGAGATGCTTCGTGAGTTGCGACTGCAGGAAGGTTTGGATGTCAGTGTTGAATTGGTAAGGTCAGAAGAAAACTGTGCTGACAAATTGACACGGGTACCTAGGAATTGGCTTATTTCATGTGAATCGACGGCTTTGGCAGGTACGTTTATGTCGGATGTTTCTTTCAATGACGAGCTTATTGTACGGGAAATTCATGAACAACATCATCTGGGTATCGACCGAACATTTCAATTGAGTCGGGAAAGGTTGGGAAATCAAGTGTCGAAGGATCTGGTACGTCGTGTTGTGGGTGATTGCGAACAATGTGCAAGAATATGTCCTGCAGCGAGGTATCACAATAAGAAGGGAACTCTATCGAGTAGGAATGTATGGACTCACTTGTCGACTGACTTGACTCACATGGGCGGGAAGGTGTACCTGACAATTATTGACTTGTGTTCTAGGTATTGTATTTGGAAAGTGTTGACACGTGAAACATCTAAGGAGGTGAGTGAGAAAATGAATCAAGTTTTTGGGAATTCGGGCCTCCAGTGTCATTGTTGAGTGATAACGGATCAGTTTACAGGAGTGAAGAATTTCGGAGGTTGTTGGATCATTGGAAAGTGGAGCAGCGGTTTTCATGTGCTTACCGACCTCAGGGCAATGGCATCAGTGAGAGGAATCATAGAACGATCAAGACGATGGCAGCAAGATCTGGGAATACGATTGAGGAGTGTGTTTTTTGGTACAACATCACGAGCAACGGCAAGGCAACTCCACCATTTACCTTTATGTTTCACGCACGGCCGAGGATTCCAGGTGTCAATTCTATGAGGAGGAATGAGTGTGTAATGACTTCAGAAAATGAGAATCAAGATGCAGATGGTCGATCAACGGAAGAGAATCCATATGTTGTCGGAGACGAAGTGTATTTGCGTACTGATGGAAGGTGTACAAGTGAGTGGACAGGTCCGAATCGTATAACAGCTATCAAATCGTCCGTGTCAGTCGAGCTAAATGAAGACGGTGTGACCAGACATATTAACCATATTAGAAGAGTAACGAAGACGTCGCGAAATAATGGTGAATGTTGATTCTGAAGGTAATTCGTCAAGTGACTCGATTCTGATGAACATGGTGATCGTGATCCTGATGCTGACATTTTGCGAGACAGTTCGATCTTCCGATGAAAGTGAAAGCGAAAGTAGTCACGAAGAAGAACATAAGTGTTCCTAATGCAGTGCAACAAACGACTTCCTTTTGCGTCGTGGCTCACGCAGACGTCGACCACCGACATACTTATCAGACTATGATACTTGAATCAGTATTTTGTATCCTTTTTTGTCGTAAAATGATTTATAGATCATGGGGGGGGTGTTATGATATACATGAACAGTCGTGAATTATTACTCTGTTGGTTACTGTTGTTTTAATTGTATGATTTAATACTCTATCAATTCATCATCGGCTTGAAATGACATCAGCTGTGACCTTGGTTTCAATGATATCTTGTTGGAAAGTTCTGTAGATTTCATGGTAGGTCTTAAGTCTATACGAACCTCATGTGTAACGTAGAAAGTTTGCTACCTGAGTGGATAGATGTTTTTTGTGACTTGATTAACTGATGTTGCTTGGTGATTTTTTGAACTGATAAATTACTTTCGATTGTAAATGCCGAATGTACTGGATGACCTGTAAGTAGATAAATTTTGATATATAATATATATTTGGATATAGTGACAAAGGTTTTACA